>VYXH01009524.1:967285-1064409 GCA_013397275.1 Burhinus bistriatus
AAAAAAAAAAAATCAAACAAAATAGGACTCAAACGAACCAACAAACCCCATCTTAGTTGCCTTTATTCTTTTAGATGCCTTTTATTTTTTTTTTTCCTGGAATGACCAGATAGCTTTTAAATCTTGGCAGTGGGACTTTTGCTGTGCTGTGTCCAATAAAGCCTTCTGCTTGCATTGACTGGCAACAACAATCCCTGGGCAGCTGACGAAAGGGGGTATTTTTGCAGCCTGCATCCAAGTGTGACTCCGACGTTTCACGCCACCACCTGAGCTAGCAGAGGCTGTGAATACAGATCGCGCCGCTCCTTTCCCTGCTTATCCCAGGCTTCTCGTTGGGCCCTTGCTCAGATGCTGTCAGGGAAGAGGGTTATAAAAGTTTTATTAGTGAAGCAGAAAAATGTTTCCAGTCTTATTGTTCCTTGGGAAATAAGAGAAGGAAAGACAGATAATGTTTTGTCTCTTTATTAGATTGGGAAATCATCTATAAAGCAGAAGTGTATTTGAAACCAAGCCCCCATGTCGCTCATTAATGCTGAGTCAGCAGTATCCAGCTGGTCAGATGGAGGGTTTGCATGATGGGGGGCTTCGAAGGGGTCTTGTTATAGTGGGACGGGTGCTGGAGAGCCCCAAAGGAGCCAGATGTGAGGCAAGAAGACCAGAGCCACCAGCCCGGGTGGTCCTGCACTCAGCCCCTTGCAGTTTCTTGCAGCTATGCAGCCAAGTGCTAATATTCAACTGTGACAATCTGCAGACTGGAAAAACTCAGCCTTGGGGGAAAATACCTGCCTGGTGGGTAGAGAAGAGCTTGTGCACACTCAGGGGTTGTTGGTAAGACACTGAGGGATAGCAGTGAACCATAAAATGTCCTTAAAAGTAGCAAGTCCAAGTAAAGCTATGCGGCTTAAAATGTTTTATCATGTCGTATGCCAGGGCTATTAGTCCCCTTCTGTGCTTCCGTCAGGCAGCGTGGCAACCAGCAGTGAAGTTTTATCAGATATTAAAACCTGCCTTTGAAATTTCTCCTGAAGCAGAATGCTAAATCAACCTCTTCATGGTGGTGTTTTTTTGTTTTGGTTTTTTTTTCTTCTTGTGCTGTTTCCTGCCTGGCAGCTTTACCTTTACTTCCATTTCTCTCTCTCATTTTCCATCAGCTCTGTCTGTAACCATTTTGTGTTTTATTGAGCATGAATGAATGGTGATGCCTTTTAGATGAGTGATATTTTCATCTGAAGATGCTTGTTTAATATAAGCCTCTGCTCAGCTGTTATCCCAATGGTGTTTTAAGTTTACCAATAGATTATTTCAACTAGCTGGAATCTGGAGGCAAATTAATTGCATGGAGAGGTTTTCTCCCGTTCTCCCACCCCAGCAAAAATTCTGCTGCTCTTCTGGTGAGACGTTGTGGACCTGGAACGTGATTCAGAGGTGGAGTGAGCTGTGTAAGAGCTACAGCACTGCTCCTGGGGCTGAGTGTAACCTACGCTTACCATATGCTACCACCCTCCCCTTTAGGTAAAATGGGGGTGTTTCTGCCTCCCTGCAAATGATAGCAGCTCTGCAGAGCAGAGACCGTAATCACTCAAGCTGCTGCCGTGTGGGTATCTGTGCACTTGGGAATAAAATTTTCCATCTCTGGGAACAGGTTACGAATCCGAAGTCATTAGAAAGGGTGCTGTAAGGAGGAGCTCAGCTGTCAGCGACAGTGATGGATCCCCAAATACCTGCTTGTTGAAAGAGGTTCCCTGGGCTGTGCAACAGCAGCTGTACCTAGGGATGCTGAAATATGCCTCGGTTGCAAAAAAGATTTCTCTTTAACCCGAGGCTTGGCACAGCGATTCCCTAGAGGTCTCTGCTGGTTGAGTTCGCCCTGGGGATATACGTGGCTATTTTTTGGCACTGGCCATAAGCAGGCTGCTGGTTACATGCAAAAAGCCAGCGAGGGCATCGTTTGCCTCTGTCATGCTGGGGTGCAAGGCAGCGTGCATGGGGCTGGCTGCAGGCAGGCAGTGCTGCTTGCCGTGTGGCACATGCCTTAGCAAAACCACAGCGGTGAGAGCCGTCTGGTGTCCTGTGCTGGTAGGGATGCTCCTTTGATCCTCCCAGGCTCTTCTTCGCCTGCCTCTGAATTAACCATGCTGCCCCTGATCCCCAGCTCGGGCCACTGCAGAGCTGGATTCCCGTAAGTTCTCTGAAGCTGGTGATGGAAGGAAGAAGCAAAATCCCTTCCTGAATGTTGACTCTTCTGTTTGTGCCCAGATGGAAGGAGCAGATCGTTTTGCATGCTCCAGCCAGAGCTGAGTCCCGTCAGAGAGCTCCGACCTGCATCTGATGCCACAGAAGCATCATTAGATACTGGTCAGCATAGCTAGACGTCCCCAGGGTAGCACTCCGGGAGCTTTAGGTGGCACAAGTCTCTGCATTGGCCTCAAAGCCCACTGCCATATTAGAAGCAGGGGAGGAGGTGGGATCTTGTGTCCCTTACGGGCTGGAGATGGGCTCTCAAATACACATTTCCATGCCTGAGGAGTGTTGTGCATCTTTAATTCCCTGTGGCTTGTTCTCTTCTTGCTCCTCAAGCAGCAGCTGGCAAGGGAAGGGGCTGGAGCTGGACATCCTGTCCTCGACAAGGTGCTCAGCCAACCCTTTGCTACACCAGGACAGCACTGAATTTTCCCTTGTGATTCAGTGCCAGGCTCTGGCACCCTTACTGAGTACCATAGTGCTTAGGGAGATCAGATAGTCATGGCAGTAAATGTTCATTTGGGGCGATGAGTCCTCTGGGGTCCCTGCTGCCGAAATCAGCGGGGTTGCTCCTGGGGAGAGGTACCGCTGTCGAACCTGGCCCTGAGCGCTCATATCGACATCTTCATCCCCTTCCCCGCATATACCCCATGTGCAGTAATTTCCTAGCTGATTTACTCCATTAGGGCATTACAGGAACATTAGTTAATGAGGCTGGTTTTAAGAGAGACGTTATCGGGCAGGCGGTGTTCATCTGGGCTGTCCCCGCTGCTGCAGAATTTACATCTGGCCCACGTTGTGCATCTCGCAGTCGAGCTGCGAGCACTTGGTGAAAAGGGCTGCGCTTCCAGATCCCCTTGCCGACAATTCGTCTTGCAAATGAGGAGAGGCAGCTTGCATCCACCCCGGCCCAGCTTAATATGATAGCTGGGTTGTAACTCCAGGCTGGCACGGGGTTCGTGGCACGCTGCAGCCGGCTCACATCGCTCTCTTTGCCGCCATTCACCAGCCAAATTTCTTGCGAGCGGGCCACGCATCTGCATTAATTTAGACGGCTTAATGTGGGGAGCTCGTCAGCTTGATTTCCCCCGTGGCTCTGGGAGTCAGCTGGGGCGCCGGGGCCTCCCATTAGTGGTCCAGCCCAGTGCCAGATGGTGGGTGATGGCTTGCGAAGGCTCCGGAGCTGACGTGCCCCATTGTGCGAGAACACAAAAGCAAGCAGGCTGGATTTTTCTGCCCTCCCCACCCCCCTATNGTGCCGTCACCCTCACAGCTAATTCTTGGAGCTCTCTTTATTTATTTATTTCATTTCATGGTGGGGAGGGCTGTGAAGTTGCTGGTGAGGTTTTCCATGTGGATGCCTTTGCCTTGTCCCACGCGAGTATCTTATGGATTTTGCTATTTCCCATCTTTTATTCCCCACCTGAATGTACCCGTGGGGTGCACGGTCCCGTATGCGTGCACACCCCCACGAAATCTCTTCTTGGACAATTTGGTGACATAAACAAGTTATTAGGGTACCATAGTGGGTCTCTTGGGGAGCCGTTATGTGCTACAAGGTTTTGTTAAGAGAGATTTAATCACTGTCCTGGATATTTCAGGTGTCCCAGCAGTTTTTCAGGTCTCTGACAATTTACAGTTACACGTTTGTTACTGTGTTTTCATCTCTTTTGATAATACCAGAGGGGTACCTGGTTTGGGGTGCAAGTGTTTTTTCTGATGAAGGTGCACATTTCAGGAGAGAGAGGTCTGATTCCCCAGGCTCAGTGCAGGAGGGGCTGAACATCCCTGCAGAGGCCCCCTGAAGATCAGGCTTACGGGGCTTCGGCTCTGATTTCCCCAGTGTGCTGCAAACACTGGGGCAAAGCTCAAGTTCAGAGCTCAAAGTCAGGAAAAATGCCCCCCTGCAACCCCACCGTTCAGGCGCAGCGTTTGACCTCTGCCTGCTCTCTAAAACCCACATTGCTTTTGTGATGCTGCCATTCCTTGATGTTGAGCATCGCTCCAGCCCAGGCATGTTTCCACACTCGCGTACACATCCCAAACCTTTAATAAACTTTTAATTAAAATAAAATTTCATGATGACAGGGAGCTTAGGTGGCTAAATGTTCTTAACCCTGGCATCTGGATGGGGAATGTGACTGGGAAGCAAATGGGCACAGCAAGTATGTGAGCAGGGATGGGGATGGAAGAATCCCAGGTGAGATCATCCTCTCCTGCAGGTGCACCCAGCCAGCAAAGCCAGGGAGACTTTGCAGAAGAGAGATGGCCATATCCCTCCTCTGCATTCTAACTGGGTAGTGGCAGGTTTGTATGGCTCTCCCATCACTGAGAGCCTTTAAGGTAAATACGTATATTTAAATTTGGATTGCATGGCTGCTTAAGTGCCCGGCCTTTCTTCTAGCTCTCCTTCCTTTGGCAGGAGCTGTGGGTGCTGAGCCCTTCTCCAGGCTGGGCATCAGGCGCTGGGTTTCTTATCAAGTTCTCCTCTTGTCTTTTGTTCATCACACTGAATTTTTCTGCCAAGGGGGTGTTTGGAAGCGCAGGTGCAGAGCGAGGGAGGGCATAGGGACTTCACACATCTGCTGAGGGTTTATCTGATGGTTGCCACAAGCCCACAGGAGAATCTGTGTCTTGTAGTCAGGGGACCACTGCTCAAGGAGTCAGACAGCCTGCCCACCCCAGCCCACCACGTTTGTGCTTCTTCCTGTGTTTGTGCCTCCTGAAACTCATTTGGCTAAAAAATTTGCAAATTCCACAGTAGGAAATAACACAGGCTCTTCCCATCTCTTCTCCTCCCAGCAAATCGATAGAACCCCTCCGTGTAGCCCTGTGAGCTAATAGTTATCCTGTCTGGGAGCACCCCTCAGGAATTATGTTCTCCAAAGGCTTCTCGAGCTTCACTGCCCTCACCTCATGGTACCCAGGGCTTCTCGTCATATCCTGTTCCCGTAAGCAGTACTAAAGGTCTTTGAGAAGAGAGGAAAGACACCACCTGAGGTTACCGGTGTTTGTCTAATCTAGGATAAAAAGACAAAAAAAAAAAAAAATCTGAAGTATGTATCTGAACGCCTTAGCAAAGTGTTGAAAGCCGAAATGTTGTTTTGCTTGACTGCTCATTTTAAAAACTCCTCATAGAAAGGACTTGGTTATTTCTCCTTGCCATTAATAGATGCATATGCAAACTACTGTATTTGGTTGTGACACAGTATGGAGACTGGATGACGGCAGATCACCAATACATCGCTCTCCCATAGGCACGGTGAGGTTATCTTTCTACCATATAAACACCTGCTGTTGCAAACCATCTTATATGCAGAAACACCCAGCGAGCACAGCCCTACGTGGTGCGGCTGTACGTACAATAAACTGCAGAGCTGTGTGACAGCCGTGCAGTAAATCGGTGCCTCTCCTCTTTCTGTCAGTTTTCTTCCTTGACGTGACACGCTGGGATGTTTTGGTGCTGGTGGTGATTTCACAGGTGGCGTTGTCCCACCAGCCACCACCGCTACTCGGCATGTGCTGGTGGGGATGCACTGAGCTGGGAGCCGCACAGCAGGGCGGTGGGAGCGTTGCCTCCTTGACCCACCACTCTTCTCCTGCCAGCTCTTTTCAACGAGTCCTCAAAGGTAATGAGTTTAATTTGATAAACCAGGCCTGGGGTGAGGTGTCACTGTGAGTTTGGGAGATAAGCCTCCCCACTTCTTATCACCAAGAAGCCGGTCCTCCCTGGAGAGCTGTGTTTTCTGGAATGCATTCGTGCTCCTCGGGTTTGGTGATTGTCTGGTGATAGCGAGGAAGATAAAGATGGTGAGATTTGTGGTTTGTAACTCTGTCATCACTTCCTTCCTCTGTGTGACCATCCTCCCCATCCTTAACTGTTCTCCTGTGTCCTCACTTATGTTTGTCTGTCCACATGCTTCAGGATGAGAATGTGTCTCCCAGTCATATTTAGGGCCCTGTGTGGTACATGGGGAGGAGAGAGGACTCGCTGCAGATGCAGAGGTGCTTTTGGAAGGAATGGGTGCTTCACGTGGACCCGGTGCGAAATGTAAGCTCTCACCCTGTCGTTGGAATGGGTTCTGGAAGGACCCCAGCTGATGGAGTCCAGTGCATGTTACCACCCATGCTGTGTCATACGTGCACATACGTACACATACATGGACATGTACCCATGCTACTGTGTATATGGTGACAAGCGATGCTGGCGTACAACCCCAAGTACAACCATCCCAGCAGAGGCTCAGGAAAGGACTTAATACTCGCTGGCTCATACACAGAAATACAATCCCCGTCTCCTCCGAGCTCCCAAAGAGAAATCAGTGAAAACATCAAACCACACGTTCTGTATAGTGGGGTTGATACGCCGGAGCTATGAACTTTCTCTTTGAGGTGGTAATAGTTTGGCTAGCAGCCAGGAGCGGCAGCCGTGAACGGAAAGGGGGACTTCCAGAGATAAGCTATTTTCAGCCAACGGGGCTTCTCGCCGCAAAATAAATAGAAAAAGGATGAGCTCTACGTTTGCGGTCATGTGTCCTGCTTTCGTGGATTTGGCCTATTTTCTGAAGAATGGCTGTAATTCAGCTTGAATTTCCCCTGGATCGCTGCCAGCAAAATAGGAAGCTGTTGCTATTGCCAAGGAGCGAACAGGAATTTATATATGTAACTCAGCCACAGGGATGAGATGACAGCTAACAGCTTAGCTGCTGCTAGGAGGAAGAGCAGACCTTGGAGGAAGCTGAATTTTCTCAGTATCACGGTAGTCCAGTCCTTTCTACGTCTTTGATATTATCACCTTCAATCTGGATCGGGCAACATCATAACACAGTATCTGTGCTCACCAGCAAGGGATGGGAGCAGAGGAGCACTCAGCATTTTGGAAAATCACCTGCATTTGAGTGAAATTCAGAGTTAAAATGATCAGAAAGGAGCTTAAGAGCAGTCCTTTGTAATGCTAACTCCGTGGCCCACTCGCTGTATGTCTGTCTCGGGACCTTTGGCCTCTCCTCTCTCCTCCCCATGTGCACAGGGGATGCTGAGTATTTCCCTTGCAATGGTGTGAGGTGGCTCCTCTGCGTCAAGCGATGGAAATCCAGCCTTTCGTGATTGTTTTTCTATTTTAATAACTTCTTTAGTCAAAATGTGAACCGTTTCCACCTCTATTTCATTCCTTAATAAAGAAGGGGGCAGTTTGTCATGCTCGGCACAAAGTATGGACGTGGTGAAAGACATACTGTTCTGAAGGATTTAAAGTTAATTTCCGTCGGACAGAGAGACCGTTGTTCAGGTTACTCCCCCTCGAAGGCAGGGCAGCCGCCTTTCTCCAGTGCTCTGGCTGCCTTGGGTCTACAGGGAGCCTTTAGCATGTGTCTTCACGCAGCTCTTCCCCCCTGGCCAGACCCCGTGCTGCTGGGAGATTTACAAGTCTGTAATGTTTTAGAGTCTGAGGGATACAGCTGAGACTCACGCCTGCCATCCAGCCCGTGCTGTGTAATGAGGAATGGCAGAGAGGTGCGTCTAGGTACCACGGAATCCATGGTGTCTGACCACCAGCTCCTAGTGTAAGCCTGAGTCTCTCTCCGTGCTGTGCTTGGGGTTTTGCTGAGTGCTGAGAGATGCTTCACTGTACGCACTGCAACGCCTTGGACCACCAGATTTGGTAGAAAGATGCAGGGCATCATCTCGGAGGCAGTCCCACCTCCTCCAGGCACTCCTTCCAGCCGCTGCCCAAGGGAGTGTATCAGTCTGTACAGCGGCCACCACAGGCAGGATGGGCTGTAGCTCAATTTTCTATGGACTTGGTGGTCCTAGCCATGCAGGAGCAGCGTGACGGCCAGGGCTCGGCAGCACCGAGCACTTGCTGAGCTCCTTTGCCCAGGCAAAAGTCCCACCACGGCAGGGCTGACCCCACTGCAGCAGAAGGGGAGATGAAGAGTGAATACCGGCACTGATGCTGTTCGCTGTCGGCCTGATAAAAATGGCACCTTGCCCAAGTCCTCTATAAATCACAGGTTCCAGTCGGAAAGGAGTTTTCTATGGTAATTAATGAGCCAGTATAAAGACATTAAATGGAGAATGTGTGGTGATAGAAAGGCTTGTCATTCACTGAGCCATCTTCCCCCATGTGAATAACCACGAGGGAACAAAGGCCAAACTCCTTATAGACTGAAGTGCACTATCTCTGATAGCTGGGAATGAAGTAATTCTCTGAAAATAACAAAGGCGCAGTGAAATACATTAGTAAACTAATTACAAGAGAGCTGGTAAAAACAGATGCTGAAAATTTAAAGCTATTATTGGAATGATTGCTAGTAGAAAAATGGGGGCTGACAACAAAAAAATTAAAAAATGCATCTCATTTAAAATTCATTAGCCTGTAAATCAGGACAGCTCCCTGTCTGAACGTGGGGCTGATGGCATTTCTCTGGGCAGTCGTGATGAAAAGCTTCCTTTCCTTCACCTTTCTGGATTCCACTGTCGCCTCCGGAGATGCTGAAACGAAGTGTGTCCTCATTGGCAAGCACAAAAAAAAGGAATGGCTGCTGGCTTTGCAGACCAGGACGTCTGAGCAGGGATGTTTCTACCTCGAGGTGTTGCAAAGGCTGCAGCGGGACAGAATAACGCCTTGTGCTCGGATGGCTTGCTGCCTTTCCAAGCTGATAAAAAGCGGGATTGCTCATCCGCTCTCGATATCAGAAGCAGTTGGCTGTGAATAAAGTGGTCCAGGGCCAAAAACGGCTGCGCAGGAGCTTCCTCTTGTACCATCTCCATCAATATTTGGGAGAGGGATGGAAAACATTGTTAATGTGCAACAAATCAAAATGGTAACTATGTAATTTGTCTTAATTGTGTGTGTCGGAGTAGGAAAAAAACGAGGAGCTCCGGATGGAAATCTGGCAAGAGAGACCTGCCTGCTGGCAGCGTGCTGCTGCATACTTTGATTTGCCCTCACCGAGCCAGCCTCTCCCGATGGCTTGCCGGACAGCTTGCCCTTCATTTCTCATGATTTCAGGGGTCTGCAGGGACACTTGAATCTCATAATTCATAGATAATTTGCAAAGACCAAACGTCTGCTTCGGAAGAAAGCCTGGGAGGTGGTGAGGTCCTGAAGAAGGCATTGCCTGAAGTGGAGTGAGCTGTGGATGCAGCAGGAGGGAGCATCTTCTTGCGATGATGGAGGAGAGCCCTGCTTTGGATTGGGGGAACCTTGTATGATGCTGGGGTTTCTTAAGAAGTCACCCTGCAGAAACACAGGAGCCCTTCGTGGTGGCTTGCCCCCACTGGGCAGGTGTGACAGCGGCCAGTGTTACCCAGCCAGCATCACGCTTGGTACCGAAGCACTGTAGTGATGACAGATAACCTCCTCCTGCACTGCAGAATCGCTGGCCCCATATGCAGTCCGCCCAAGCAAATTAAGAGTTGTTTATGACATTTAATACTCCCCCTTCCCTCCAGCAGCAGGGCGGCAGGACCACAGGTTTGGCTGCACAAATGGTCGCCTCAGGATACACTAAACGCTGTCATGAGCCAGAGAGCAATTTCGTCTTGAAAAATTACTGCAATAGCGCTCCCTGATAAAGGTCTCTCCCAGTGATGCCTCCCTCCCTCTTTGCCAGAAACTTCGTCTCTCCCTGAAACCAATTTGAAAGCGCTAAAGGGGCTGTTTATTAGTTGATTCCCCTGCAAAACAAGAGGGTGCTGGAAGACGAATAACCACCTTGGGCTGTCTGCTGTGCTGCTCTGCGTAGCAGGTAATGCGATGGGGTGCTGCTGCGTGCTCTGAACATGGAGCGAAGTGAGAAATTTGGTCTGTGGCGTTGCCAAGATGCATCTTTCAAAGTGATTTATAAGGAGCAGCATTGCCTTGTGGGTGGAGCGTGCCATTGGTACTCAAAGGATGATGTTGGATTTGAGTTGTGACCATGGATGTCACTTTGTGTCCTCTGTGCCTGTCTCCCCTTCTCTTTAAAGTGACCGATACGTTTTAAGGAAAAGTTTGAGGATGCTCAAACAGCTCTGGTTTCTTGCTGGGCTTCAGAGAGGGCGTTTATACTGATGCACTGGGACTCGCTGCTGCTTATTTCCAGGTTGGGATGATTTCTGACTGCAGCAGATTTGGGATGATTTCTGGCTCCGTTACAAGAGGTCGTGGGTCTGAGCAGGCAGCATTTGGGCAGTGCCGTTGCACTATTAAAGGCCAGCTGCTTTTGGGGGTTTCCTCTGGCACAGGCAGCTCCCCTGGTGCTCTCTATCCTCCCAAGTCAAGACAGCGAGGGTGGCGGGGTGTTGGATGTTGGGGATGCTCCCTGGCATGCCGTACTGGGACAGTGTGGGCACAGGCTCCCTCCAGAGGGACAGCACTTTGTAAGCTTTATAGATATTGCGAGATACTTCACTATGAAACAGCCCTTGGGGTGTATGGCCCCTGTTTCTTTCCATGCATGGTGCAGAGACTGCGTTTATCTAGACAAAAATCTTTCCCACTCATGGGAGAGTACCCCTGTGTCAACAACTGGTGGTGTTGTAGTTATTTTTCCAATAAGCGAGCTATAATCCATACCATAAATCTACTAAACGTTCTTTAGGACTGGGAGACCGGCTTGAAGACACGTGTGATTGTGCAGCAGAGGCTGTGAGGTGTGCTGGTGGTGGGGAGCACATTCAAGGGAGCCTCAGGAAGAGGGGTGGAGATGCAGCACAAGCATTTGAAGGTTTTCCAGGTGCCACAATAAAGTCCCTGCAGGCACCTTTGTAGGGACAACCTATCCTTCTCCTCCCAGCCCTGATCCTTCGCTCGTGCAGGGTGGGCAGAGCAACCAGGGACCCCTGAGCATGTTCCCTCCGACCCCCGGTCTGCGTGCAGTGGAGATGCGTTCAGAACCTTTGGGGAGGATATTTATCATCCCTGCACAGAAGCAGTCCCTGTAGGGCTCTGCGCTTTTTTCCACTTGCTTCTCACAGCACCAAAACAAACAGTAAATCGTGAGTCCGTCAGTGCTGCTCATTACGGTGCGGCAGGGAGGGGACCTGAGCTGGGTTTGGCTCGCAGTCATTTCACGTGTATGCAAAAAATTAAGAAGCCACAGTTCCCAATCAGGCAGCAATTTGCCTCCTGGTGGACTTAAGTCACAAAGCAGTAGATTTCCCCCCCCCCCCTTCTAAAATATCTGTTGCATGTTCCCTCCAGTGGGCAGCTGCAGTGTCCCACTGCGAGGCATTAGCTCCGTTGTCTCCCTTTCATCCCCATCCCAGGGATTTAGGGCAGGGGGGAAAAAAACAGGCCAGGTGGAGACTTTGTTCCTCAACCAGAGAAGTCTGTCTCTGATGGTGCGTCTTCTCAACCTTGTTTAAATTATTTCACTCAGCTTTGATTGAGTGTGATAATAATGGAGACACAAGGATGCAAAATGCAGAGAGGGTGGAGAGTCTGAACCATCCTCTATCCCTGGTCTGAGGAGTCGTATCAGCTCCAGGGGCAGAAACCACAGCCAAAGCAAAAGAGGAATAAGCATTTGTTTGCAAATATTGCAAATAAAATTATGCAGGGCTGACCTTCTTCCCCTCTATGCCTGCCCAGCACAGAGTGAAATGGGGTTTCCTCCCTCTCTCATCTCACCACATATTATGGTTCCTCTTAAATGAGCTACATTCCTCCAAAATATCTTCCTTGCTTCAAACTCTCCTGAGTCTTGCAGCCCATTTTCTTTTGAGATCTGAGGCCCAGCGCAGACAATAGAGATTTGGGACTTTCACCCCTATGATTAGTGGGCAGAGGCAGAGGGGATTTTCCTCTGTGCTGGGAGAGACACGGCTGGTCTTTAATATTTCCCTCCCTTTCCAAAGCTGAGAGAAAGGCGATTTTTCTTCCCTTTAGATGTGAGCGAAGGCCCCTGCTCCTGCTACTCCTGGAGAATTAAGTAGATAAATGGGCGGCGCTGTTGTTCACGCTTCAGTATGCACAAAGCAACTTGCATTCAAAATTGGGCTCATGGCAGTTCAGCAACAACCTCGCACAATAGCATCATTAGACACGCAGGGCCGGCTCGCAGGCGCGGAGGCTGCTCTGCAGCTGGAGTAGCCACCGGGCTGTTGTGATGTGGGCTTTTTTTATCTTTATAAAAATGCATCTTTAAAAAAAAATGTAGAGAAAGAAGATGCAGTGTGTTTTTCTTAAAGACTTGGGCAAGCGTCCCTGTTTGAAAGCAGGGGGAAGAGAGGAGAGGGTGGGATTTGTGGTGTCTGTACGCCCCCCATCTTTTGTGCTGGCTCTTTCTTGCAGGGAAATCCTCCATTTCCATAGTACGGAGGGGAGCAAATACAACACCTGTGTCTGCTAAGCCTTCACCTGATGTCCTCCTGGAAAATATTCCCTGACAGGTTGCTAACTTAATGGTGAAGGTCTCCTAAGCCAGGAGGGAATGGAAGAGGATATAATCCCTCTGCTTGCTTTGGGGCAGGGAAAGCATTTGGGAAGGAGATGCGGTGCCAAGGAGGATGGGGGCTTAATAAATCTCACAGATACTGAGGGTTGGTTCTGCTGGAGCTGTCAGCCTCACTTGAGAGTGGTTTAGGTTGGGGTTTAATTGGCATTGTGGTCATTGTGTTTCAGAAACAACCTTGTCTTCTGCTGACCCGAGAGGAAATTCAATTTTATTAGTAAGTTGGAAAATTCAGTATGAAAATCAGCAGCTCTTGCCAGCATCAAGATGGAGCCACTCTTGGAAGGGGTCGGCTCTGCCCACGGCTTATTCCCTTGCACTGGGCAAACCGTTTACCTCCCAAGCTTCACCTTCATCAGCTGTAATAGAGCTAACAAAGCTTGCCCTCCTTGGCAGGGCTGTCTAGGAGCCCAGGTTCTTGTTCCTTCTACTGTGTTATCTTTGAGGCATTTTAACCATGTGCCTGCATTGGAAGAGGTCTGAATTTAACAGGTTGGTGGCAGCAGTGTGGAGAAAGGGTCTTTGCTTGTGGGCTGTTGTTTGTGAACTGCCTGGCATCGGTGGCGGTGAGGATGCTCAGCTCCTCCCCAGCATCCTCTGCTGTCAGAGCCAACCTGGGTATCTGTTTCCCCGTAAGTAATTTAAAAGCAAAAAGCAATGTGATTGCAGAACTAGTTCGGCTTCCCAAATACTATCCTAACACCAGGCTTGGCATGGAACCTTTCGAGTCTTCTCCCTCCCCTTGTGCCTGCAGTTGATAATAATGTTTGCGTTTTAATGATTCTAACAGGCCTGGGATTTGCTTTGACATAACAAGTTAATGTTTTCTTTTTCTATATCAAATCTAGGTCAATCTCCAGCTTAGCACTAATGCTGTACTGAGCAAAAAAGGATCGGCCACTAATGGTTTCAATTTAGTTTTTCATGGAGTAAAGAAAATTTCACTCAATACCTATTTTCATTTTTATTCCATTGGCCTTTCCACAGGGCCTCTTAGGATGGAGAGAGTGTTTGCACTTCGATTAGGGGAGACGCAGCAAACTCATTTGCTAGGATGAATCCTCTGTGAATATGGATGAGGGTAAGAGCTGCTGCTTACCTGTGCTGTGTCCATAGGACATGCCTTTGGGGACTGCATGCTGGTGAGGGTTAGGTGGTGGGAGATCCCAGCCATGGGCTTGTCTTTAAGGAAGAGCCTCACCTGTTATCCGACCTCATCCTAGTTGAGTTCCTCCATGATACAACATGAGGGAAGAAGAGATGAAGAGTAACTCCTCTGCATCATGTGTCAGTGTGGCTGTAGACAACTCAATCTGAATCTAGCCTTGACCGACATCTTTGGGAGAAGGTGTACCCACACTTGCAGCATGAGAGGGCTGCTAGGACCATTCCCCATCTGCTGTGAGCCCATTTTATTTTGTTTTTCCCTGCCCTGTGCTGGTCTGTGTGTACCATGGCCAAAGTCCAGGTGTGATCATAGCAGAAGCTCTGAGACACCGTGACGTGGAGCATCGATATGGAACAATGAGTGTGCACGTGATTTGGGTCTGATTTTATGGCTTAATGACTACCCTACGCTCACTGCGTGTGTGGACGGTCCTGTGCTACATGTGGAGGTGGCAGAGGGAAGTTTAATGGGAACAGAGTGCCACTCACCCTGTCTGATGACAGTAAAAAGGGGCCTGGGGCAGCACCAGTCCTTCCATTGGCACGTGGATGCTGCACTGCTGGACAACAGAGACCGCAGGCAGATGGATTAGAGGGTGCCTTCCCTCTTAGGAGCTCGCGGGTGAATATTGTGATTGCATGTATTTATTTTTAAAATGATTATGGCCATTAGCATAGAAATGAGATGCAGCTCCCTGGCTGCTGGCCAACCCCACCAGGGCTGGTGTGCAGCTCTTCTCCATGGCAGCTGAAACAATAGTGCCCGGCTGATAACAGGGCTCCTGGTGTTTGCTGCTGAAAGACAAGTGACAAATAGGAGCAAGCACTCTCTGTAAGAGTTTGTTACAGTCAGTTGGGACGTATATAAAAATCTCACGTGGGTCAGCAGAGATTTAGCCCCTCTGAGTGATGCCCTGTAAAGCAGTTGTGCTCCTATCGTTCTCCTCTCCTCCCAGTGATTTATTTCCAGGCTGAAAACAGAATTCCAGGTAATCACTCGCGTTGAAGTTTTGTTGCTGTTTTACAGGAGAGGCTACAAAAGCTTTTGTCTCTGCAACTGTAAATAAACTCATAAACCTGCATTAAAAATAGCATTTTGTAGCTCGGTGCATGAATTTTTAATGCATCTTCTGCAAACCAGCTGGTCTTGGCAAGGGTCACGGTGTTTCCTAGGCATTTAACATAAAACTGTGCTTCAAAGCCACATTATAGGGTCATTGAAGAGTAATATTTTACTTAACATCCTCATAACTGAATTATTTATAACTTTCCATGTTTTATTCATGATAAATATTAATACTAGTGTCTTTAAGAGTAGAGGTTATTGCTGCAGTTTTACCTATAAGAGGTGATATTATTGAAATAAAGGAACGGCAATGAATTCTGTAGCCAGCAGAGCAAAGTCTGTGCTGGGGCTGTTCTCATTCACACCTCCCTCTTCTTATTAACCCTGTCAGCCACTGAAAAACCTCAGGACTGAGCATCTGTACATCTGAAAGGAATTTTCCTGCAGGCATGTGAATCTGCTCCCCCACCCTCTTTTTTTTTTTTTCTTTATTAACAAGCTTTGTGTCATTCTCATTAATTCTTGGATTCATTTCTTGGTGAGAGTTCATAAGCTTTGGTTGCAAGATGCTTGCCCTGAACTGGATCTCCAAATGGCAGCCTTGAAATATTCTGGAGGCTCCCTTGAGCTCTCCTGCTGCGGGCACCCCCGGACCCCCCATTTTTTGAGGCAGCCCCTGCCACCTTGGAATGGGGATTGCCTGGTGTGGAAAACCCCCAGCAGCCTTTGGGCTCCTTCCCACATGGCTGAGTGCTCTGGGCCACGAGCAGTCTCATTTCAAGGCTAAATGTGCATGAATTGGGTAAATTGCCATTCCACCATTGCACTCCATCTCTTACCAGGGAGGGTATTTGCATTAACTTTCATCTTGGGAAAGGGAAATATATTTTTGCATGATCTTTCACCTTGTCCTGATGTGCTCCCCTCCGGCTGGAGCATTGCAGAGCCACCTCCTGGTCCTGCTCCCGTCGGTGCATCGCGATGTGGGGCTCCTGCCCATCCCACCCTCACGGCTGCAAAACCTTCCCAACCCTGCGGCCGTGGGAGACCGGGGACTTTACTCCGTGTTACTCGATCAGCTTAACAAATCTGCAGTCAGCGGGTTGAGAGCGGTGATTGCGGGAGCAGTGCGGGTTAATGCAACACATATTTAATGTATGATTGCTAATGGCCATCTCCCATCTGCCTGAGCCCAACTGGAGTTTGCAGATGAATGATTAAGCTGCCCTGACACATACGCAGCTTGTTCCTTAGCAGAGGTACATTCATTACACTTGACGCATGCAAAAGGGGACGAGGCTTTCTCGCTGGGGAGAGGGGTATTATCGGGCTGGGGTGGCAGAGCAGGGGGCTCTCTTGGAGTTTATTTTGTATGATAATGTGAGAGATCTTCCCGCGGATGTGGCACTATAAATGAATCATGAGCTAAATAACCACTGTTTATTGCAGAGTCAACAGGCAGCACCTTCCAATTAATTAATAGTAATAATTACTGTATTATTTATGTAGCTCTAACAGCATGCCAGAGTCTTTCTGCACAATGGTTACAGCTGTGGCTGTGCTGAGACGGGCTGGTCTGTATTCATCCTGCGTGGGCACGCTGAGGTTTGTCATTCACTGTCGGGTGGTCCCAACCCCAAAAGCCTCGGTTTGCTGAGCTGCTGAGCTCTTGGCAGCTGCTCTTTCTATCAGCTGGAGCCTGTTGCTTCCCAGCACGGGGATGTGACCATTCCTTGCGTGGTGCTGGAAGGCGGAGTATGCAATGAGCTGGAGCATGTGCCAAAGAGAGATGGAAATCAAGGGCTGTAAGTTTTACTAGTGTATCTGGGAGCTCTTTTGGTCAAGGTATGTAAGCAAAATAGTCAAGCCATGCACATCAGAAGGATGTTTACAGCAGATAAGACATCAGCAGCGACAGCAAGGATAGACGTCTCTTTTCTGATGTGAGCTTGGATCCAAAGCCTGCTGAAGCTGTTGAGAATGACCTCCGATAAGTGCCAGTGCAGTGTCTGTGCCTCTCACTGCTCCAGTAGACCTTGCTGTGGAGCATGTGGGTCATGGAGCGCTGTCTCCTGTCGTGGTTGGGTCAATCAGCTCCATGTACAGAGGCAGACGTATAGCAAGAACTCGCCACTAGTCTTGTTTCTCCATGCAGAAGGTTAGGCTGCAAACCAGCCCTCTGTTCTTGCATTACAATCCCATTTGCTGTCTCTGGGAAATCGGGGTGTTTCCAGGTCATGTGAAGTTGTTGGCAGTGGATCTCTTTTCACATGTGAATATTTTTGTCTCTCTTTGTGTCTTCCAGCAATGTCTGACTTCCACATCCACCCTCAGAATGCAGTGGTGGAGGAAGGTGGTGTAGCCAGATTCCAGTGCCAGATCCATGGTTTGCCTGAGCCGGTCATCCTCTGGCAAAAAAACCGCATGCCGGTCAACACAGACAATGAAAGGTAGGACATGTCCAAACCATGTACTGCTGTCCTTTCTCCAGGTGGAAAAAGGTAGTCAGGCTTGCTCTTGCTCTCACAGTTGTGCTAGGACACAACTGATCGGGGCTGAGGGTCTTGGCCAGTGTTTCTGCCATGGGAGACTCTTTCAGTTAAAGTTGTGGGTTGTCTGGGCTCCTTCTGGCCAAACACTGTGTAGAAATACTGCATCTCCCAGGAGAGGTAGGTAAAGCCCATTAATTGATTTTGGAGGGTGCAAGGGCTTTCATTGGCCTTCCGTGATCAGCCCTCCTCCAGGTTTACTTTCCAGCATGAAGAGCCCACCCAGCAGTTCTAGCAGAGCTGGGGTAGCTTTGGCATCTATGATCCCTCCGTGGCTCCATTTTGTGCAATTCTTTCCGAGCCAGATCCATGACTTACGGTCTTGCATGTGGGTCCTGAACTCTTGCAAGCACTGAATTACACCGTGGCTGCTTGACTTTCCTTCCCGGGTTGACTACCTCGTGATGCTTTGTGTGTGGCAGCAGGGAAGCTCTGCAGAGAGCATCCCGCAGCGCCCTGGGCTGCTGTTTCCCATGCAACCCTTCTAAAGAGAAACCCCAGCTGCCCTTCTTCCGCAGCCTAGACCTGGGACCGCACGTCCTCGCTTCCTGTGTTTGACAGGCTGCTCCCTTCATGTCGGAAACGTCCCTCATCATGGTTTGATCCTCCGAGTGGCGGTGGGGCCCGGCAGAGGACAGGTGGCAGGAAACGCGTGCTCCATGCCAGCAGCCTCCGGCAGTCCCAGCTGCAGCTCGGGAGCTGCACAACTGATGGTGGGAGACAATCGGTCACAGCACACCTCAATCGTGAATTGACGGCTGTGTTGGGAATAGGCGAAACCAGGAAGCTGTAAATATTTTCCTGAAAGCCCCTATTCTTAAAAACGACAGTTCTGCAGCAGAATGTAGTTGGGTGCTTTGGAGGCAGGAGAAAACATGAGGGCTGGAACAATGCCTGACCTTTTCAGCGTTGTGGTGAACTTACAGTAGAAGGACCCAAGAGGCCCAACCCTGCTGTGGAAAACTGCAACTGTCAGGTTTTGTTTTTCCTTGCATTTTTCATCTGAGCTTTTTTTAGCCCAGCACAGGGTTGATTCGTTACACTTGATCTCCTCTGAAGGCTCCTTACTCATACAAGTGCTAAACTGGGGATGTGGCAGAGCAGGGCAAGTGGTCCAAGGTGCTGTCAGTGGAAGGAAGGGGTGCAGAACTGGGCCTGACGCCTTGTGTGCATCCCAATGAAATGTTCCAGGACAGGTGAAGTTCTCTTGAAGTCCTTCATGCATTATTGCTCCTTTGCACTTGAGCCCAGAGTCACAGGTGTGGAGATGGTCAGAGGTGTGGCAGGGATTTGAGTGTGATCAGGAATTCTTTTCTCCAAGACTGAAGAGTTCCAAGGCTGAGGAGACTGAGGATCTCCAAGGGCTCTCCAACCCAAGCTGCTTCTCCTCCAGGACGGGGAGCTTGCGCAAGCCCTGGAGGATGTGGGCTAGGAGCAGTTTCCCTATGTGCAGTGCCCTGATTTTGAACAGATTTGGCTTTTTGTAGCAGTAAAGTTACTGGGTAGGGTTTTTATTGTCAGCTCAGTAGATTAATCTCTGACACCAATGGGCCTGGGTGATGAGGGTTGCTTCTCTAACTGAATTGGATTTCTGCATTAATCACGCTTGGTGCATTTCTGCGTATAAAGTGTATATAAATTTGTATGCCGAGTCTTGCACTTGGAGGCTTTGAAGGCAGAATAATAGCTTTGGAATTGAATCTTCTAATGCTGTGGGCAGATTGTTAACAAAAATGAAGGCTTCTTGTGGTATAATTCATCCAAAACAATGGGCATTTTAAAGTCCCAGAGAGATTGCAATCAACTTCGGGACGTGTAAAACTGATTGCTCTCACGCTGCCACTGACACTGAGCCGCGCGTTTGGAACACAGCGCGGGGAGCAGGTTATAGGCACTTAACCATATGCTGATATGGAAAAAGATATTCTTCATCTTCCAGACGGAAATGGATTATTAACTCATCACAGTGTAATGACTTACTACCAGCCAATTTAAACACATGGTTGCCAAGCAACCTGTAATGTATGTATACATATATGTGTGTATGCATGCATGATTTAAATGTACCTATGTTTTAAATGTATAAAATATTTATTGATATTTATGTATCCCCCCTCAATATGTATTTTAAACATGCCTTTTCACACATTTGAGGTTTTAAGGTCATGTGGATTTGAGTCCTGGACCTGGAACTGGGAATGCAGAGCACACGTCTCCTGATGCTTGTCCATGGTCCCTGTGCTCCAGGTGACGAGTGATAACTCCCACTTCAGCTGTGTTCACATGCAAATGCACTGCCAAAGCTTTTCCTCAGATTAAATAGGAAGCATCTACTTTGTAGCCTTCCAGCACAAGTCATCCTTTCTCAAGGATGCATCAGAAGGTAAAGGAAGGGAACATACCCACCCTGTAAAAGAAGACTAGAGGCTCTCATATCCAAAAGAAATGAAGAACTGATGCGGTGACAAGTGTGGGCTCAGCCTGCTGGGGGCTGCGTCATTTGGGTGGTGTTGGTGCCTCTGCACCAGGATGCAGGGAGCCAGCCTGCCCCACCTGCATGGGTGTGCAGCCTGCTTTCACACCATGTCCTGCTTTGCAAGTTTGTGTTTCTGCTTTTCTTTTCCCACAGGTACACGCTGCTTCCCAAGGGGGTCCTCCAGATTACGGGACTGAGGGCAGAAGACAGTGGGATTTTTCACTGCGTTGCTACCAATATTGCTAATGTGAAGTTCAGCCGGGAGGCCAGACTCACCGTGTCAGGTTAGTACCAGTAAACGCTGTCCTGACTGTCTTTCCATCTTTTTCTTCCCACTGCTGATCTGGACCAGGACAGTTAAAGAGAGCGTCAGGCTAACAGCACTGAGAAGCATCCCTCTGTCCAGCCATAGCACCTTCCTTATTCTCGATTGGTTTTAATTCCTGCCAGATCAGTCGATTTGATAGCAGATAAATCTGTCTCTCTACCTTTAAATTAGCACCAGTTTCTGGGTAGAGGAAGGATGGTGAGAAAATGAGTTACAGCAGCTTTACATTAAATAAATTCTTTGGAAATGTGGAAGATTCATCATTTCCTTATGAGACCTGCCCATGCTGGAAGTAATGGCAGCCCACAGGGTGATCAATTATTTATCTAATGGGGGAATTATGTTGTGTAGGCTGTTAGCATTGCATTGTGACCGAAGCAGGCTAACCTTGCTTTGGAAGACAAGAAGGAGAAGACCTGAGCACCCCAGACTGAATTTTGACTTGGTTCTCCATCCACATTTGAAGTCAGTGACAGAAACAAGTTCTCACCTGTGAAAGCTCCAGCTGAAGAAATGATGGTGCCTTACGGTCTCCTCTCCAAAATAATGGCCAAAATCACATACTTGCTCTTTGGTTTCGTGCTGCCGGAGGTAGGATGTGATGAAGCCGTAAGGGCAAACCAGAGCAACCCACATCCACGCTTTGCATGTGCACAGGTTTAGCCTGTTTGTGAAAGCATGCAAAATGACATGTGGAAGTGACGTTGGGCACAGTGAAGGAAGGATTAGGGTGCAAATACACTACCACGTTTCCGTAGCTGTGCTGCCCTTCGCTGACCTGCCCATTGCCCATCCTCTGTTAGCTGTCCGTGTGGGACCCAAGCTGATGTCTCGGAGCCCCTTTGAGCAATAACTCATCAGCCAGTTGTTAAACCTGATGTTAGATTGTCACCTTCTAGTTAGGCTTTCTTCATTTGTCAGTCTTTTTAATTTAAAACACTTTTAGCTTCAGAAGTCTTTCTTGATGTTTCAGTAGCTGTTCCTACTATGAAGGAAGTGGGAAATGTTAAGTCAAATCTACAACCCAGCCTGATCAAGCAGCCAGGAGTGAATGACACCTTTGTGCCCTCTTAGAAATGTCTTTGATATGCTCAACCTCCTTGTATGAAAACAGAACAGCTTGCTTCTCCTGGACTTCAGAGCATTTATGGGTTATCTTCAGAGAAGATAAAAGTGCCAAAGAAGCAGTCACTTGCAAATTATGGCTATGTCCTGCTGGCAGGGTGGCCTCTGAGATACAGGACTCTGTGCGGGTCAGAACGGCCCTGAGACACTGGGTACCCACTGTGGTCCCCTGTGACAGCAGTAGTGATGCATCCGTGGCTCTCCAGTTGTGGACCATCCCAGATTCCCTGTGGAAATGGAGATTACAGCTTTGGAGATAAGAGGCAAGGGAAGTTTGCACAGGGTTGGCTGGGGGTGTGTTTTCTCTGTAAGCTTTTTTTATTTGCAGCAAAGGGTCTTCCCCCGCCGTGAGCTGTGATCCTCCTGTCCATCAGATACACATAATTGTCGGTACCCAGTGGCTGGAGGCTTGCCAGCGTACGCTCGTATCTCACAGCCTGCCTTCACCCTCCGAAACGGCTGCCTGGCCAGTGGTTCTGGAGTAGGAGACTTAATGCCTGTACCGAGTGTCAGATTAGCCTCTACCGACTGTAAAAAAAGCAGCATGTGTGAAATAGGGTGAAGATAAGGAACGAGTGATGCTGTGTATATCAACTCTGATGGGGAAAGAAAGTGGGTTAACTGGTTCTGAAAGACCTGGGAGCTTTTGGTGCCTGTTACTTATCTATTTTCTTGATCTATGCAAACAGTAGCCACATGGAGGGGGAAAAAGAGGAGTAAATTATCAACGTGGTGAAGTTCTTTGTATCAATTTACCAGTCTGAGTTCCTATTTCTCACAGGACAGAGAGTGCTAGTTGTTCTCATCTGACTATCCCTCATTTCAGATGGATATTTTCCAGGTTTCCTGTCTGTGAAACATTTGTGGTTTTTCTCTTCCTTAAAGCAGTCGGATGATGAATACGGGCACCGTGTGTAAGTGTCTGTTGAAGGGCTTGAACCGTGCTTCAGTGACTGCATGTCAGCAGAGCTGCCGTAACAGGAGGTTTGCATGCTCTCAGCCCACGGAAAACCCATTGCACTGGGTTAAACCTCAGTGGAAAAGGTTTATGCTCTGTGGTGTTTGCTGAGAACACACAAATATCTGATAGACCAGGACAGCGGGAATGTGCTAGCATGTTGCAGGTATGTGCTAGCATGTTAACCCTAGGCTTTGGCACACCAGCAGAGGCTATGGCGTGCTGCAGAGGTAGCACAGGGATGTCGCTTCACTGGTGTGGGTGTTGTGTCAGTAAATACTGAACTAACGTGAGTGCTGTTGTGCACGTGTCATTCGGCATGATGGGGTGAGCGGTAATGTTGCACGTGTTTCCATTGCCTCCCTCTTGTGTAGAGGGGTAAAGGGAATGGTGCTCTCGGCTCTTCATCACGGCAGGAGGGTTCCCTCTCTTAACAGGGCAGCAACTTCAGCCATTGCTTCACCCACAGAAAAGCACCGGTTCTGCCTCACTGGGGTTTCCAAACTGAGCCCTGGCTGGGGAGGGAGAGGATGGCGATGGGCTCTGGGAGCTGCTGCCCTGCAGGGCACTGCCACAGCCTGGCTGGAGAGGAGGAGGAGGGTGGCTGCCTGCAGGGGGATGAAGGAGCCTGCTTGTAGCACTCTCCCTCCTCTCGCTGGCAGCGGTGGCAGGGCTGCCAGCAGCAAGCAGGACGGATATGTCTTCCAGCCCTACAGACTGATTATTTTCAAGTGCCCGCTTAGCGGAGGTGCTCCCGAGGGGCTGCCTGCCTCTCTGCACTGACACTTTTTCAGTGCGAGCTGCGGCTCTCTCTGCTGCTGTCCTTTTGATCAAGATCTAACAGCCCGTGCTGGCGATAATCCCATCCCTGCTAGAGTGCCTGTCACTCCTGGTGGTGCCAAGGACCTCCCCATCCTCGAAGTGATTGCTGCTGGCAGGGTCCCTGGGGACCACGTGCATCATTAGAGCCTTTTTCCCTTTCAGAACAAATCCCCCCCACATTGTCCCGAACCCTGTTGTGCTCCAGCAGCACTCACCTGCCCCGAGTCCCTCGTTTTGTCACTCCTTCCTTCCTGACCCTGCATCAAAGAGCTTTTCTGGTTGGAGAAGGAAACCTCCTCTTCCATGGTCAGGCATGGTGAACCCCATCGCATGGCGCTGGCATCTGATCACCACGTTCCTGCTGGGTCACTATCCCTTCTGGTCCTGGAGCTGGCACTGCTTTGGGCATTGGGCTCGGCAACAAAGCTACGGGACCGTTACGTGGCCTTTGCAGGAGAAGGTGAGCAGCAATGGAAATGCCACTTCCAGAGCTGGGCAGGGTTTGGCCAGACTCAGGAAGCTGAGCCCACACCTGAATGCCTATTTAAAACTCAGAATATAAATCAAAGAGTGTGATTTATTTTTTTATATATATTTTATTGTCAAAATAGAGTGGTTTATAAATTCTACTTTCATCTCAACTCCCATTTACTGATATTCTTGGGTGACCTTGGACAATTCATTTCATTTCTCTGTGTTTTGAAATATTGAAATCGCTATGTAATACGATGATAATATTGTATTATTCTAAGCGTGAACATTTAGTATTGTGATTTAGAACAATAAATCTACATGGGTTTTAAAGGCACTCGGAGGTACTGAGAGGGAAGGTATTGTTTTTCAGATCTCTTGGGGTTAACCAGCCGGTCATATGAATTTATTGTGCATTCTGGTTCTCATCAAAAAATCTGCATTTTATGGCTTGCAGTGAAATGCATTTAGTGAGAAAGTCGGCTCTTAAGGCACACTGACACGGTGATTTTTCTTGGATTTTACCCATTTAGACACAACCTCTGAGTCGCTTTATCGCTCCTCATTTAGCCCCTGTAGGAACGAGCCGCTCTGATCTCTGCTTGCCCTTGGACCACTGTGAAATCCCTCTGCTAACACCCCGACTTCAGCCCCTGAGCTGCTGTGAAAGGGTAACACTAAAAAGTGCAGGAAGAAAAGAAATTTTTGCTTGGAGAAAAGCCCTTGCAGATAGATTTGGTGGATCACTTCTCTTTAACAAGCCTTTTGGACATCGGAAAGTCCATGTACAGGAGTCAGCGTGGGATGGTCCCTACAGCAAAGCCTGGCTTGTGGCAGAGCTCAGCTCCCCAGCCCTCCCTGTGCCCCTCTCCTGCTTGGGGGCAGACGACCAGCCCAAGTATTTCTCTCCACAGGTGTACACAGCATTTTTGCCAGCAGCAGCTGTCAGATTGTTGGAATTCCTTAAACACTGCTTGACCTCAGCATTTCTGGAGTATAACCCAGCTCTCGTTGGAAAGGGGGAGAAGAATAATGCAGAGATCATCAGTGTTCCTGTTTACTGATGGAGAGCAGAGAATATCTCCTTTTTTTGGTCCTCCCCTGTTCCCAACAAAAGGGAGTGAAGGCTGAAGGGAGCTTTTGCCCAGGGATAAGGCACTTTTTAGGGACTTGGGAGATGCGGGTTCAACTGTGGTGACACAGGATGATGTTTATGTCCCACAGCCTCCTCCTGTCTGGTGAAATGTACTTTCTTTTGCTTGTGTGGAGCCTGTCTGGTTTCCAGAGTCCTTGTGCCAGGGCTTTATTTTATTATGGGTCTGTGCATCATCTTGTACAGTGGGTTTCATTCTTGGTTGTCACCACTTGGTGCTATTGTATTGCAAATAAATGATTAGTGATTGCGTGGTGAACAATGAGTCACAATTGTATCAGAGCATTGTGATGCATCCTCTCCCTGCACCCAGTTACACTGGGGTGGGCCAGGACAGGGGTGCTGTAAAAGGCAGGGAAATGTCCACTCTGTGGGCTGCAGTCATCAGAGGAGTTTCCTTGAGTTTCTTCTCAAAAAGATCCTCAGCAGGAATCAGGGACTGGCACCTCTGTCGCTCTCAGTGTCCCAGGACAGGGCTTTTGGAGCAAGTGACACCAGCAACAAGAGAGGGTGCTTGCAGAGAGGCAGATTTAAGTGTTGTGGACCGCATGGATTACTTTATGGCTTGAGATGCTGAAAGATAAAGCAGCTCCTTCGTTTATTTGCATTCCTGTCTGCTTGAGCTGTCCTGCAGCTTGTATCCTCCCTATATACCATGTTTTTCCTGCGCATCTGCTCACTGCAGTTTGCAGCATGGTTCCTTCTTTGTGCTGCCCATATTTGGGTGTTAACAGGGCTGCTTGTGGCTGGGTCGGTTGGCTGAGGGGTTTTCCCCAGGAATATCAGTGTGCACTTGAAACACGTTCAGACAATGTGACTGTCATGCAAACATTGGGCTTCTTTTGTTTCACGTACATCTCAGATTTATTGAGAATTACACCAGCCACATCATTTGTACTCAGAGGATGCACGAAGCCTTCAGTGTTTCCGTTAAACAAGAGAGAATCAGCTGCCTTTTAACAATGATGCTGTCCTTGCAGGCTCCCACTCCACCGTTTACAAGGACCCCATGATTCTCGTTGGTCCGGAGAACCTCACGCTGACAGTGCACCAGACCGCTGTGCTGGAGTGCATCGCAACGGGCAACCCCCGGCCCATCGTCTCCTGGAGCCGCCTAGGTAAGCTCCGGGGGTGACCAGGATTTCCTCCTCCCCCTCCTCTCCATTGCCATTGTGTGGGAAATAGGTAGGTGCCACTGACTATTTTGTGCAACAAGTGATTCACTCTTTCCCTTCCCACTGAAGTTAATTGTAGGCTTGAAGTGCTTTTTATCCTCATGTCTACACTTTGTTTTTTCTCTCTGCCAAGATCCTGTTTTTACCTGTTAGTGAAGTGGGTTGGTTAAAACTGTAGATGTTTTGTGAAAGGTGATAATTTTATCTTTTCTCAAGTGACAGCATCTTCTCCAGCTGCATCAAAAACATCACCACTGTTGGCCTAGAGAAGCAAAATCATACACAAACACATCTTTCACGTACAACAGACTTGAAAGAAACTTACTGCCTGTTCAGGGAGTTTTAAAAAAATCGTGAGGGGAGGAGAGTGTTTAAAGTAGCATGTCTGAAGCTCTGAAAAAACACATGCTTGCTACTGGGGTCTGTGATATTTTTTTTAATCATCATGGAAACCAAAGGCAGTGTCTGATGGCATCATATGAGCAAGGGAGAGCTAAGTGCCATGTTTCTCCCAGTCCGAAAGCAAGGGTTATTTTAGGCTCTAACTTTGTGATAGTAGGTCAAAAACTATTTTGCTCAAAGTGACACTTCCATTGCCCTACAGAAGTCTGTGCTGAGCAAAGAGCTGATGCCTTTGTTTTATCTTCCAGAGCTTGTAACTCTGCCTGTGCACACTGTGGTGTTGGGTTCAGTCATTATTTCCCAAGCCCTTGTGGTCTGCGAGATCACATCATTTAGGGATGCTAATCTTCCCGAGTCCCCCAAGGTGGCTGTGAAGCACAAACAGGGATAATCCTGTCTCATGCTGCTGTGCTGCATGTGGGACTTCATCCCCGTGGCTCCCCAAGAGTCAGGGTCCAGCTCAGGGGAAGAGTGACTTCCCACTCCAGCGCTGTCTGCCAGGGGATGAGGACATGTATCCAGCATCAGTCAAGCAATTTCTCCATGCTTGCCCTCCTGCTTCCATCCTCTGGTGGCTTGTAAAATCAGCTGCTGTCTGCCACTAGCTGCTTTTTTTTCCTCCAGAGCCATAACCATCAGATTGATGCTGTTTTAAAAATTCCCTGGATAGACTGTATCACTGTTTTGGTTCTCTTGGACACAAGGCGGCTCTACGTTAGCGCTCAACTATAATAAACTACTTTATAATTGCCTTAATTATAAGTGCTTATTGCCTTCTTCAAAACACTTGTCTCTATAGAGCAGTGCAATAATGAAGATGTAATAGCTTCGTGCAATGTTTGTCTGGATGGTCTGAGCTCACTGTTCCCTTCCACCAAAAATAAATACCCTCTCCACACTGCTCTGCAGCACAGCAGCAGAATTAGAGCTACTCAATGGGAAAGAGATCCTCTTATTTTCCCTCCCCTTCAGCAGGAATGTTTCCCGTCCAAAGCATTGCAAGATCTTGTTTAGTATTACACCAGTCTCGACAGTGATGTGGCGTACAGGCTCTCAGATGAGTCGGTGGGTTTGTCGTCTCTTTGTAGCCATTTCAGAAGTGCTTTCATGTCTCCGTGTCTCTGTGATCAGGAGGAGGCAGAGGGATTTATGCTGCATGAGAAGGTCCTCTGAGTATCTGTCATCTGTACATGTGGCTTCCTCTCATGGAGGGTCTCCTTCCTGAAGTTCCTCCTACAGAGCTGGTTCAGCTTAAATAACCAGTTAATTTACTCAACTTAGAAAAAAACCCACTTTTAATCCACTCCCAGAAATAAAAAAATCCATGACCACAGAGTCTTAGAGAGATGCAGCTGATTTAGCAATAGGCCTGACTTAATTCAGCCAAAAAAAGTCGATTGTATGTGAACATCTTTCTTGCCAGGTTGAAATAAAGCAGCGGTGCGTTACTGCCATTATGCTGGGTCTTTGCCCAGGGCGTGCTGCCATTTCAGAGTGTCTCTCTGAACCCCTTTGCTCACAGTTTTGACGTTGTGGCATTTCATGTATCAGAAAGGAGCAAAAGAACAATTTTGCTTTTACAGCTTTCTGGTGCAGGGGAAAGCAAGCCGTAACAACATTTGCACTTTTTGCTTTGGCTTTGCTAAGAACTGCCTGGTCTTCAGTGGGAAAGGCAGCTATATTTTGCTTGAAGGAAAGCATTCAAATTCTGGGCCGTTTTTGAGTGTCACACAATCAATTTTGAATTTAATTTCCTTGGGAATATGGTGTAGCCCCTGACCACAAACAGAATTCCTGTGTCTCGCCGCGCATGAAATGTCAACATTCATTAGAGAGCAGGCTCTGAGAGAAATGTAAAATCATTAAGGGTTTGTTCAGGGAAGATAGGGTTTTTCCTTTCAGAGCTACGCACTTCAGGCTTGGACCTGTATGTGTGCACAAATGAATATCCTGGGCACTTACTGCAAAGCCTTTTGAATGAATGACGATTTTAATGTATCCTTACCCTTTAACTGACAGGCCACTGAGCTGGCCTCCATAAAAGGTACCAAGGCAGAATAATAAACTATTTAGAGAGATACAGAAAAGTGAGGCGAGAGAGAAAAGACAGTGATTATCTGATAGCGTTATACAGAAGTTGTCAGAAAGGGTCGCACAATGGGAAGGAAATTACTAAAGAGGGAGCCATTCAAGAAGTAAACTATACAACAATTGTAGGAGCCAATTAATTGGTAACTTATTGGACACAGAAGCTTGCAATAGATGGCTGACTGGTTGACAGGAGCACCGTTCCCGTAAGTGTTTAGAAATAATAGAGTAAATTTCACCACTTCACATACTGAATAGTCAACTGTTGCAATGTACTCTAAATATGCTAATCCACAGTGCCCAGTGTCCGCCCGAGCAGGAGACCCATGTGTCTAAAAAGTGGAAGGCTACTATGGCACAATACAAAGAATTCACAAAAGACCTAAATGATCAACATTAGAAAGTTGTTACTTTCTTTCTACTTGCTACTTATAAAAGAAAGGCGTTCGTGTTGTTGCATATTCATATCGCCTGGCACGTTTTAACGGGTCTCTATAATTGGTGCCGGTGTGCCAATCACTGGGTTAGCAGGCGGAGAATGGACTCTGGAAAGCATCACGTACACCTTGGAAAAATAAATAATGCGGCTCCCAAACCGCAGGCGTCTTTCATCCAGACTTGACCCCAGTGGGGAACCTGGAAGCCTCTACTTGTCCATAGCCGAGGCATCTTTTGGGAGCACCTCCCATTTGGAGAATGGTCTCCTTTATGAATCGGTTGCCTGGCTGCTCTTCACAACCAGCTGAACCTCCCACCTTCTACCCTCATCAGCTGAGGATCGACAGAGAGAATCTGTCAGACATTTCCACCCAGACTGGCTTGTTTTCAGCCCACAAATTTTCTGCTTTTGACTACATAAAAAGAAGTAGAAGATCATGTTAAATGAGCAGAAGTTTCAAGCTCGCGTGGGTCCTGGGAGCTTTGGGAACTGAGTGACAGTGTTAGCTTTGGCAGTCTTTTGGATCTCCTCCATGGACAGATGACTTGGTGATGGAAAGCAATGCCAGGAAGGTGGATTTTCAGGGTTTGTATCCCTTGATCCAAGCCACTCTTCAGGTCTCGGTGTAAGTGAAACAGAGTTACAATAGATAGCAACCTTTGCAAAGCAGGTGTGAGTATCAGTCCCTCTGCACAGCACTTCTGTGGAGTGCTGAGCTTTCTGGATGCAAGGGATTTCTTGTGTTAAATACTCTGTATTATTTATATGTGTTGTCAATGTTAATAAGTTGGACTTGATATTAGCTGAAGAGCTTCAAACAGATCACAGGATGGCTCAAGTTGAGTGCGGCACAGTACAGTAAGAAAGATGGAGCAGGCTGGGAAAGCAGAGTCATTTCTCCAGAAACCCTTTTCTGTGCTCTTTGGAAGGGAGGAGTTGAGTAAGAGGCATATGGGATGATCTGGCATGGTGATCTTTGCTGGCGGAGAGAGGTGGCTGCGCTCCCTGAATCAAAGGGCAGATCCCCTGAGGTTTCTGAGAGAGCTTGGTTCTTCAGGGAAATGAAAGATGCTTGGCTGACAGGAGATGTTTCTTCAAACCACCACACCTCTAATTACTAGTTGGAGCTAGAGAGGCAACTGAGGATGTACCAATGCTGGTATTTGCAGTGTGTGGAGTACCTGCTGCAGGCTTAGTTTTTGCATGCTTAAATTATGTAGCACCTTATAAATAATACAGTAAAGCTACTGGCATTCAAGTCACGTTTCTGTGGTATTTCTTAAGGCAATGATGTGACAAAGCATCCAGGTGTGGCCCCTTTGCATCTTTCACTGGTCCCGCCCCTCCCTTGAGACAGGGATTTGATTTTTACACCTATTGTAAATACGGATTTCCAAGAAGTCTAGTTTAAAAGATAAAATCAAGTTCAATTTGAATTTAATTCAGACCTCTTTACACTTCAGTTCAAATGATGTTTGAAAGGAACGGTTCCTTCTTATTGCTCATTAAACGTGGGACAGGTCATGTTTTACTGTCCGTTTTATGACTGAGCCATTTAGTGCTGCAGCGGCTTGGCCAGCTCTGTGATCATTTAATCATTTAATGGCATTGTTTTTCTCTCTCTAAAAGACCCGAGCATTTTTCTTTGCAATGCAAATAATGAAGTGGTCTAGCATTGCCCGCCTAATGAAGCAAGGAAACCTTTAAGTTGAAAGATTTCCTGAAAAATTATATATAAATAGCATGGCAGGAGATACGTGCATGCTTTGTAGCTTTCAGTCCATGTTTTGCCGGTGTTTCCTAGAGGATGCTGCTGTTAATCAGACACGGGATCCCTCGCTTGTGTGGTCCAGGCTTGCGAGCTGATGAACGTGTGCTGCTTTCACTAATGCTGCCAGAGACACTTGCTCTCCGTCCCGTCACGTGCCTTTCCACGGGGATCCAAGCACTTGCTGGGCAGCAGGTTGCAAAGCGGCGTTTCTGGGTTGATGGTTAATTTGTCCCTCTCCTTGAGTGCTGCTTTGCCTTCATGTTTTCCCAATCTATTCCAGACCCTCTTGGTTATGAGTGGCCCAAATCCTCACCATATTCTTTATTATGCAAAGCATGATATTACATCCAAAGCATATGATTGCAAGATAACTTTTAACTAGCCCTGCATGCCTCTCTGTGTTGAAGCATGAAGCCTGCCTGAGGTCAGGCATGAGCCAGGTCTCTGTCAGGGGCCATGTTGTTGTATAGCAGAGGCTATGAAGGAAATCCTTGGGGATAATGGGGTGTCTTAGAGTGACTGGAGCAGCTCCATGGCAACTTGTTTCCCTCTGTGTTTTCCATGAAGGTTTCGTGTTGCTGGATTACACCAGATGCAGCCACTGAAGTGGTTGTGTGCCATGAATATTGGTAACCAGCCTAAGTCTGAGGTCCTTCAGGGCTAAACATCCCTGGAAACTGTTCTGCCCACTGGATGATGATAAATTTTAAAGTGTGTTGAACAGTCATTACCTAGCACCTCTCAGGAGGTGGCCCACAGGAATGGAAGCCAGCTAGAGCATCTCAGGTCTTTCCCCATGACCACTGCTTTCTACAGAGTAGTTCTGGTTTTATTTGGCTTCTTCCATTTCCTTAGCAAGATTATGGCACAGACCAACAGAACTTCCAGGAGGCAGTTCTCAGATGAATTTTTACTTTTACTAGCCACAACTTTGAAGCACAAGACACAGGCCGTTCTGCTGTTGTGGAGGACTCGTGTGGAGGGCTCATGGGATGGTCAGGTGGGGAGATCGCCAGGTCTGGTTCTTGCTTCTCCGCTTTCTGTAGGTTCTTTAAACTTCTCTGTGAGCAAGAGAGGAACTGGATTCCTGTTTCCCATCTGATGAAAGTGTGCACCCTTTAACTGCTCCTCCAGTAAAACTACTCCCCTGCCTTGCCCCTCTGCTCCAACACCCTGACACATGCTAGAGCTGATTTAGAGCTGCCTTTGTCAGACAGTGTCTTAAAACACAAACCAATGAAACAATGAAAAGCAATAGCCTGATACTAATGAAACACATTGTAATTAGAGCTGGCTGGGAATTTTCCAGTGAAAACAGGCTTTGTTGGAAAAAGGTGAATTCCCTGATACTGAACTATTTCACGCTAAGCGCTTCAATTTTGAAGACTTTGTGCTGGAGCCCAGGCATGTTTTTTTGGAAACATCACCGTTCTCCTGCCAGCCTCCCTCAGACCCAGCACTCAGCATGGAGGCAGCCCTTTCCAGTTGCCCTTCCAAGCCAGAGCAGCTGAGCAGATCTAACCATCAGCTTGGAGTTCAGCTCCTTGGCCCTGAGCTATTGCATGCTCAAGAGCTAAGGAATCGAAAATCCCACGTTCACTTAGTTTCCGAAACCACAAAAATCCATTAAGGGTTAGCAGGCAAAAAGGAATAACTTCTGACTCAGGAAATTCCCAAGTCATAAACTGTTGGTGGCTGGGAGAGTACATCAGGGAAGCACTGCTGTAGGTTGGCTGGTCTCCTTCCCAGAGCGTCTCTGTTGGAAGCAGGCTGTTCAGCTGGTCAGTCTAATGTAAGAACCCAAGCAATGGCTCACAGAAGCTGATATGATTTAACTTGGTTTAATCACTTTATTGAAGTGTTCTGGGTGCTTCATCTTAATTTGAACGTGTAGTTGAAAGCTTTCATGTTTCCTGTGATGGTACCTTGGTTTTCAAGCAGCACGAAGTCTGGTTTTGGGCAAACACATAAGTGAGGATCCTGGTTTTCTCCAGAAGGCAGTTCTGCTAAGAGCATCAGCTAAACCCCACTGACTTTACGTGGCAAATCCCAGTAACAGAGCATGGCACCACTCCATAAGTACTTAAGACTGGACCTCACTGAGGACTGTGCCCTGGAGAACCTCACTCAGAGGTCCAACATGTGACTCTTACCCTTTTCCCCTTCTTTCAGATGGCCGCCCAATTGGTGTGGAGGGGATCCAGGTGCTGGGGACAGGAAATCTCATGATCTCAGACCTCACCGTGCAGCATTCTGGCATCTATGTGTGCGCCGCAAACAAACCTGGCACTCGGGTGCGGAGGACTGCGCAGGGCAGGCTCGTTGTACAAGGTGAGCAAATCTGGGGCTTGGGGAGTGGTGATGCCCACTTCGCTGTTCCCTCTGCACAGGCTTTATGTGTTGCCTGGGCACTGTGGTGGGTTGGCCTGGACAGATGCTGACTTTGCTGCTCTGAAGGTATCAGACAAAGGAATTCTTTTCTAGACACATGGTTTTCCAGGTGGGTGTATGTCTCTGTGTCCCATGCAGGTGAGTAGCAGCCAGGTATCATTCAACTGAGGCCTTAGCTGCATGGTTGCAATGGTTTCCCACCCCATCACAGGCGTTTATTTGGGTTAACAGGCACCGGTTGTTACTTGTTGTCATCTCAGCAGAAAGCCTGGGCTGAATTAATCAGCCAAATTCATCACCCCTGCATGGACCTTAGTGATATGGGGACACAGGCACTGTTCTCATATTGGACCCCTCTGCCTGATAGATACCGCTCCTGCAGTGATACCCAGGAGTGGGTATCACTCAGAGTATTGCTCTCCAACTGAAATGGCACCAGTAAGTCTAAAACCATTCCCAAAAAGTCAGTGAGACTGTTTTCTTTAGCAGTCAACGCTGCATCTGAGCCCCTTGCCACGACGTGAGTAAAGCACCCTTTGAGGGAGATGCCCAGGAGATGCAGGTTGCTGCCCTTCCCCACTGCAGCTGTCCTGAAATGCCACTTTTAAAGGGTGATCCAGCCTGGACTAGAGATCAGCACTCAAGAAACCAAACAAATCCCTTCCACATGCTCCGTGTGACCAGTATCCATGGAGAGGGAAGCCAGACAAGTATTTCAGAAGGCAAACCCAGCTGGCAGCGTGCTCTGAATGGCAGTAATCCACCCCTGATTACAGGCACTCACCTCCTCTTCAAGCTAGTCCACTTAAAGCATCTCGCGTTCTCATCAGTTCACTCATTAACTATTGACTGATGATATCCTGAATCTAAAATTATACACCTCCTGCTGGAGTGAGCTAATTGAACCTTTCATGCTGGTGATGGGCAAAGTGCCCTGCCCCAGCCCTGATGCTCACCTGACAGGTTCTGGGAGTCGCTGGCAGTGATCTGGCACCACACCGCTTGTGCAGCAGCCATGGTCCCTCGGTGCTGCCATCCCGTTTCCCCTTTGTCTTGGGAGCAGCAAGGAACAATGTGGAAAGGGTGCTTATACAGGGCTGCTGCTGTCTCCTGAGTCCCGTGTGCTGATCAGGCACAACAGGAGGTGAAAACTCGCCATTTCTTTTGCTGTTGGATTTCTGGGTGAGCAATGCAACGAGAGGGCCTCCCAGCTGGCTGGGGGTGGGCACACCTATGTCTTCTTTTTAAGAAACACCAGCCCAGGCATTAAGAACAACCTCGCTGTACTCATACAAACCCTTTAGAGCTGCTGCAGGACAGCTCTGCACATGGGGCTTGTAGAAGAGGTCTGCTAAAGCCAAACACAAAGCTCACGTACAGAAGTCAGGCAGGCAGAGCCAAAAGAAATTACTTAGGAAATCTGTGAAGCTGTAAAAATACAGCTATTGAATACTGTTGACTACTCCTGTTAGCAATTGGATGAGAGGAGAAAAGGTAGCACAACTTCTCACTGCTACAGATGGGCAGTTTTCAGTCTCTTTGGAGGGTTGAACATCAGCTCCTGACCAGCTGGTCTAGTGCTGGAGTTCATCTGGGATTGATTTGCTGTGGATTTTCACCTGGGGAACCAAGATGAGAATTTGTCCCTAAAATGGTAATCACAGGGCCGTCGTAGCCCAGCCTTGCTGTGGAAGGGGGATGCTCCTGCGTTCAGCCTTAGCAGAGAAGTTGGCAGTGGTATGGAGAAGCATGGCCAGCGTGTCCTTGGTGTAGCCCTTAGATATAAGCCACAGTGTCCAGGACCCCAACCTGTGTTGCCCACCCATGAAATGCTTCATGTTTTTTGGTGGGCTGTCATTCCCCAGGGAAGCTCATGGCAGACCCTGGCCAGGCAGCTGGACTCATCCCAGGTTTTCTCCCCCTCCCTCTGGAAGCAGCTTTTCCATCCTCTGAATCTCATTTTGCCTGAATTTTCCAGCTGAGAGGTACAAATGATTGCTGTTCAGGTTTGTCTGGGAAGAAAACACTGATAATGACTGACATGGGAGACTGTGGGTTTTATCTTTGTCGAGATGTCAGTGATGCAAATTACATCCGTAAAGGGAAGAAAAGCAGAGAGCGGGCTATCAAAAGCCTGGTTGCACAGGAAGTTAGCACAGGGCTAGGACAATACAGCCTTCTCAAAGCACGCCAGGCCAGGTACTTGCTGCCTTTATGCAGGGGCCCTTGAAGTGCCTGGAGGCACAAATTAACTTGCCCCTCGTCTTTTGAAGGAGGCACTGTTTTATAGGTTGGAAACTGGGGGAGAAAGGGCCATGTTTCCTGTTGTAAGGCAAAGAGATAGCGGGAGGCTGGGACTGAGACCACATCCACCCTCCTGCTGCTAGCAGTGGTCCGTGTCCTCATCATGGCAGCCACATGGGCAGAGGTGTCCTGGTGCAAGGCTCTGCTCTTGCTCCGGCAGTAATGTCCTTTCCTGTTGCAGACTCTCCTTCAGATCATCTAACGCCGTCTTATTATCTTCCTGGGAATTCCTCCTCCCTTCAGAGGAGAAGGCGTCAATCCCCCGCTCCCTCCCTCCCTGCCCTCCCCTGGCCATTTAGGCTCCTTTGATCTCTTTTGTAAGGTTCTCACACAAGAAAGTTTCCATTTTCTCTTCAGATCCCGGCACAGCCATTTGAATATTGCTTTGTGCCGGGCTGCGAATGAAAGTCTCACGGGGGGAGTTGTCGAAGGGCCGAATGCATCGCCGGCTGAAACGGAGGGTGTGCGTGCGTGTGGTGCAAGGGAAGAGCAGGCTTCGGTGGCAAGGCAAAAAAAAAAATATCTCAAAGCGCTTTCTCTCTACCTCCTGTGCAATCTTTTGTGCTTTATTATGTGTTTGGTGTCATAACAAACTGATGGGCTGTGAATGGCCAGATGGTCACCAGTGTTCTCCACTCCACGCTTCATTTCCTCCTGAAAGCTATGCAGAAAAATGAGATCCCATCTCATAAATGAGTGCCCATCTTAAGGACATGTTTTTGAAGGCTCTGCTGACAATGACTGCCTTGTTCGCCATGCTTTCTGCTGGCAGAACTGGGCAGCGCTCCTTGGTCCAGCAGATCCAGCCACCGCTGCATTTCCTGATGTTTCTGCCATCATTCTTGCTCACTGGCATTGCAAGCCTTGGCTGCAGGGTTGAATTCATCAGCAGATGTATTGCGGTTGCTGTGTTTTAGGCTCGGCTCGAGTTTAGCCCTAAATTCATGCTGCAAAAAGAGCTTCAGTACATGCTGCATGGGTCAAGGTGCCCCATGTAGCAGTACCCTTCCTGCCCATGTTTTCCTTCTCAAGAAAAGCCACCATGGAGGGACAGATGGGCACTCGGATCTCGTCCTTCAGGATGCTGGAGAGAGCTGAGGTGCCTGGGCCCTCCAGAGTGTCCTCCCAGGAGCACGCTGGTAGGTGACGTGGGAACACATCCCGCTGCTGCGGAGCTCCAGCCTGCACCTTGTGGGGACAAGAAGTTCATGATACCCACCGAGGGCTGATGGACAGCCTCCATGACAGCCTCCTTGAGTAGTCTCTGCCTGTTTCCCAGGGAACACAGTCACGGGTTCCATCTTTGGCCCTAGCAATCCCACCAGCTCTACAACTTAACTGTTTGTTACCTATGTAAGTATTGGGACATCCTCTGTAATCAATAGAGAGAAGCCAAGTGGGCAGCAGTTCTTTGTCTTAAATCTCCTGTCATTTGATGCTGTGCTTGACTGACTTCCTCGTTGACCTGTCTTCTCCTTTATACCCTTATTGTAGGTTCCGGTAGCCTAATTTATGAGGTTTTGTTGCTTCCATGTTATTCCTTCTCTTCACCCCAGCCTCCCTCCCTCACCCTGCCACTCTGGCTACCTGAGAATTAATGGTGGCTTCATACTGAGGTGCAAGGGGCAAGGATTCGTCTGGCACGAGTGCATCAGCTCTCAGTTCTCCCCTATCCTTAGGACAGCAAGCTGTTGGGTGCTGCCATAAGCACCACGCCGCAAACTCACAGCAAGGGCAGCAAAGCTCCCTGTTACCTTGAGGGACACATTGGTGGCTGGTCACTGCTGAGATGAGACGTCCCTAAAGATATGGAGCCCGTCCAGGTCTCCCGTTACAACCCGCTGTTACAGTGCATCTTCATGCTATCACAGTTTGTTGAGCACAGTAAAGGCTATTGAAGCACTTCGTTAACGATTCTAGGGGTGGTATTAAGTGTTATTGCTTTTTGATACTGATGTCACGTCTTTAAATATTCATTAAAACGGCATGATCCCCTCCCTCCCATTAAGTCCTGAATAATCAATGCTTCACAAGCCAGGGCTGGATCCTGCCCGCTCCCCTGGTCAGGTTTAAATCCTCTGCTCTTAACAGTGATCTTCATTAATATCTTTGTTAAGATCTTCATGGAGGGCTGAGAGATGCTTCCCCTCACCTCCTGCCATAGCTTTTTGGCATGTAGGGTGGAAGGAGGAGAGGCGTTCAGGCTCCTGCGCTTCCGTGCAGGTCGAGATGAGCACTGACAAGATGCTCTATTAATTATGAATGACGAGGCGGGTGGAGGGCTGGCAGCAGGCAGGGCTTGGCTGAAGGCAGGGCTTTACTTCTGCTCCTTTCCCGCTAACCCAGGGCCAGGGGTGGCAGACTCTTGGTTCCTGTTGAAATAATCTGAAAGGGCAGGGAGAGGACCTGAGGGCAGGAGAGCAGATGTTCTTCTGTCCAGAAAAGGAGCTATTCATCCCGGATCACGTACCAGCAGCCATCTCAGGGCACCCTGCCTTGGGGACACTGGTATGAACACCAGATCAGGTGCGCCCTGGTCTGGGGTGGCAGAGGGATATCTCCTTACAGCAATTGTCTGTCCCCAAATTAAGACCCTGGTGGCATCTGGACCATGTCCTTTCTCTGATGCTGTTGGAAGCCGGTGATGGGGACAAGAAGCCTTTTAACTGCATGGGTTTCTGCTGCAGCCTGGGCCCTTTTGCCGCTATGGCTCCACACTGCTGCTCCTTCTTGCACCCAAAGGAGGAGGGTGAGACCTGAGCAGGACAGAGTGATGGCTGGAGAAAGCCAGGAGGAGCAGGAACAGCGGAAGGGCATCCTGTGTCTTGCAGCGAGGGGTGCCACAGCTCGGCACAGTGGAGGTGGGAGCCGTTCAAAGGAGCGGCCACCTTTGCCCCAGAGAGTTTAAGCAAGTTAAACAGGGGCTGGGGTTTTCGTTTGGTTGTGTTTAGCGAGACAGCGAAGAGGAGGGATGGCGGAGGCGAGCAGGGACCTGAGGAACCCGAGGGGCCGCGGTCCTGAATAGCATCGTTGGCGCCGAGCCAGCGGCCGCAGCTGCACATTCGTTACCCCGGAGTCACACGCGACACCGCTCCAATTACTCCCTCTTGACACGGGCTAATAAGGGAGGATAAGGAGAGCCGACGATTCCAGGAGGGTTACGCCGGATGCCTCTTACCATGTTTAAACTTTGTTTCTGCTGGAACAAATGGCGGGTTTGAGATTTGGTGAAGTGGCGGGAGGCAGAGGCAAAGAGCCAAGCGGCAGGATCTTTAATGAAGCTTCAGCGAGGAGCTGGAAGATGGCTGTGCCCTTCCTTGGCATCGTGGTTTTGCACCTGCGAGTATTGTGGGCGCAACTCTTGAACCCAGATGAAAGCAGGGAGGTGCACAGCCACTTGCAAAATAATTGCTCCTGCAAAACCACGCCAGCACAAAGTGGGGGGCGGGACGTTAAGGAAGTCTTGAAAATCAAGTCTCTAGTGCTCTCCCTGTACTCCACAAAGGGACCATTCACTGCAGGGAAGAGGGGTTTTTCCCCGTTTATCCATGCTTCCAACTTTTATTGAACCCATCCTGAATTTTACTTTCATTTATAAGTCTAGAGGGGGGAAAATGTAGGAGGGAAAAAAAAGGACAAGGGATCGATTGGCACCTGGGGAAGTTTAGCAGGAAGTTCTGGAAATATGTGTCCATTAGATTGCTGAGATCAGGTTCATTAGTAGACCCGAGTGCCAGCAGACATGGCCTGACAATAAACTGCCGGTGGGTACCCCCTACTGCTAACATCAGTCAGACCTGCCATGCTCCGCTTCCCTTTGATTATTAAAAATTAAAGAGGGGGCTCCTTCGAGGTAGACGGGCTCTTCAATGAGTTTCTGTGTCTTTTCTGCTTGCAGGACTCACAACGTGCGTGACTCTGCTCTTACACATAAGCACCTTTTGCTGCGGTTTGGCCTTGTTGCAGCAGTAGCCATGCTCTTCCCTTGCATGCACACAGCTGGGGAAGAGCTTTATCACCCCATGCTGTTGCAGCAAACCCTGAGGGTATTTTTTGGCCATGAACCACAAGGCCCTGCTCTTACATAGCTGCTCCTCCTTGCAGCCTGGCCACCACTCAATGCATTTTGCTGGACCAGTTTGCTCCCTTCTCCCATCCCTGAATCTCTGCTGGTGGCAGAGCCCACCAGCCCCATGCTTGGAAAATGCCAGCAAGTGGCACTGAGCGTGTGCCCCTGGGTAATCTTGCTTTTCTTGGGAAAATTTAACGCCAGCCATCCATTATGTGACACTGGTCAGTAAATTCATTACAGGCCTGTGCCTTTCATCTCTTTGTCTTCATTGTGGCTGCTGCCAGTTCCACCTGATTTTAGGTCTCAGCAGCAATGTGAAGTATATTTATCACTTTGCCCTTTGAAGCGTAACTGCTTGAATAAACTCACCTCTTTGGCAGTGTCTTTCAGGCTCTGCTTTCTGTAGGCTGGTACACTGTTTTATTCTGATAAATGATTTTAAATCTGCTTGGAGCTGCTGGAAGGGGCGAAATCACTTTCTGTTTAAAAACGTTATTGTTAAAGGTGAAAACATTTGGTTACGAGGTGAGCAGCAGTTACAGGCATGGTGGAGTCTTCTGCCAGGCCTGGCAGGACCCCAAGGGTCCCAGGCTGCAGATCTGGGGTAAAAAGGCTCTCCAATCTATTGCTACCAGGAGAGTCAGCAGCAAATCTGACTGGGGAAAGAACAACCTGCGAGATCGCTGTATGCACATCCATACATTTCTTTCCATTTGGAAGCAGTTTGCTAATTCCCTGTGGGTGCTTTGCGTGAAGCCATGAGACGTTGCTCTACCTCTGCCATTGATGAAACAGCAGATCTTCCCAACCGCAAGTACTATAATTGTCACATGTAGTTGCAGCCTTCCTTCTTCATCGCTCTTCGCACTGTCAATATGTGCTGATTTTCGAAAGCCTCCATAGCAGAGCACCTTGCAGGACTCACCTCAGCTCTCCCTACAGCACTGAGCTGACCTTCAGGTGCCTGCTATGAAGCTGTGACTGCCAGAATGGGCAACCAAATTGCAGCATCGCATTGATTACAGACGTGCCATCCAAACCATAGGTATCTGCTGCCTGTGCTGTTGGTTGGCCAGGTTTCCCATGTTCCCAGGCAGACGAGGCTTACTTAAGCCCAAGCTATGAGGTTGCTCTTTGTATCAGGATACAATGGGATCATCGTGACTTTTCTCACCCTCCTTCTCCTTCCTTCTTGCAGCCCCTGCAGAGTTTGTGCAGCATCCCCAGTCCATTTCCAGGCCTGTGGGCACTACTGCCATCTTCACGTGTGTGGCCCAAGGGGAACCGCCCCCGCAGATCACTTGGCTGAGGAACGGGCAGATCCTGGAGACCAGCGACCACATTAAGCTGAAGAATAACAACAGGTAAGTCCTTGTACGCTGGCCACTGGCACTGTAGCGTGGAGCGGAGGGCAGTGTGAGACGCGCAGCTGGGTTGTGCCGTTCCCCACTGTCAGTCTGCACACGTGGAGGACTGGTATCGCCTACGTGATGGTCCAGAAGTAGCTGCCCCCGAAGGTGTCATTCTTGGGCAAAGAGCCAGTTGGCTCACAGAGGCTTCAGCTTTTGCGCAGACAGTGGATTTGAGGCAGGTGTGTGCAGTAGTTCATTTTGGACTGATGGTGAAGGCTGGCAGAGAGTAGTGAGGTCTGCAGCACGTCCTGGTGAGCCACGCAAGCCCTGCTTTCGCCGTAGCCCCGTTGTGCTGGGCAATGGCTAACATGCTCGAGGCTGAAATGGGCATGAGTAATCCAGAGAAACTGCAGCCCTGCTGCTTGAGCACCTTGAAAAGGGAATACCTTAGAGCCGTCTCGGCTTTGGCAGGCAAGGTGGGTTGCTGTCACACAATGCTCCCTGATTTGAGGGAAGCTGAATTAAAAGCCATTATTTTGAACTATGTGGACTCCAGTGGAAAGAGAAGTGGAAGAACCAAGAGACTGGCTTTCTTTCTGCGTTAGCAAAGAGCTAATGTGAAGGTGGCAATGTTCAGAAGCAGGTCTGTGGATTTAACTTGGGCTTTCATATACTAAAACACTGCTCCAGTCCTACTAGCGGCACTTTGTAGGCTTACATTTCAGCAGTTTATGCTTTATTGTACCAGGACATCAGTATTAGATTTTGATGATGCAGGAACCCAGCAAAAGTTTGTCTTCAGTCCTGATCATCAATCTGGGTGTTTCTGGAAGGACCAAATGTTGTCCCTGGAGTTAGCAGGGACCACACTCACAGTGGAGGAACCACACTTTAAGCCCTGAACATTGACCTGCCTGGGGGTGTAAATGCAAATACACTTTTGCCTGGAAATATTTGAAATAATATTTGCATATAAGCTGACTTACACTGAACTTCAGCCTTTTATCTCACCGGGGAAGAGTGTTTTCTCTGAGTACTAAATAACTACATTTTCATGCGAGGGGATGGGGATGTTTGTGCTGAGGAAATGATATGCTGGGATGCACTTAGTGTGAAAATTACAAGTTGACAACATAGTTTCTATGGAAATAGCACAGAACAGTGTACTGAAAAATAGTAGTACCTATGTTATAAACCCAAATTATTGGTAGAGATTTGTACTCTATGGTGTCATATAGCTGCTATCTGTATTAACAAATGCGTCTCATGAATGCAACTACCCAGCCTTGCTGGAGGGTCCAGACCTTCAGTTTAGACTGTTGGGAAGTGCTGGGCAGGCACCATGGCTTGTTCCTCAGGAGAGAACAGTGATTTTATTTTTCTAAGTTTCTCTATAATAATGGCTTTTTGTTTTGAGGTTTGAGGCTTTTTTAAAGCTTTGTTATATGAAGGAGGGAAGGATGTGAGTTGCAAGAAGGATAAGGTGTGAGTTGTAATAAAATCTTCTCAGTCAGTGGAGGTTTTCTCCGAGCTGCAAGTTTTTAGTGCTTCAGGGAATGTTGTGTGTGCACAGACAGATGCCACTCAATGCAGGCTCGTGGTCTTCTAGTTCATTGCACGGATTTCTGAGGCATGTCTGCCCTTATGATATCAACAGAGGAGAAATGGGAGAAGGAAAGTTAGTGCATCCCCTTTTATTGACTAGGAAGCGGACTCGGAAGTGACCAAAGACTTTACAAGCAGTTATTAAATCCATGAAAAACTCACACTGCATCCAGCTCTGCATCTCATCCAGATGTCTTGTCTGTGAAATCATTCCTCTTCACTGTTTGAGGAAAGTAAAAGTAGGGCCTTTGGTCATGGTCATGTCTCCTGGCTGGGTCCCTGTGCCTGGAGCTGCACTACACGTGCATGTGAACCGCAACTTGGTGAACATCGCTGTAATCGTTTTCTTATGGCAGTCATTTAATGCAATTTAGCGTCAGTCTTTTCCACTGCAAGCTAAATGATCAGATTACATTGCATCTGGCACAGGCTGAGGGAGCTCAGCCAGTTACTGGGGCTCAGCTGACACGTGGCATCTTCTCAAGCTATAGTAACGCGATTGTAAAGCTGAGCCCTAGGGCCATTGTACTCCACGAGGCTGAACTTTTGGCTTCTTTCGCACTAGTCTTGGTCTAGTCTGACCCCCAGCTTCAGGCAAGTGGCCATGCCTGGTGGTTTCCAAAGCTGTCAGTCTGAAAAATGCTTTCGCTGGTCCAGCAGGGCTGGGTGCTCCATGAATTGGAGGAAACAGATCAGGGGCTGGGTTTTCTTCTGAGCTTTTTCAAGTTGTCCTTTGTTTCATTCTCATGGGCATGACTAAGTGCTGTAACCCACTTAGTTCCAGGCAGAATCAGTTTGTGATTGTGACTTGGATTTATCAGTCTGTTGCACTTGGAAAATATTTGTCTGTGTAAAGATGGATCTTGAATCTACTAGTAATGAAGCTGCTAAACTGCACTATGAGCTTTTTAATTAGATTACATGGTTTCCTAGAAAATTCATTTGGATTAAAACTCTGCTTAATATGGCAATAAAGGTCTGAATGCCCCCAAAGGGATTTTTAGAAAAAAAGAGTAAATCATCCCAAATCATATCATGTGCTAATTGATTGCAAAATGTATCGTTATGAGCAGCTTCGTTCTTGTAAACGAACACAGCTAGAAGTGAGGTCCAGACCTGCAAAACACAGTGCGTTAGAGATGCTGCTCTGCTCCTGCAAGCTTGAGGCACCTCTCCTGCGGGCAGTAGTGTGTTTCCACAAACCCACAGCTGATGGGAAGGTCTGTCCATCAAACTGTTGGGTCACAAAGTTGTGAAGGGCCCTTTGGCAACTACGTTGCTCCACGTTGTCTCTCAGATGCAGTAACTGCAAACCCAAGGAGAGCAAAGCCTCAAGGTCAGGGTACTGCAGAAGCCCATCATCGTTGGGATGGGACAACAGCTTCGGGACTGGATTCACTGCAGATTGGATGTGGCTGCTGGTACGACATCAGGTGGTCACTCGCTAAGCAACTTCCAGCATTTCAGCACAGTAAAATAAGCCTCACAGGCTGCGTCTGATAAATACCTCTTCCCTCGTGGTCCCTCAGATGTGAATTCTCATCACCTGATGTGTTGACGGTTTCTGGGCACATTAGCATTAAAGATCAGCCTTCTGCTGTGCCCTCTCCAGAGGTGGTTGTTATGTTTTGAAAATGCCAGCTGTGTGGGAACAAAATATCCAATCGATGATTAGCAAAAATCAAAAGTAGTTCTGGGATAGCGGATAATTGTTAATGAAAAATGCATGAAGGCTCAGGCATAGGGAATTGTGGGGTTTTCCATTAAAAGCTGTGAATAAAAATCACTGAAGGAGCTGACGATGGGGCTGACTTGCCATGCAGTCCCTGGGCTGGGGATGGAGCCGACAGCCGTCAGGGTGATGCTGCACTGGACCATGCTCTCAGATAGAGAAGCTGGTGGAGCCTTTTTGACTTTGGTGGAGCCGTCCCCGTGTCCAACAGCCGCAGGGTCTGTCCCTCTCTGCTGATCAGAGATGCCATTTCACCTGTATTGTTCCTGGGGTGGTTCAGAGTAATCAGAATGCAAATGCCTGAGAGGTGTAATGGGCATTTCCAGCAAAATTCCCACCTGGCATCACCAGCCTATCCCGAAAGCAGGATGCAGGAGGAAGGGGCAGTTACTGGCCGAGTTAATTGTGGGCTTGTGTAAAATCATGCTTTCTTGGTTGTTACTTCAAAATTTACAAGGAAGCATGAAATAGTACCCGAATTACTGCTCTGAAAGGTTTATTGCTTTTCTTCCTTTGACCCAATCAGGTTCCGGGGGGGTAATTTTCAGCCTAGAAGTATATCATACTATGGGGTTTATATTGCTATAATAGCAAGGAACAAAGGCCAACATCTTCAGAGAAGGCAGGCTCTAAATATTGATTTTCCAAGAAGATTTTATTTACAAAATGGTAATTAAGGAACTTCATTTGGTCCACTGGAAAAAGGCTTCGTTAGAACCTGGGCTCAGGTGGCGTTTGCTCTCTTCAGTGACCTTTGCTTATGAACTGCCTCCTTTTTAAATTCTTCCTCACTGGTTTGCTCCTGTTTTAATGCTCTGGAAATGACTCACTTCAAGGGCTGCGAATGCTCAAGGTTCATCAGAGAAAATATTCCTCCGTAAATAAACTTTAGGACAACTTTGCTTTTCTTGCAGTTGTCATGTTGTTTAATCCTAGCGCAAGCACTCGGAACAGGACAACCCTTTTGGTACCAAAGCCAGGGAAACTACAAGCCTGTCATTCACAAGGTGGCTTCTTTCTATAAAACCCATGTTAGCTGGGTGCAGAGAGATGCAGATGGGTTTGTACATCCCTTTGTGGTGCATGCACCCCACAAACCCTTGAATTTGTAGGGATTTGGACACCTTAAGGGAGGAAAGGCAAGCCTGCAAGTTATTTATGCAATGACTTTGAAGACTGTTGGTGACTATGGGGAGGTACCATATAGCAAATCATGTTTCAGTTCCCAGAAGCATGACAAATAAGTACGTGGAGGACTGGGATGTGAACCAGCTGCTCCTGATTTAAGAATAATTTATGGGTTTGACTTTGTTTGGAAGATAGGTGGAAATGGCCTTCGCAAGGAGACTTTCTGCAACAGCGCCCAAAGCCCCGCTAAGCAGTGGGACATGAGTGTGATCCCGCCTTCCCTGCAGCAGGCAGGGATCCAGTGCTGGGATCATGCAGCTGTATCCCATGAAAGGGATCTGCAGCAGCCCCGGAGCAGCAGACAGCGATGGGCGTCAGTCTGTCCTTCTCATGTGGCTGCAATAATTTTGCTACCAAGCTGTCTGTATAATTTTTGTCTGTGCACTGCTCCACTGAGCTGCTCTTGAAGTGCATCAGGGTTTTAAGTGTTTCTTCAAACTGTTGCGTACAGCAAAATACCTATGTAGAGACTGGTCCTTACGCAAGAGCCTTCGAGGCAGGACTGAGCCCATCATGGGGCAGCCCAAATTCAGCCTCTGCTAGGTTAGGCTGAGTCTTTTTCCTCTGTGCCCCTTGCTGGGAAAAAGGTTTGGGGAACTTTCGATTTAGCAGCAGATAGCCCTCCCAGCTGTCTGCATTAGCAGTCCTACCAACATAGGCATCTGCCCTCCCTTCGGTAGCTTTTACTGAGATGTTTTCTGCTTCTCTGTGGTCCTGCAGATGTAAAGATTTTTCTGCTCCCTCCCTGGGACAGAATTCAGTTTAATTTGTGATTGCGCTCTCTGACTTGTGAAAACAGGTTGAGTGGCAGCCAACGCGTTCACCAGATAACCAGCAAGTCTTGTAGTATGGAGTAACTCTGGCTGTTGTCTCCTGCCTGTGCCAGAGTGCACTTCCCAGCTCTGCAGAGATGGGAGGACACAACTCCACCACCGTTGGTGCAGTTGGACCCTCTTGCCTGGAATGTGAGGGAACAGACCTCTGAAAAGTCCTGTAATTATACATGGAAAATTGGAGCCACTCATTTGCCAAAGGTCTTCCGCATGGAGCTCAATGCCGTGCTGGGAGGTGCTCCAAGGCAGGGCTGAGTTGCAGCACCAGTTGGATGTGTCCTTCCCACCTGGGAAAGCTCATACCACCTCTGATGAACTAAGAGGCCCAGAGCCTCCAACGCTAGAGACTTTAGTGTCTGGTTGGATTGTGGAGCTGAGCCAGCCGCTGCTTGTCCCCAGTGGGGTGCCTGAGCAGTGGCAAGTTCTCAGAAAGGCTCAGCACATGTGCTCAGTGTTATGTCAAGACAGTGCAAACCCAGGTATCATGAAGCCAGCAAAGAAGGGTCAGCACTTCAGGATGAAATGGTGCCACCGTACAGCCAAATGCCTGTCCTGCCGGACTACATCCTCTCCCAGGGCTGTGAGAAGGACCAGCATCTCTAACCAGCTTTGCACGCTGAGAGTCTGCTGGCCCTTTCATCCAACAGCAGCGGGGAGGATGAGCTGGTTCCCCACAGCACCATGCACCCTGCTGGGACCAGCAGCATCCCTCCAGAACCTGCCCTCGGGTGACTCTGTAACTGCAGAATCAGGCTGGGATCCTGGCCAGCGGGCTGCAGTACCTGCTAAATATAAACCAGTTTGTGCCGAAAGGGATCCTTCTCCTGCGTAACGCAACCCAATTTCACCTAGGAAGCCCTGCGTGATATGTAATTTCTGGAGGTGTAAGAACATGCTTGTAGAGGGCTGGGGATGATCTGCAGTGTCCCTCTGGGCCGGTGACTGTCGCTCTTCAAGCTTTGCGCCTTATTTTCAGCCTGTACGAGGCAACCTTCAAAATACAGGGCATTTCTGCAAAGCTGCCAACGATCAGCACTGGAGGGAAAGAAGCTCCTTTCCAGCACAGCACCAGCCAGCAGCCCAGGAGCGGTTCGTTTGGCACAGCGTGGCACAATGCAACCTGTAACAAATAGAGGCAGAGTAGGGCACGGAGACGGGGTATCTGAATGTGGCGCTGGTGGCTTTCTGTAGTTGCCGGCTCTTAAAATGCTCTCCCCGGTAGCCACAGCCTGCTCTTTGCATTAATTTCATCACACTCCCTCTTTTGTGTGCCTGTGTGCGCGCGCATGCTGATATCCTTCCAGATGGGCCCCTCTTCTTCTTTGTGCTGCTGAATCGATGAAGAGGCTTCCTTCAGTTCTCAGACTTTTTCAGAGGAGCCTTTGGAAAGCCGATCTCCGGTCACCGGCCCGGACCCCTGACCCGAGCCAGATCAGTCATCCTGATTGCCTATGAACTGGGAAGACAGCTTGGGAACACCGCGGCTTTCGAGCAGCGGAGGCCTCTCGTTTCAGCTCAGCCGGGTGTGAATCTGCAGCGGCTCCTCTCCCCACTTCCATCAATGCCTGTCAGGGCATTGTGCGGAGATGTGATGGAGCCCTCAGCTCGCCGAGCGGCTTTGGTGACCAGCAGAAAGCCTTCTGGCATCTCGCCTCATCTGACGTGCTTGCGGCGCTGCCAGTCTGGCACTCGCGGGAAAGTTTTCCAACAGCAGATGTCCCAAAGTGACAGATTTTTTTCCTGTTGATGGGAAGAAATAAAAGGACACTGCATATTTCAGATGGTTGACGCGCAGAGACGCTCTGCGCCTCCTCGCGCAGCAACTACATATTTTCCTTTTGTTTCAGCTTCCTTAAAATAAAAAAAAAAAGAAAAAGACAAATAGCAGCAAAACCTGGGAAAGTGGGGTCTGCTGCTGGACTGAACACTGACCCTGCCGTGCTGTATCCTCCGCATCCCAGGGAGGAAAACAGATGCACAGCAGAGGTATCAAATGGGATGATGCTGAGGTTCATGTAACTCACTGCCAGCTCCTGCCCTCCTCATCGCAGCTACCAGCGTGCTTCAGAGACCACGCCGGGGCTGGCAGGGAGCTCGGCAGCATCCTTTAGAGGTCTGCCTGTGGGTGTTAGAGGGACTGACAGAGAGAGAGAAAACATTATTCTCATGAAGCTGGTGTTTAGATGCTGGACATTCTGCTTGCCAACTTCTCTATGCTTGGTTTCTGCTCCTTACCCAGGTTTGCAGGCATAGCTAAAAATCCAGTTGTTTTATTGACCCCCTTGCCTGCGCGTCGTAATGGATGGCCGAGGCTCTTACTGCATGGTACGTCCAAACACAACCTTGTCTATCTCAATGAGAATGAACTTTTCAAAGCCTGAAGCAAGTTTCCAGCTACCTGCTGTGTCCACTTTGCGGAAATGTATTTTATTTATTTCTTATGACTTGACTGTGCGTGCGCATGTTACTGGCTGTCCTGGGACATCTGCGGGATGTCCGAGGCTCTGCCCGGCTCTGGGTCCCAGTGGCCAAGTGCTGTCCTGCTCCAGGATCACTGGCATCCAGCACATCACCTGTGTTGCACAAGACGAGGTTTGCTCAGCCCCTAATCCTCCCAGGAGAGAGATGTCTTTGGCTCCAGCATCATGCTGTTGCCATCAGGCTCCTTGTACCCTTGCACTGCTTTCCAACCAGGGTCCCCTCTTCCCTCCTCTGCATCTTTTCCTCTCTCCATGTAAAGCAAATAAATACACTCGAAGGCAGCGGAGCCTAAATATTCCCTGTTGTTCCTGGGCTGCTTTGTGCTTGGGAAGCTTAATGCTGCTCTCGACTTGCGTGCCAGCCCGGCCTGGCTGTTCCCGGGTGCCCAGATGCACAGCGGCCGCGTGGAAACAATCCCTGCATTGACAGGGCAGAAGGAAGCGCTGCTGCTCCTTCCACACATCTGCTTTGTGCAGAGCTGCAAGTACAGCTTTCGGACGGCATAATCCTGCCTTCTGCCATCTGTCCTCGCAGGAATCAGCCCTTGTTGACACAGTTGAGCCACACATCAGGGTCCTTCCTCCCTGTCCCCCCTGCTCCGCCAGCTCTCCCTTTCTCCTTCCATTTAATCAGATACACGGAGCCCGTGGCTATGAGGGGAGCTTAGGGCTGATCCTCTAAAATCACCATATCAGCTGAAACCATCACATTTGATATTCCATTTACAATGTTTCCAAGGAAACAAAGGCACAGGACATAAATAGATGACTGTTAAACATTTGCTCACTCACCATGGCCCCAATAATTTGCAAGGCAGAAATATGAATGTTAAATCAACAGCAATAATAAATTTTAATATAGGAAGACCAATATTTTGCTGCAATTAGAAGAAGGATTCGTTCTGACACACAGGCAGGTAATGGCAGGTTGTTTATCATTTTGATTTTCCATGTACAATTTTTCATTTACATAAAAGGCAGCTTTGATTATGACTCCCAAAAAGCCATGAAGTGCCCCTCGCATCAGCAGGGGTGCTTGGGATTTACTCATGTGCAGTCAAGTCCCAAGTCCACCTAGAATTCACCGCAGGAGAAGAAAATAATTTATTTCTCCCTAGAAGCAAGCAGCGGATGTGGATTTGGTTAGGTTTGGGCAATTTCTTACAGAAAAATAGCAATGAAAAAGCTCACGTGAGCTTTGATGTAAGCCAATGAGATGATGCTGAAGCTTGGAGGCATCTTGATCTCTCAAACATTCGTGCCAAGCCAGCAGCAAACCACAGTTCAGACAACCACAGTTCAAACTGGACAGGACTGGAAAGAGAGGTGCACAAATAGGGATTGATCCGGAGTGGTGCACATATGGGTGATGCTCTAAAATGGAAGAGGAGGCAGTGGTGAGTGGTGTTTTATTCAGTGCTGTGAGGGTATATCATATAGCCTATCTATCGGACTGGTCAATCCCCACAATTTGCAGTAACAAACGCAATTTACAGTGGTGTAAAAGCTGTCACCAGGTTTAGGTGGTGCAGTCTGGGCCCCTACTGGACCTTTATTTCTGAAATTTTCTCCAAGATGCCCTGTTTGTGAGAACATCCTGCTAGGACTAAGGGCACTGTAAGTGTATTTTATCATAATCTTAGCTGCTGTCTCAGGGTTGGTAAAAACATCTCCAACGTCAAAGGCTGCCTTTCCATTTCCAGCTCGGAGCTGGACACAGTGTGGTGAGACTCCCCACCCCATGTCTTGGAAGGGAGACACATTGGGTATTTATTTATGTGGCCTTGTATCTGCTGGATACTCACAAATTGAATCGCATTGTTCCTGGCTTGGTTTCTGAGGAAGGGCGCAAGCCCTGGAGAGAGCAGGGCTTTCACTGATGGGTCCCTGTTTGTGAACAAATGTAAGAAAAGCTGTTTTGCACGCTGAATGGCAAGATAGAGCTAACGTGTTGTACAATTATTTCTGAGTCAACATTTGCTGGCGTTGTTTTAAAGATACTGGGCAGTGCAACCCTTGGGCTGGCCCTGAACTTCCTCTGGTTGCACGCAACTATTGCTGGAGGGTCATCCAGTGCAGAAAGGGCCTTCAGTTCATGTGGCCACAGGTACAAGGGCTCTGGTTGTCCCTGTGCCCATCAAGCCACTAAACAACCCTCCTGGAGGTGGTGCAGAGGTAGGGCACCGTGCTCAGGAACGCACTCATTTGGGAGCTTGGTACATGTCTGGCTCTTCCCCCCTCCTTCAGGGATGTTTTCCACCAGGGTAGTCAGTGCCCGTCTTTTATCTTGGAGGCTGAAAACAGCATGTAAGCCTGGTTTGGAGGCCCCCGAGAGCAGGCTGGAAGAACCATTCTGGTTGCTGCCCTGGGAGAGCAAGCTTTGATGCGCCAGCATCAAAAACATGCTCAAAGGTTTTGCAGCCAAAACCTCCAACTTGCTTGTAAGCTTTGGCTTTTGGCTCATGGTGATCATGTTTCTGAAAATGCAGAAGTAGGAGCTGAGGCTGTAACCCTTCCGGATAAGTCAGTTAATCCCAATGTTACCCTAAGACTGCTCTAATGTGCTATAATGCAATTAGAGCATCACCAGAGGGCTTTCTGGCTGCGCTTGATTAGACTTGGCTTAGCAACCATGTGCGGTGCCTGGATGGGTCTCACTGGTGTGTACTGGAGCTAAGCCAGTTAAAGCTGGTTTGGGTGTATGGATGCACTTACCACAGAGCTGTCTCTGTAGTGTGGCTGGGATCTTCCTGAATTCAGAGCTTCAGATCCTGCCGTTCCCTGTCCCATCCTGTGTCCCCATCTGGCTGTACTTGAACCGGTCATGGTTCTGCCCAGTCATGGGATCTGGAGAACAATGCATCCACCTCCCAGGCTTTTCCTTCCCCAAAAGCACCAGCTTGCAGCTTCCTGGAAGCTTTCTGTGGAAATAGAGGCATGTGGGATGCCCTGCCATCAGAGCCAGCACAGGGGCTATGGCATGGCTGGAGGAGAGGGACATCTGCTGCAGAGCGCTCAGTGAGATGCTTGTCCCTCTCGTGTCCCCACGCAGCACTCTCTCCATCTATGGGATCAACCAGGCGGATGAAGCCATCTACCAGTGCATTGCTGAGAACAGTGCCGGCTCCACCCAAGCCAGTGCTCGCCTGACAGTCCTGTGGGCAGATGGGCTGCCCGGTCCTCCACAGAGCGTGAAGGCTGAGACGGTCTCTGCAACCACCATCCAGGTGTCTTGGAAAGAGCCTCTGCAGAACACCAAGGAAATCATCGGCTACGTGCTGCACATTCGGAAAGCTGCAGGTATGGTGCTTGCTCTACCCACTGCCCAGAGCTTCCTCAGCCTTCCCATAATTTAGTTACGTGGCCCACTAGGTAAACCAGGTCTGCACTGCAGTAGACAGTGCTGCTACCCATGTTCTCCATCATCTCCATGTTTCTGAAAGACAGAGATGAGGCAGTAATGCTGATCTAAATACCAAAAAGGTGGGGAGGGTGAAGCTGCATGGTCAGATCTTGCTCGCAACTTAGGTCTCTGGTGAAGCGCACGGAAACGTCAGCAGAAAATGATGTGGGCAGGTACATATCCACCTCAGGGACCAAAATTAACGCTTGCAACATCTGTTTATTCTCTCTACCTCTTGCAAAGCCTGACGCTGCTCTATTCTTTTTTTCTTTGCACTTCAGATCCCGTAGAGATGGAGTATCAGGAGGCTGTTAGCAAGAGCACCTTCCAGCAGCTAGTGACTGATTTAGAGCCCTCGACCAGCTACAGTTTTTATATAAAGGCTTACACCTCCCGGGGTGCCAGCAAAGCCTCAGAAGTCACAGTGGTGAGCACGCTGGGAGAAGGTAAGGAACGCTTTGCGCTTGGACCATCAGATGCTGAAACCCGCTGTGCGTAGCAGCAGCGCCCGCCACCCCGATACCCACTCCGGAGCGCTTTGGCACATAGCCTGTGGTGTTGATGCTCCTTGTTCCCGCTCCTCCTCATACTCTGGGATATTGTGTAAAATTCACTCGTATTGTTACACAGGGGTTGACTGATTGCCTTAAACGCGGCACTGCCACTCACAGCTGATGTTGTAGCAGGGGGTGAGTGCAAGTCTGGCTGGTCTCATGCATTGCAGCTGCTCTGGGCTTTTTCTAAACTGCTTGCTAAATGCAGATTTCCTGTTCAAGCAGCGTCTCAGCATCCTCCAGCAGCTCTGGTACTCACAGCTCTTACTTGTTAGGTACCACGTTTTTCTGAATTTGAATTTTTTCTGCTCTGCCCTGGAGAAATCACACTAGAGCTGTGCTGTTCTGACCTACAAGTCCCTGCCTTGGAGCAGCCTTCTGTTTCAGTGGGAAGTTAGGGTGATCGCCAAAGCTTTTTTCCCTGGCTTGGCCTCCCAGATGTGGCCACCAGTTAGCTTCCCCAGTAAGAAAGTGGGTGTTCTAACGCAGGACCCTTGCACACAGACACCAAACTGAAACAACAACCCCAGTGTGATCTGTCAGCTGGCATTTTAGGAATATTGTCCTGGAGACTCACGTACCTCTCCAACACCTCTGAATCCTGGCTCATCTCACATATTGAGACTAATTTCTCAGGAGCATTGCATCATTCTCATGAACACTCGGTAATTATGAATTTGCAGCAGAGAGGGCCTTGGGTGTGAGGATGTTATTTAGGATCAAATGAAAGAGTGCGCTGACTTCTAGGTGGGGGATCCAGTTCTCATTCTGTTTTCAGCCCTTGCAGTTGTTTACTACAGCATTTAAGCAAACACACCAGTAAATCCTCGCCCTGCTGGGTTGTCACTCTCCAAGTTTATTTTCCTTGGTACTCCGCAGGGAATCGGTCACCCTTAGAGTTTGTTTTTCCTTCCAATATAGAGACAGAAGGATGGACTAAGGCAAAACTTGAAAATCCTTGACCTGATGCTTTGAGTTCAGCTACTGGAGCTAAAAGCCAGCCATGCTTTGTAGAGCTTGGTGTTTCTGCAGACGTCTGGGTCAAGCTAGAGAGCAATTTTTGTCATTATTACTTTCAATCATGACAGGAATAGTTAGGTATCTGGTAATGGGATCATAAATTTCCTGGCTCTCTGAAGTTTCAAGGCATCACTGTCCTGCTCTGCTATCCTTTAAAAAAGGCTTGTCCTGTGTAATGAAGTTTCAGCAATTAACTCCATGTTCAGGATGGACAAGCTGACCCGGTTAAGATCGCTCGACCTCCAGCTTGCATTTGCCTAGTAGAAAGATAAAGAGAGATTTAAAAGCCCCAGTTCTGGCTTGATTTGTTTGCTTTGCTTCACTCGGGTGCCTGTTGCCTTCTGCTCACAGAGGTGAGAGCGGGTCAGGGAGCCAGAATCCAGTGGCTTTTGTCACCAGATTAAGGTTTTGCTGCAGATTTGCCTCTTCTCACAGCCAAGGCATTTCATCCGGTGCATTCCTGAGGCGCACCAGAGAGCTGTGACTCCCCTGGGCCCGGGAAGCCCCTGGATCTGTGCTAACAGCCTCAGAAAGGGACGGGATTTCCCCAACATGCCGTGTCTCGGCTCAGCGCGACGTGCGCGAGATGTATGCACAGGTGGGTGCGAAGGCCCGTGGTGGCAGGACCCTCCGTGTCACCATGCTGCCATGTCCTGCCTTGCGTGGAAAGGGCGTGGCGGGTGAATCTGCTGGCCAGGGATGGCTCAGCGGAGCCAGGGCAGTGCTTGTCGGAGTGGCCAGCAGAGATGCTGCCAGCTGGAGACTGGTATGAGTCACCGTGTTATACTGGTATTATCAGGAGTAGGACTATGGTGAAGATACCGAGGAGCAGGGCTGCATTCAGCTCGGGGAGGTCAGCTTTTCACGGCTAGGAACAGGCTGAGAGTATGCTTGGCTGAAGCCTCCAACGCTTTCTAGAAGCGTGATGCTCCTTCCTTTGTGCCAGTGATAATTTTGTATAAAAAGTAGAAGGGAAGACGCCATAAAGAAACTACCCAGTGCATCTTGTCCCCCATAAACCTCTCTCGCTAGGATGGTCCTCCTGTCTCCTCCCTGTCATTCTCCTTTACGCCGTTTCACAAATGCTGTGGTATTTTAAATCTCAAACTCTCTCCGCTTCATTAAGCAGCACACGTTCCTTGTTCTTGTCTTTTAATGCTTTTTAGGGTTTTCTCCAGGACTTTTTGACATTTCTCTAGGATGAAGACTGTTCCTTTAGTCATCTTCGGCTAAAGACGCCTTCAAGAAGAAAGTTGAATTGACCTGGGGAAAATTCCAAAGAGCACGGAAGAGGAAAACAAGTATCCCAGCCCTTAGCATGAGGGAGATGCCTCACTTATAGTAGATCCATATTATGTCTTATATATACTTCTGTGAAGCACATATACACTGGTGTGTGTACATATATTTATACACACACACAGATATACTCCACCTGTATACACTTACTTGTGTAATAACATTATAAACAGCACATGCATTCTGCGAGTGCATACATATAATCAATTTTATACATATATATATATACTCAAAGTTTGAATAAATACTATATATTCCATACTTTGAAGGAGAGATATTCTTGTGGTTTTTATTAAATGTAAGGCTCTGCAACCATAAAATAAAGCCAACTCTTCGCAAATCAGGATGGCCCACATCAGTGTTTCTTTGTCCATGGGATAATGCAATTTCCCTTTCTGTGGCGTTTTCACCCATGATTTGGAAAATCATGCTTTAAGCAAGAGTTCAACTTCTCAGAGGGGGATCCAGACAATTCCTAATTTTGCCCTAAAGGGAACTGGGAGAGTTAAAAAAAAATAGTGTTTAATTGGATTGCAAAAATGTGCAGCCTCGGGAAAGATGGTACCTTCTGGTATAAATAGAATATACTCTGTGTTTTGCACCCAGAAATTGCTAAGGACAGCCTTCCCGTCAGTGAAATCAGAATAAATCCTAGCAAGAAGTACTTCAACCCATTTTTTCCCATTGGCAGCACTCAGGCAGGGTGGGATCTCATGAGCCTGACCCAGGACAGCTGCTTTCTGAGTCTTTCCTCCGGAATCCACATGGAGATGCTCATCAGTCAGGCGGGACTTGTTCCTCTCGCCATGCTTATTTGGAGGGCATCAGGCAAAGCTCCTGCAACCTGAAGGAAAGCATCACTTTGGGAAGAGACAGGATTGCCCAGACCCTCCTGCTCACCAGGAGAGATGTCTTTCCTTCCCCTAAATCTCCTCATGGGAAAGCTTGAGCTCTTGGTGCCTGGGAAAAGGCAAACCGTTGTACCGTGTGGTTTTGCCTTTACTATTAAATGGAGGAAATGCCCTTTTTAGCTCTCAGTCTCAGATTGACACAGCCACATTTCATCCGCTTTTCACCGTCACTCACTAAATGGCTGTGCTGAACTCTCTGCCAAAGGCCGGGTTTGTACTGCTCATCCTCTAGAGATCCTTTGGGGAAAAACAAAACAAAAAAGCAGCATCGGTCCAATGCAAAGCCAGCGATCCTTACATTTGGGAACTTCTGAGCTTGTAATCATGTGGAATTGGAAAAATAGCTCTACCTCAAAGCCTGGAAGCTGCTGGAGAAGCAGGGCTATTGTTCGGCTGGATAGTTGTGCTGCAGGATGTAGCCGAGCTCGCTGCCTGGTACCGCAGTGCCCAAAAACATTTCTCCCTCCCGGTGCCAGAGCAGAGCCCTGGGCAGGGCACAGCCCGCAGCGCCTGGTGCTTTGCACCTTCTGAATGGTGCCAAAGGCTGGGGAACTGATGGGAGCGTTGGGCCTGGGGGTGTTTTGTGGAAATGAGGTGAAAAAAAAAAATCAGTGAAATGTTCTGCTGAGACACATCTTTGCATTGGTGTGGTTGGCGTATGAGAAAGGGAGGGAGAGGGGAAGGAAGAGGCTTGGGGGAAGCGTGGTCCTGTGTGCCCCAGCGCTGCACAGGGCTCCTGGGCAGGGTTTGTGCAGAACCAGCTTTGGAAAACCCGGATATTTACATCACAAGAAAATTGGCTTTGGTTTGCAAATCTTTGCCTCTCAGCCCAGGGCAGGATGGGGCCTGGCAGTTTTTTTGGGGACCTGGGGATAAGATGGCTGTGACCACACACACACACCCCCCGCTGCAGCACACCCTGAGAATGAGGGCAGGGTTTTGGGTCATTGACGAGGGCAAAAGGTGTCCTGGTGGACTTTGAATCAGGCCTCGGTGACACCGGGCAGCAGCAGGGACATCTTCCCAGCTAAACCCCCGTGCACCCCTAAGGCCAGGTAAGTGCCTGCCGACCAAAACAAGCCAGCCACAGCTGTGCAGAGATCTCAGAGATTTAGGGCTGTTAATGAACATGCCCCGATTCTCTCCTAAGTCCCCAGCACAGAATCACAAACCTCTCTCCACACTCCCGCACACCCTGCAAGCCAGTGCAGGTACCTAGCATGCTTTTAAGACGGATGTCTCCAACTCCATCCCTTCTGGTTCCTTCCTCCCTAGGGGATTAATCACTCTGAAAGGTCCTCACTACCCTCAGGGCGAGGACAGAAAAGTGGAATTTGGGAATGCATTGCCAAAGTTGCTGCATTCCTGCCCTGACCCACGGAGGCTGAGCATCAGATTGCAACCAGAGTATAAAAGTAGCTTCTTTGCTTGCTGAACGGAGCAGAGGAAACCCTTGGAAACTCCTGCAGCTCCCTGAAGTTCAAAGCTGTTAAACCAGGATCTGGTCCGATCTGATTTTTCTCAGTCTCATCTAGCACGGTCTTTGGTGCAGTGGCCACAGGGAAAGGCTGCTGGGGAAGTTCTTACCATGCAGACTAAAAAAGCACATGCAACCCACTGTCTTTCTCTCTCTGTTTCAGTCCCAGCCATGCCGTCCCTCTTTATTAAAGTCATTAACAGCACCACCGTCCAGGCTACGTGGGAGCCCTCCATCAAACTGGGTCAGCACGAAGGCTTCAAGCTGTATTACCGCAAGGTCCACCTCTCCCAGTACACAGGTCCGGTGCTACTGCCCAGCAACGTAACAGTGTACAACATTACGCACCTGGGTGAGTACGGTGACAGCTTGATCCGTGTCCCCTCCTGACCCTGGGAGAGTCTGTCATGATGGGAGAGCTCGGATGTGTTGCACAGCCACTAAATGGGAGATGCTGCAGCTCTCCCCCAGGGTTTTGGGGTGCTTTCCCAGTAGCAGGTACTTGTTTGCAGCATCTTGTGTGTATTTGGTAAGATGGGTGTTTCCTAAATAAGCATTACTCAGGGAGATAACGCTAATGATTAAACCTGAAACATCCCTCTTGTGTCTCCGTCGAAACAGATGCATCAGTGGTGTATGAGGTCAAGCTCCTTGCCTATAACCAGCACGGGGATGGAAATTCAACCGTCCGCTTCGTGTCCTTGAGGGAAACCGTGGAGAGGACAGGTGAGTCAGTCTCAGTGATGCTTTGTGAAAACGGCTTTACAGGAAGGTGGCAAGGTGTCACCCAGACACTCGGGGCTCTACCCCGCCCCGTCTCACTTTCAGCTACTCATTTATTTTCAGCATCACAAATAATGATGAAGCAAAACTCTGCAGGGCTGGGACCTCCTAGTGCTGCTAGGGGTGGCTTGCACCATCCCCGTTGGCCCTCATTAGCGTTAGCAAGCCAACACCTCTTTGCAGCACAGACCAACCTTGTGACTTTTTCACCAGGGGCAAAAAGACAAACCAAATGTTCCTGTAATTGCCAGTTTTGTCCCCTAAACTCGAGGCAGAGGTGAGGCCATGAACATGAAAAAAACCTCCGTGCATAAGCTAAGAGCTGCCATCCTCAAGTGAGATGTGGTGCACCGAGCATCTCTGCTCTCCTGGGGCTCTCCTGGAACTCTCCTGGATGTTTTAACCTTCAGTGGTGGTGGGAAGGGAGGACGTGTGGCTTTGGAAGGAGGGCCTGCAGAGCACGAGCACTGCATTATGTGGCAGAAAAGGGGAAATCCCTAGAGGGAATCTCTAACTGATCACACCTTTCATATTCATCTATGTGTAAAAAACATCCTGCTGCTCTTGGAAGCCTTTTAAGCCTTCCCGTGGGAATATCTTCAAGAGACAGTTATTACTCCTCTGTCTGTGTTGGAGTAAATACTAATCTCGTTGGTATCTGCCTACTCAGTGCTTTTCATCAGGTGTCAGCCTGCTCTGGCGTGGTGCCCACCTCTCACCTCCCACCTCAGACACAGGGTTATGCAAAAATTAACATCGGAGTCTTTTTTGTTTAATAGTTGTGTCTAATAACAGCAGCCCAGGTCATGGGGCTGGCTCTTTACAGCCCTTCCAGTCCTATGCTTGCTGTGACTGCCTTCCTACGGTACCAGGAGGAGGGGAGCTGCTTTGGCAGGCAGTGACGCCCCCCCTGGACCCCCACCCTGCTCTCTTCTTCCCCGTACACAGCTCCCCATGCTGCCCAGGCTCCAGCTTTTGCTCTGAGCTCCCTGAAAGCTGGAGGAGCAATATGCGAACAGCACCACTGACCCCCTCCTCCCCCCTTCTTCTGGCAGTGCTGAATCCCCCTTGCGACTGCATGAAGGACGAGCAGAACAATAAAACCTCCACGACTGGCATCATCATTGGGATCCACATCGGCGTCACGTGCATCATCTTCTGCATCCTCTTCCTCATGTTTGGGTACAGAGGAAGGTAGGGGTTGTTCATGCTGTTGCTCACAAGGGGCAATGCTCCCTAATGCCGTGTGGGTGTCCCCATGGGGGTCTCTCTCACACCCCCGGTGTGATGATGGGCTGTTTCCTGTGCATGTCTCAGGATGTGCATCCCGTGGCATGCAATTGTGCAGCCTGGCTCCCATGAACGCCGGGTGCTGTTTGCAGCATGGCTCCTGCCTCCCTCCCAGGCACCCAGACCCAGTGGGCTTCTCCAAATACACCCCATCAGCTCTGGTCCCTATCAAGGGACATCATACTTCCCAGGAGTATCCCTATTTCTACTCTAGCAAGCCCTGATCCTCCCTGTAAACCAAAAGCCCTTTCACAGCAAGGGAAAGAGACACACCTTCATAGGAGGGATTTAAGGAGTGAAGGAACGTAGTGCAGGGATAAGGCAGACTCAGGCTTGGGGGATGGAAGCGGGGGTGGCACTAGCTTTGCTTATCCTCAGGCTCCATCTCTTTATTTTTTCAGGCTGCTGATGTGCAAAAATGTGCAGGAGCAGCTGTCAACCCCGCAGATCCCCAGGAGCCAGCGGAGTGCCACGGGCCTCGTCCTGAACGGGGCCGCTCGCAGGGACAGGGATGATCGGGACTTGAATGGAAAGCAGCTGGATATGAACGAGCTGGAGAGGTTATTCCCAGCATCCCTCTCCCAGGAGCAGCCAGATAAGGGAATAACGGTAAGTCCAGCGGGATGGGAGCACGCCTGGGAAATGCAGACGCAGCTGCATGTCTAAGAGCGATGGTGACCTGCCACCATCATTGCATTGTCTCCTTCTGTCTCTGCAGTTGGCTCACAGCCCGCCGGCCGCCCACGACGACACCCAGATATCCACACTCCCTCTGGATGAGTTCAGTATCATCGAGGAGCAGCCAGACCCCCTCCCGAAAAGACCCCGCTGCGGCAGCCCCGCAGCTCCAGCTCCCGACCACGGTCCCACCAATGAAGGATAAAACTGCCAAGACTCGAACCCTCTTGTAGGAGTTACCAGAAACCAAACCCGCGGCTGGTGATGTCTTTACAACGAGTCGTCAATCTCAGGTCAATTGAAGATTTCTACAGTCTGATTGTTATTTTTTTGTTTTGCTTTATTTTTATATATATATATAAATATATATATATGTNTGGTCACAATGGATTTTCCCCGCAGCTGCTAAGTAAAAGACTCCTTGGCAGAGTTTGGCAAACTCTCCCGTCTCTGACAGACTGGAGATATGGTGGAGCCTCGTTCTCATGGCATCCCAGATGTTTTCCTGATCAGCAGCTTTAGGACTACTTTTTGGATCTATTTTTTATTTCCAGAAGACTGGATTCAGAGAAATCCTTCTAACTTGACTCCAAAAATTGAGGCCCAGGAAGGCCGTCTCTCCATGGATTTGATGATTTTGTACACTTTCGCTATTTCTCAGGATACTTTTTTTGCTGATTGACTCAAAATAATATGAAAAAAAAGAAAAAAAAAAAAAAAAAAAAAAGGAAAANTGATTAACTAAAAAAAAAAAAAAAAAAAAAAAAAAAAAAAAAAAAAGAGTGTGTGTGTCAAAGGATGCCTGCCTGAGGGCTACTGAAAGACTTGGACAGACAACCCGAGTGAACTCAGAACCTACCTCAACCGGAATGAATGTCTTCTGGGAAGCAGAAATACCTGCGTCTTCCTTCGTGTTCAAAAAACAAGTAGCATAGCACTTGGTCAGTACAAGCTTGGTCCTACCTCAGCAGTCACGCTCTGTACCTGCCGCCTTGGTGGTTTTGTTGTCGTCGTTCCCATGTAAAGCACTTCCAAACCTTGAAAGCAATGGTCTACCTCAAGCGTGATAGAAACTTGTGTGTGTATGTGTGTCCTCTCCTCTCCCTCAATTCCTGCTTCTCCCACCCAGCCCTGCACGAAGCAAGATGCTTCACTAGTGTTATGAGCTTTACTTTTAGGCGCGTAGTGGGGCTCCGGTGTGATTTTTGCGTGGTGGAGATTCATATCATGGTTTTTTTACTTTAAAGACTGCTTGGGCCATCACAGGCACGTGGCTCGATGCCCTATGGCTCGCTGGCACCGTCGCTCTTGCAGGGCCAAATTCAGCGCTGGTGGTGGCTGCCATGGTCCATCCCAGGTGTATTCAGGATGTGGCTCCCTAAGGCTGACTCCCTGCAGGATGATTAATGGCATGTGCTGGCACGAGCAGGATAACGCACACCTGGGAGGTGGGAACCTGGTCGTTGCCATCTTGTCCCTTCAGAGCCCACCCTGCCATCAGGAACACCTGCGAGGAAACCCTGATACAGCACTTCCCAAACCCCTTGAGATGCTACTGAGCTGCTCCCAGCTCCTCCAGCGTATTTCCAGCTAGCAGGGGCTCATCCCCAGGTGGGCAGGCATGGCCAAAGGGTGAGCTGAGCTGAAAAGGGCTCACTTCCCTGGGAGGGACGAGGCGAGGGGGGCTCCCAGGTGGTGATGCAGAGCAGCTATCCCCCCCCCGGAGGATGCTGGGGGCTGCCAGCAGCAACCCCTTCCCCATGCCTGGGGTGGGCAGAGCAGTTCCCAACACCAAAGAGAGGTTTTGTGCCTGACCACCCCTCCTCCAGGGACCAACCGCCAACATGCCACCGTCGGTTTTGGGTTGTCCTGGCATGGTGCAGCCTCGTGAGTTGGTGCGTGACCAGTGTTGTCCGTGGGGCGAGATGGGGGGACAGAGATGTTGGCCAGCGGGTGCCAGCGGGCAGCCCTTTCCCTGCCGTGTGCGTTGGTTAAAACCGGGCGAATGTGAAGGTTTGAACTCTTTGTATAGGTGGTGGTAAATCAAACGTCACCGTATTTGCAAGGAAAAGTGAAAGGAATCAGGAAAGGAAATGAGTTTAAGTTTTAAAAAAATAATAATTGTATTTTTTTAAATTGTACCAGTGGGAGAGTCCCTTGTGTCAGAAACATCCCCCATCACCTTTCCATTTGGCAATGGGATGCTACCGATAATTGTGTAAATAATGCAATCCACAGGCCTATAAGGCAAACATCTCTTCCCCTGTGCTGTGTCCTGGTGCTGGGCTGGGGTAGCTGTGAGCAGGACTCTGTCCTTCCAAATCAAACCATCCAGCTTGGCCCGAGCAGATGCAAAGGCATTGACCTCGAGAGCCAGGAGCTCTTGAGGCTCGGTGTTCGTAGCCCTTTCCCATTACAGTTCCTCCTCCTGTAGACATCTCGCAGGACAGAAAAAATGTGAAGGGTTAAACTTCTGTCTTAAACCCCCAAAATAGCCTCTCCCCACCCCACCAAAGAGGTTAAATGGCCCAAGAGATCGATTCCTGCTCACACCTACCATGGGGGGAATGCTCCTTCCCGTGTGATGCTGGACCTGGAGCCAGCCTGGGAAGGGACCACAGGGGGACAGCGCTGGTGGCACCGTGCGAGACCGGTAGCACAGCCCAGCCCATCGTGGGAGCTGGAGGATGCAGGGGCTTGGAAAGGGCGGGAGGGAGGAGGAGATGCCAAATGGTTGACTTATAACCTCATATCAAAGAAATCCCAATCTCCTCCTGCCGTCCCGCTCCCGCTCCAGCCCAGCTTTTCTTATTATTGTTTTTCGTTTGTGTTTTTTTTTCATGTGTGTAACGCCGACGTTCACATTGAATAAGTACTGTTGCCAAAGTGAACACAGAATTTAGACTAGCTTTCAGCTCAGACTTCCTGGAGCTGTGAACACACTATTAATTTAATATCATATTATTGTGATATTGTAATAGTAACAAGTATTTGTCACTACTTCCTTTTATTAAAGGGAAATGCTGTGCCATTTGACTAGTTGAAATACGATAGTATGTCAAGAATAGAGCGTTTTCTTTTTTTTAAATAATTATGCAGAAATGTAATGGCTTAAATCAATGCAGATTATGTGTTGGTTTGAGACGGTTGAAGATGGATGTGACTCTTTAAAGACTATTTTTTAGATGTTTAGCTTTTTCCTCTTTTTTGGGGTTTCTTTTCTGCTTTTGTCAATCCTTACCGTTGGGACCTAACGTAGACAGTTGCGGCAGGTCAGCCCCTGGAGGTCCGAGGCTGAAGTCCAGAGATCCAGCAGGAGGATATGGTCTTCCCTGAACTATCCAAGCCTCCAAGTCCACAAAGCTGGGCAAAAAACCCCTGACAATGGCACATTCTGGCTTTGTGCTGTGGAGTACATCTAGCTGCCAGTTGGCTGGAGAAGCAACACAGAACAGCCCCTCTCGTCATTCATCGATGCCTGAGCCGGGCTGGAGGCAAATCCGTGCCGACTGAAAACTTGGGAAAACATCACCTGGAATGTGTCTGGGCTTTAATCTGTAAAAGAAGAAGGAAAAAAGAACAAAAACAAAAAGAGCTTGTGCTTGATTTCAGCGTGGGGTGCAGCTTCATGTCTGTCCTTGATTCATCCAAACTGCTGCCCTGTGTTTGAGGGAAACCACTGGATTTTTTTATTCTGGGCTTGGGGTGCAGTTGTACTTGAGTAGACACGTTGTACTCGGGTAGACACGTTGTACCTGGGTAGACAAGTAGGACTTGCAGGTCCCCATGTGCTGTGGGTGGTTTGGATGCAGTTTTACAGGTGCCAAAAACGCTCCTCCCCAGTCTTTCATGAGCACGTACCCATTTTCTTGGATTCAGAGGCTTCTTCAATGGAATCGCCTTCAGGCTTGGGCCAGGCTGTTGGTTGAACAGGAGCATGTCTGCTCTGGAAGCAGGTCCCCACGTCACTGGCAGCCACCATGGCAGCGTCCCAGGAGGGACGAGCCCTCCTGAGCCTTGGGGCAAAGCTCTACTGCATCTACAGTGCAAACCCACCGGCCACCAAACCCACCACCACCCAGAGCCAGAAACGGGATGGGGTGTGTGGGCATGGGGCTGTGCCGTAGCAAAGGGGTCTGGGCATCGTTCTGCATACCCGGACCAGAGGGTTGAACCAGTCGGACTGTCCCAGGGGTTGTTCTTGGTGCCTTGCACCCGTCCTCACCCACCTGCCAGAGACCAGCTAATGGCAGGTGTTCCCTTCACCCCGAGAAGTCATGTATACACCTCAAACATTTAAGCAACAGCTTGCCAGATTTCTTTTATTTTTTTTTTTTCCCCTCTTTTCTTGACGGGAGGAATATGAGGATTTTATCCAGAGATAAAACCGCTGGATAACGGGCAGGTGTGGATCTGGTGCAAGCCGCTGGCAACCACCCGTGTTTGGGGTAGGAATCTCATCCTGTAGTATTTTTCCAAACAAATAATTCCACTAATTCAAGTTGCTGCCTTTTCTGGGCAGATCCAAAAAACCCTCTTGCTTTTCTGGCTGTGGTGAAATGAAATTACAGCAAGGAATAAAGTATCCAAAAGCTGATTTTTTTAATATTTTTTTTTTTTTTTTGATTTTTGTAACCCATAATGGGCACAACCTATTCTTGGAGCTCTCAAGTTTACCAGAGATGGCTGCTACCTCAGGGATAGTATCCACATTGTCTTTAGTTGAACAGGGAATAGTTTTATGCTGTGACAGGGTATTTTCACACTGTTGGATTCAGGTATTTATTTGTCTACCGTATCTTTCTTCTTCCTTGTTTTGTTAAGGTGCTGAAATATTTAAGTGCTGGACCAGTTTGGGAATTTTAAAGCTTCCACCCCAAATTATACCAAGGGACTGTAGATTTTAAGTTGGCAATAAAAGAGGAGAGAAGCTATGAAGCATTGTTGCTTCTGGATAGTGAAGGGAAGGGCTTTGCTGCCCGTGGGGGTGTTTCTCCAGGATAACCATCCCACGGCATTCCGGGGGGAATTGGTGCGGCGCAGCCCTCTCTGAGCTGACTGACAGCACTTAAGTCTGGGAAGATGGGTTTAAAAAAAGGAAATTAAAAGCTTACGAAAATAAACAGCAGCGGCACGGAGGGACCTCCTTACTTACTTCATCTGTGCAAACAGTATTTGGAAATCCATCCCTCCCCATGCTGCGCCGGTGAAGGCAGAGTAAAGATCCTATCTGGCAACTTGATGCCTGCTCATTTATTTCCCTCAGCCGCCAAATTAAAAAAAAGGGAAAGGAAAGGAAAGGAAAGATGCTTGGGCTGGAGCCGCGGGCAGGGAGATGTTCATGTGTGAAGCACCAGCATCCCCAGGCGAAAGCGCTGCTGGTGTGGGGCCGTGGCACCGAAACCCGCCGTAACGCTGGAAATCAGTGAAATGGCTCTGGGTTTCCTGCGAGAGCAGAGTCTGAGCTTCAGCATCGGGTAACAAGAAGGGACGGGGCCGGTGCAAAGCCCAGCGAGTCAGGGAAAAGCCTGATTTCACGAGGCTTTGGATCAGGGTCTTATTACAAAGCAAAGAGGGATTTTACTTTGATCATATTTCCATCATTTAAACTTGCAGTATCTTTACGTTTGTAATAAAGTAATAATAAAGACGATGCTAAACCTTTGTCCCAGTCCTCTTTGGGAATCGACCGTTAAGAGTAATATTAAAAACCCAAATTGCAAAGCACTTTTCTACTGTTTATTTTCTACCTTTCTTACTTTGAACTGTCTTGATCTTTGAAATCCCACTGATCCTACGATTGTTAGCTCTGTATAAAAAAAAAAAAATAATAAAATAAAACCCAGTTTTTTTGTAGTTTGCTCTGTTTAGATTTTAGCCTGTGGCTACTTGTACAAGAAAAATAAAGCTAGAATAAATGCGCTCGAGCGGTTCAGCCTGCGTGGTGCTTTCTTCGTGCCGCAGCACGTGCACGGCTGCAGCGTGGGGATCGCGCGGGGCGGCTCGGGGCACTGCCACTTCATGGCGAGGGCTGGTGAATTTGGCTCCTCTCAAAGAGCAGCTTCCAAAATGCAGTTTTTAAGGACTGAGGAGATTTTGGGGGTGGGGGGATAGGGTGTGGGGGTGTGTGTTTTGCTGCTTTGCTCATAAACCTTGGGCCAAGCCATCAGCGGAGGCGGGCTGGAGCATCAAGGGGCAGCTGGTGGCCCTTTGGCAGCTGGGGAGGTGGTTGAGATGAAGACCTCCAGGGTCATGGTATGACACCTCATGCTTGGAGGTGCAAATTAATTTCCAATTAATCTTGGCTCTTGCTCAGCTATTGCTGCCGTCTGCTTTTCCCACTGCCTCGGGCACTAACGGGGCATCACTTTACCTGGTAGCTCTTTGCAGAAACCCCGGATTATAGCCGTGCTCCGGCCTTTTCCAGCCCAGCTGCAATCTGTTCTGCGATGGCCAAGGTGGGATGAGCATCCCTGGGAGCGGGCAGCGCTGAGCCGCGGGCACACCACCAACTGGGATGGCATAAACCTCGGCGTCTCTGGCAGAGGGGTTAAACCCGACGTTCCCATCACCGCAGGGTACCGATGAGCCAGGTATGAAGCCCAAAGCCTAATGACAAAGCAGCACCCATGGGGCTGATGGTATCAGAAGGCGTATCCCTGCCCCAAAAATGGGGGCTGTGAACCCTGGGCCACCCTCTTGCAACCGTCCCATGTGCTGCCGAGCTGCACGGAGAATGGAGGGTGTTGATGCTGGCTCAGCACTGGGTCCGTTTGCTTTATTCCACCTGAAGAGATGGCTGGTACAGGGCTAACAGTGATTTTTGGGGGGCTCAGTTGATCCCAGTGGGGACACAGACACAATCCTGCAGGGACTGAAAGAGCCTGGCCAACTCACACCAGCCAGAAAGCCAATCTGGTTACGACATCCTGTATTTTTTGACTGTTTCAGCCACGTGTTCAGGTGCTACCCGTGCAAAGGCAGGGAAGGGAGCTGGAGACGGTGCCCCTCCGTGCAGCTGGAGCTGCAGGGCCTGGCCATCCTGCTGACCGTGAGCATCAATTCACTACCAAATCTGAAATATTGCGACACCTTTGGCCTTCTACACGTCCTTTTAGTTTTTTTTCCTCGCTTCATTTGCACCATCTGCAGCCAGAAAGTCCCTCCCAGGACAAGGGCGGCTGCTGACACCAGCCACTTCAGAAGCGACACGAGCTGCAGATGAGCCCTTCTTTCACCAGGCAATGAGTTTGCCAGGTCTCTACCCGCACCGTCGGCATTGCCGAGCCACGAGGCCAGTGCCGGCTGCACTCGTGGCGATGGGCTTTTAATGAGAGCCAGCAGGTACCCCGCAACAAAACCTAAATACCCAACGCTCAAGCGAACGGCGCATCCCAAGGGATGCTGGAAGCTGATGCAGTCGATGCTTTGAGCGTCTTAATGGCAACAGAAATGGCTTCAGTCCCCCCTAAAAGCTCGCCTACACACGTGGAGGGGTTGATGCTGGGTGGGGGATGCAGAGGAATTAGCTGCTGCCGAAAGTAATTAACTACTTTGCAAGCAAGCACCGGTGCATGGGACTCATCCGGAGGAGCTGGCATCTCCCTGGTGTTAGTAGCAAAGCCCATCCCATCCCCAGCAGCCCCAGGACGGGTTACTTTGGGAAAACACCATTTATCGACGAGTTGGCCAGAGAAACAGCCCCGTCCCCTCCTCCCGCTGCTGCTCTGGATGCCAAAGCACAGTCAAAGCGAAGGGCTGCGGGGAATAAATGAGTGAGACCGAGCCCGGCAGCGCTTTCTAAAGAGGGTTTCGACAAGCAGGTGAGTGAAGAGTCGCTTCAAACAACTCCCCAAAACTCTCGAAACTGCTAAATTGCAGCACAGATTGTCTAAATATATACTTCATAATAAATACAAGCATAAAAACTGATTTTGTTCCCCAGTGGTAATGCAAGAGGTGAAAAAAAGATGAGAGCTAGCTTACTCGGGGGGGATTTTCGTGTAAGTTCAGTGGAATATAGTGCTTCAAATAGCAACTGCAGAGTCGAGGTATTGTATAAAGCTCGTGGCTTTCATTAAAAAAGGACTTTCCTTGCCTTCACAGCATTAAAAAAAAAGGCTTGACAATCTTAATCTAAAGTCTTAGAAACTAAGGAAATAAAAAAACCCAAGCAATACCTTTAAATCGCTTTGATTTTTGGCTGTTGGAAATACTAGTATTCTCAACAAAACCCTACCCGGGTGTTCAAAACTCATCTTTAATAAAAGAAATCTCCTTTTGACCACACACATTCAAATTTCTGCTGGAAATATATCAGCTCTTCAGCTCCAGAAATACGAAAAAAAAATTGTGTTGGGTAGTTTCAGCTCCAAACGCCGGGTTCCTGCCTCGGGTATCGCTGGAGAAGATGTTACTGCTAATGTCCTAGTTATAACCCTGCCAACCCAGGGAGAATTTATAATAGCCCATAAAGCCCTAACTATCCGAAAGGTCATTTTAGCACTAATACCGCTCCGGCATTACTGTTTCATTTGCTGACACTTTTACGAAGCCACGCTTAATTCCAGCACGGCTGCTGTAAAACCTTTATAGCGACAGTCTCTGCCTCGAAAAATAGTCTTTAAAAATCAAGAGCTGGAACGTCTTCATCAGTGGGTGCAGGCGGCCCCGAAAGGCTCTCGGTGCGGGGTCCCCCGAAACCCAGGGCTGGGCACCCCGACCTGCTGCAGACCTGGTCCAGAGGGACTTTAATCCTCAAATCTGGGTCTCCAGCCCTGGCATTCTCAGCACCATCAGAGCCTGCCAACGCTGGCTGCCTTGGCTAAATTAAAAGGCTCCTAATTTCATACAAAACTATCAAACCCTCGTCTTGCCCAGAAAGCCATTTCCTCAGCGCTAAAATAGCTAAATTAGTCTTGCTTGGCGTCGTAAAGGAGCTTGTCTTGTTTATCGAGCAATAAATATAAAGGTACAGTAACTAAATTCATCAGTCCCTAAACACAGCCGCTGGGAACGGCCATTTCCACCATCCAATCTACGATTGCATGAATATTTCAGAGTCCTCTTTCCCTCGGGTGCTCGCCTTATCTCTGGAGCCTGGATATTATTTTCTGCTTTTCAGCTTTTTGGATGTATTGGAGGAAATGTCATTATTTGGACCTGGGTGGATTACAGTTGACTTTCCTAAGCCAATTTATATTGGCAAGCTGCTGTTTTTAAAAACCCCTATAAATCACTCCTATGAATTTTAATAATATAATGTGGTTTCAAACATGCTCCCTTAATACGTGACACACTATTACAGCCGGCAATATCTCCTCGGGTCGCGAACTCTGTTTCACCATCACCTTCGGCGAGTGCCACGGGGAGACGAGCGATGCTTCGGCCTGAATTGCGGAAATACCCGCTCCTGCCCCAAATAGCTCACTGCGATGTAACGGCGTGCAAAAAGCGCACCTCTGCTCACGCCGCCCAGCTGCATTTGATGTTATCTGCATAAAAGGCAGAATTAAATCTTAATTGCATGAAACCTTCATCTGGGGGCTTACCCGGAGCGTTTGGAAGCGCTAGAGGAAAGGAACGGGGGCGCTGGGATTTGGCCCCAGTCCCCTCGCCTGCGCTGAGCACTTGCAAACTCATGCCAGCTGCCCACCCGTCACAAAGGGGTGTCCCTTTGAAGATGGGTGTGAAAGCACCGTGCTGCTGGAGACACACCGCGTGGCTCCCAGCGAGGGTCGCCTCCAGCCCACCTCCGCCTGCCTGACCCCATCCTCCCCCGGGGACCAGGGGTGCTCTCCCGGCCCCCGCATCACCCCGTGGGCCCCAAACGCTCCTCGAGACAGCCCTGGAGACAGCCCCCATCCCTCTGCGGGGTGTTGGGTACCAGTCACGACACGGTCACCACCAGCAATAATATGTTTGAGGCCATTTAATTAATTTCTTTATCTGAAACTTTGTTTGGAAGATCAAGAATTTCCTCCCTCCCTGCCAAGACCACGTTCCCAAGGCAAGAGACGGGGATCCAGCGCTTGGGGTGAGAATTTAGAAGATGCTGGTGCAGAAATCGCTGGGATTAGGACTATTTTCTGATATTTCCCTTAATAAAGACACAAGACACATGTCCGGAGTGTGACCTCAAGCCGGGATTCACGGCTCTAAGTGGTCCAGAAACTCCCCCCACGCCAGGAAAAGAGGCCAGACCTCCTAATCACCTCTTGACTCACTCTGATGAGCTCTGCCCTCATCTTGTGCAGATTACTTTAATTTTCTTCCCAGCCCCATTGCAACGACTCCACGGCGTCTGCCAGCTATCAAGAGGTGCCTGTGTGGTGGGGAGCCGTCTCCTGGTCAGAAGAAAAAGGGCTAAGAGGGATGGGGAGTAAAAGCCAGGGCAGAAAGGAGCCCTGAGGAGACCTTCCTCAAGGAACCAGGTCATGGAGCATCTCCTGGAGGAGCTGATGATGGGGTTTGATGCCCCAATTGTGGTGGCACCGGTGACGTCCCCACCGGAGGGGTGACTTTGCTTGTCCACGTTGCCTGGTTTTCGTTGCACAGAACCAAAAATATAGCAATATAATATGCAAATCTGCAAGAAAGAGGGTCATTAAAGAGAAAAAAAAAAATAATGAGCTAGATTTTGGGTTTTGGCTTCTGAGGGCAGCAAGGGCTCCCCAGCACAGGATGCAGCAGGAGGGCGGCAAAGGGGTGCCGGGACCTCCCCGGACCTTGCTACCGCTTGCTCGGCTGCAGCCGGCAGCCCCAAAGCAATCGCTGGTTTCATGTTCTCGGGAGAAAGAAAAAATTATCCAGTTTGCGCAGGGAGCATGCAAGCTTTTCAAAGGCTTTCGCCGCGATGATTTACCCTGAAATGTTGTCACGTTCATCACTAATCTATTTTTTCCCTTTTCTGTAACTTAACCTGCGACAAGCCGACATCTTAAGTGCTTGATTTTCCAAGAATAAATTACAGTTTCATAAATGGTATTTTGCTTCGCTGCTCAATTTGCAAGTGAAATGATGCCAATTGCTTTGTTCACAGGATTTTATCCGGCATGAACAATACCGTCCTCGAGACGAGGGGGGGGCGGTGTTTAACCCTCAAGTTATTTTCGTATCCTATTATAACAGGAATACACGGAAAAGTACGGAAAAGTACACGACAGCCCATGTTTTTGCATTATCGACTAACCACGCGCAGATACAAGGGCACACGTGCCTATAAAACCCCACGTAAGTCCATCTAGAAAGGAGAGAAGCCACCCATGGAGCCACCCACTTCCCAAAGAGAAAATAATTCTTTCCACGAGAAATATTTAGCGTTGCCGCATCCTGGTTTAGGGAGTGCCCCGAGTGACTTTTTACGTCTGTGATTTATGATTTGGGTTTGGGAAACAAGCACGCACACTCCCCCCAACCCCAGCTTCTCCCAGGGACCCCTGAGTTGCCCCATGGACCCTCCCCGACCGCCCCATGGACCAGCAGAGCCCCCACGGGGTCTCCAGCACAGGGGGTCCCTCAGCCCCATTCCAAATATTGCGCTTTTCATGGCAGCTTAATTTTTTTTTTTTTTTTTTTTCTTTCATTTTAAAATGATGGGGAAAAGGAAAAAAAGCATCTTCCCAGCTATTTAAATTTTTAAAACGTGGAGGGATCCTCCTTGCTGGGGACACCAGGCTCTGCCCAGGGACAGCCGGGCCACCGAGGACACCCTGGACATGGGACCATGCAGGTCGGGATGTGCCACCATTAAACCTGGTAAATCCTTTCATCAGAGGAAGGAAAAGAAGAAAAAAGTCCCTGCATGTGAGATGCTGGCTATTTCAAGATTTGGTTAACAGTCTCGAGCTTCTCCCAGGACTTTTTAACCTGCAGTTTTTGGGGAGACCTTGAAAGAAATGACCTCTTTGAGGAATATTTTGGATGTTATTCGCTGTCCTCTTTCAGTATAGAAGAAAAAGTAAATGCAAAAGCTCATATGTGGAACGGAAACCTTGTATTTGAGGTGCTTGTGCTCATCAGTACATCAAGACGACTTCACGAAGAGCCTGGAGCTTCATCTCCGTCCTTTAACCTGAACCACCGCACCAGAGCTGGCTGGCTCCCAGTTGCCCTGCAGCTGATAGACCATTTAACCGAAACCACCGAGCTCCGAACCTGCGTGACTCGGAGCGCCGCGGCTTACATGGGCAGGTAGAGGCAATATTTACATTTCCAACCGAGAAACTGAGGCACAGAGAAAATACTTGTCATCCCTTACGGCTTCAGGTATGAAAATACATTCACCTCCCTCCTCCACTTCCCACCCTGTCTCCCTCGCCCCCCTGGATGAGACCCCAGGAAAGGTTCTTGCTTTTCCCTCTGAAAATGGATGTTTCAAGACAGTCCCAGATCCCTGGGGGCTTTGGGTTTCTTCCAGCGCTGAACAAGGACAAATTACCAACCTGACGGCCCATTGCGAAGCAGAATTGTCACCTTTGGGCCAACCCCAAGAGACGATGCCGAAATCCCAGAGAAATGAAACATTCGCAGCCAGAGGAAGCGCAAATTGAAAGAAAAGAAAAAGCTGGTTTGTGCAATCCCCGTGAAAACCCGTCCCGCCCGCCTTGGTGCACCTTAACGGCCAGAGACTGATTTTATCAGACATCAGAGAATCCACGCTGAAGCCTTCGACCCCAGACCTGGCAGATGCCCGGCATCCCTGCTAAGGACATCACCAGCTTTTTCCTGATGTGCAATGAGGAAAACAAGATTAAAATTTAAATTTAAAATAAGCGAGGGGGCGGCCCGCCATGCGCAGGGCTGCTGGCCATGAGCTACGGGCTGCTACGGGCTATACGGGCCCGGGCCGCTAATGGCTTTAAGCGGCTGCTAATTGATCCGTGCGGTCACTGTAATTACACGTCTGGATATGGTGGTAAAACACCAGCAGAGCATTAACTGCTGCGGGCGGAGAAATCCAAATCATGGGTTAATTAATCTTCGGGTAGCCGGCACTGAAAGCCCTACACAGCCCCGTCCCCCAATGCTGAGGATTTTCCATCACGCCCCCCAAAAAGCTGAGGTTTTGTGCCAAAACGTGCTGATTTCAGGAACATTTGATGAGAGGGAGGGTGGCTGCTTTGCTCTTTTTATCTATTTCTTTGCATTTTGCCATCAAAGCCAGGCTGAGCCATTGCACGGCTCCCTGACTTTGCCCACCCTGCACTGCACCGCCACGGCAGCCCCAAATGAAAAGGTACCCGACGGAAAGTGCTGGATGTCTTTGCAATTAATTAGACTTAATGCCAACCTCCAGCGGCATCACTGCCCGCAGCCGAGTGTCGCAGGGTGTTGTACGAGCCACCACGAAGAGCTGCAGCGTGCGTGCAACAGGGACCCACTCCGGTCCTTCTTCCTAGCGTGACTCGTTTAATCATCCTAATTAAAACATGTGTTGGTAGGTAATTCTCACGGTGAGGGGCTGCGTGGGGTTGAGGGGGAGCGGGCTCAGCCCCCAGCTCCTGCCCGCGGCCATGGGCTCCCAGCAAGAGCCGGCGAGAGGATGGAGAGGGGAACGAGCAGGGGAAGGAGAGGGAGCTTGGTTCGGGGACAGCACTGGAAGTGACAAGGTGCGGGAAGACGACGCTGTTTCTCAATAACCTCCTAACCTTCGTTAATACCGCTGTCCCAGCGCGGATGTGCTGCGTTAATTAAAAGGAATGGTACGTGACAGAGTGGGGAGGAGAGGTGCAATAATTCCATTATTTCTCCATGCTTGCACCTCCCCGGGCTTCATCCTTGAGGAGCGGGGCAGGGGGCGCAGGGGATGGGGTGCCAGCACCCATCCCGCCGGGACCGGGTGGCTCTGAGCAGCCAACGGTCCCCTGACCTGCTGCCTCCCGTCAGGGGCCTGGTGCCAAAAGCAAGAAGGATGCTCGGGGCTCTGCAGCTGCTGATCCCCTCCGGACCCCGCGCCGCTGCTACGGCAAAGCCTCTGTGGCCACCAGGGTCCACGTGCCACATCCACGCAGGGACACGCAGAGGGCAAGAAGGCCCCTGGGGCCGGGAAAAGCATCCAGGGAAGAGACGAACCCTTCTCTCCCACAATTAGCAGCCGCAAGCACCAGACAGGTACCAACCGATGGCAAACCAAGGGTTTTGCTAAAACGCCTCATCTGCAGAGGCTGTTCCTCCCCCTCCCACACCTCTCCCTGCCTCCGTCCAACAGCATTCCCAAAAGACTAAACACCTTTGGTTTCCATGGCAGCCTGATTTTCAATGAGCATCCTTCAAGTCCTAACCGGAAAGAAAGTGTTTCATTAATGCACACAGGACGCACTGGCATCTCCCCGGGGTGACAGTATCCTCCCCCCACCCCGCCCCAAACTAGCACCTTCTGCCCATGTTTTTTTTATTTTAGGGGACGGATGGGAGCCAGCAGCCTTCGCTCCCACCACAGTGGGAAGGGGCTGGCCGGGCGCTGCCGCTCGCTCCCAGGGAAGGAGTTTTCTTGCGGCCAGGAGAAGGAATTGGGCTGCTTTTCCTTGGAGGAGATTAAATAAATAAAGCGCTGTTAGGCATCAGGAGGAGCCACGTGGATGCTTCCCTCCGGAGCGGCTGTGTCCCCTCAAGCCCATCGTGCAGGGGACAGTGACACCTCCCTGGCTGTCCCCTCCTGAGCTGTCCTGGATACAAATCACCTGGTTTAATTTTGCCTGTTACCACTCAGGATCTGCTTCTCATCTCCCATCTAACACAAGCCCAGCGGGTTGCACACTCCTGGTTTGCCGTTTCTTTCGGGTTTAACCCCATTTAGTGGCTCTGCCGGGCGGAGGGTGCCCAGAGCTGGGAAACGGGAAACCAATGAACCCACAGGTTTGAAGCATGGCATTTCAGTCCTGCAGGATTTTGTCAGAAAGTGCCCATCTAAGAGTCAAAGGAGATTCCCCACCAGCCCAGGGGTGTCCAGGGTAGGGCAAAGCGTTATGTGTTTGCTACGTGATGTCCAAATAAAGTCACCGTTAAGCAGAAACGGGGTAATTTTTTTGCAGAGGATGCCCGGGGGAGGATGTGGAGGACACACTGCTGCAGAGCAACCCAGCGCTTTGTTAGCCTGGGACCCTTCAAAGATTTTTTTAAAAGACTCCAGGTCCCGGCACAACCTTGGTCCTGGCTTTTCCCAGCCCGGGGGATAATTGCCGTCCAGCCGTGACGTACCCTTTTGCTGACCCTGCCGAGGTCCCAGCCGCCCTCCAGGATTTGGCAAGGACAGATATATGGCTGGAACTCAGGGGGCTCCTAAAAGCAGGTCATGCTGAAACAATAAAGCTTTGTCAGAGGCAAAGAGGGAACGAAGTCGCGGTCAGCCCCCAACGCTGCCACGGGATTTACTGCCCGCAGATGGGCCAGCGGTTGCAGATTTCCCGGGGCAGCCCAGGGAACGGGGAGCTGGGAAAGTCTCCCCGCAGCCGGGACACTTGGTTTGGTTTCACCTGGTTCAAGGCCAGGCTGGATGGAGCTTTGAGCAAGCTGGTCTAGTGGAAGGTGTCCCTGCCCATGGCAGGAGGGTTGGAACTAGATGATCTTGAAGGTCCCTTCCAACCTAAACCATTCAATGATTCTATGGTTTTCCATTCGCACATGCAACATCTTTAGCTGTAGCAGAGGCTCCTCTCTGGAGACTAGGATTTGGGAAGAAGGAATGGGTCCAAGATTTGGCTGAGGTTCCCAGCCTGGACTCGTTCCCACTCCTGCTGGGATGTCTTAATCTGGAGCTACCAGAGATGAGCTGAGGCCCGGAGCAGGGTTTGGCCTCCAGGGAGGTTTGCTCTCCCTCGCCACGTCACCCAACCATAGGGTGAGCCTGGCCATGTGGATCCAAGTGTCTCAAAGGGACCTGGACCTCAGTCCTCCATTGCTGAAAGGGAAGCGGGATGCTGCCTTGCCAGAAGCACCTATTTATCAGGCATATTTATCCCAGAGGTTAGGAAGGAGCCATAGGGACATGATAAAGACCTTGTCCACGCACCAAGGGGTGGGTCAAAGAATATCAAAGGTAAATGCAGATAAAGATGCTGCACGGGATACAGTTGAGATAAAAGGTATTGTTTTTTAGAAGATCACGTAATGCAAGTTCATTTTAGCGTATAATGACTGTCCATCTTAGTGGCTCCTTCTCCACTTTTCTGCTTTTGAGAGGACACGCAATTAACTCTTCATTAAGACCCAAAAGCTTCAAGCACCAAAAAACCCCCAACCAACGCATCTTCACTTGCTCAGTGCCAGTAATACTGTCTGCACGGCACGTGGCTTTTTAATAGAGATAAGCGTATTTTCCTAATCCTTCTGCAAAAACAATGCAGTTTTCATAGTTGAATTTCAGACCAGCCTGGCAGTTTTCAGACCAGGTTTGCTCCCCCAGCCGGGACACATTGCTACAGCACAGGGTAACCCATGAGCGCTTGCAGCGAAGCCTCCAGCCCTTGCATGAGGCTACTCTCTGCCGGGATAGGAAAACCATTACAGCTCCCAAGAGCAGAAACACATTGGAAGCCGGTAAACATCATTAAATGAATATTCATAAATTATTTTGCTATATAAACAATATTAATATCACACCTTCCACCTTCAAAAGCTCATCGCAGGCATGGATTCATTAAGACCCTAGACTTCCAGAAAAGACCGCTTGCAGACTTTCGGTTACGTTTCAACTCAGCAACTTTATTAAACACTAGCAATATATTTATTTTAATAGAGTACAAAGCCTGGATTTGGCCACCCTAAAACACCACTCGGAGCACCGAATCTCTGAATAACCCGATCAAACAAAGCTAATGTGTGCAATATATCTTGGGTGAATAATATACAGCCACATTTCCTGCTCCATTTACCCAGTTTTAACTACACCTGACCTACTCTTATCCTAATAGAAAACGGCTGCTCTTCTCATTGCCCGTCCTCCACACATGTTTTTCTGATAATGGCCAAACCTAAATCACTTCCCTTTCTCCTAAGTGCTGGGCACCAGCTGTCTTGTGACATTTAACTCCAACAAGTCCTTTTGCAGGACCTCCAGGTTAGTTCCTGGGGCTCTGGACCTCCGTCACTGTGTCCCGTCTCCATCCTGCATCCGGGCATCGGATCTAAGGCATTAGGCTAAATGCCGGGTCCTGCACTTGGGTCACAACAACCCCAGGCAGCTCTACAGGCTTGGGGAGGAGTGGCTGGAAAGCTGCCTGGTGGAAAAGGACCTGGGGGTGTTGGTCAACAGCCAGCTGAATATGAGCCCGCAGTGTGCCCAGGTGGCCACGAAGGCCAACGGCATCCTGGCCTGTATCAGGAATAGCGTGGCCAGCAGGACTAGGGCAGTGATCGTCCCCCTGTACTCAGCACTGGTGAGGCCCCACCTCAAATACTGTGTTCAGTTTTGGGCCCCTCACTATAAAAGAGACATTGAGGGGCTGGAGCGTGTCCAGAGAAGGACAACAAAGCTGGTGAGGGGTCTGGAGCACAAGTCTTCTGAGGAGCAGCTGAGGGAACTGGGGTTGTTCAGCCTGGAGAAAAGGAGGCTGAGGGGAGACCTTATCACTCTCCACAGCTACCTGAAAGGAGGGTGTAGAGAGGTGGGGGTTGGTCTCTTCTCCCAAGTAATAAGTGATAGGACGAGAGGAAATGGCCTCAAGTTGCGCCAGGGGAGGTTTAGGATGGATATTACGAAAAATCAAGCATTGGCACAGGCTGCCCAGGAAGTGGTGGAATCACCATCCCTGGAGGTATTTAAAAGACGTGTGGATGCGGCACTTCGGGACCTCGTTTAGTGGTGGACTTGGCAGTGCTGGGTTTACAGTTGGACTCAATGATCTTAAAGGACTTTTCCAACCTAAATGATTCCATGATGCCAGCCCTTTGGGACTTCCCTGCTCAGCCTCATCCAGGAGGTACGTGGAGGAAAACCGGGGAAATGCTGAGCAAATGTCTCACTGCATCAGCAAGGATGATGCTTGCAAGGATGCACGATGCATCAGCGTGCGTCAGGGTGAGAGGTTCCCTCACACCTGCGACCATCACCTCACAGAGCGGGTTCAGTTTTGGCAGTGAAAAAAGCAGGGAAAAAAATCTGCTTCCAACAGTGTTTTTCCCCCCGTGGAGCTTAGCTCATAGCGATCTATCGAGGTGGATTTAAAGCTTCCTGAGCAGCATGCTTAAATGGCCAATTTGACCAGAAAATGTGCTTGATTCACAAGCGCTGGCTGCATTTCTCCAGCGCTGAGAAATCACAGCTCTATTTCATTATTGTTACTAATTGCTATAAAGTATTATGGGGAGGCGATGGCACAGGCGGAAAGAAATATATACCATTTGCAGTATATTGACCCTGGAGAAAATTTCCCAAGCTTGCTTAAGGGTGCAGAAATCGGCGCTTGGTGCAAATAAATGAGCAAAAGCATTTTCTGAAGGAATTAACGCACGGCACAAGCAAATTGCAGCAATTGTCTCTCTCTTTTCTAAGTGCTGAATTGCCTCTATAATTCCCCATCATTTAGCTGCATAAATCTTGCACAAATAAACCGGCAATTTGCATATGCACAGAAAAGAAATTATAGAAACACGAGGAAAGAAGTTATATTTTTTCCTTCTCAAGCTGGAAATAAATACGCATTGCTTACTGCCTAAGCTGTGTTTGGCCCGGCTCAGAAATAAAAATTTGGGAAACCCTTTAATTTTCAATAATAAATACATATCAGAGGATGAAAAAAAAAATAATTTGTGGCATATGGAAGCCCCCAGTTTCTGGGTTGCTGCATCACGAAGTGCGACGGCTGCGGCGGCGGAGTTGTGCGTGCATGCAGAGGATGCAGCGCTACGGGCGATGCCGATGCCCTTCGTGACTGTGGCCAAGGGATGCAGCTCGCCAGTGGGGCAGCGCAGCCCCACGGCTGATGGGAAGAGCGATGCTGTCGGCGTCAGCGCAGATACCGCTGGTGTGGGCTGATCCAGCCCTTTCTGAAATAAATGGAGAGGCTTTTGGGGAAGCAAACGCCTCTTGAAGGCAAGAGTCCTTTACGAATCATCTCGATTTTCATTCCATGAAATGCCTATTCGTTGCGATTTCTACAGAGCATTTCGAGGTCTTCACTACTACAAAAAGCCCAGAGTCAAGCTCAGAAATAATTAAATTATATCTCTAAATTATTGAGCCATAACACACCGGCTGGCCTTATACCCCATGGGCGGAAGAAGGCACCAGCGGGCAGCAAGCGGTGGGAGCGACTCCGGTAGTCTGACTGTTCGTCATGGTGGTGAAGGCTTCCCAGAGGAGAAAAATAGCTGTTTCCGATTAACTCCCTGTGTGACTGATCTCATTCTGGAATAAGAGGGTGTTATTCCAAAACACCATAATCCTCTTCCAAATTACTTAATCGCATTTGGAATAATGTGCTTTTCTTCCAAAATATTCATATAGGGAAAAAATCGGGGGTGAAAAAAAATCAATCAGAAGCAGCCCTTTGGAACAGCATCTCATGGAGAATAGCTCTCAGCGGGGACATGCGACACTGCGCGGGTTTACGAAGATTTAATAAATCACTGTTTGCAGTAATTCCTGCAGCCTGGGAGAGCGGCGCGACCAAGAGGCACGTGGCATCTCCTCCTTCCTCACTTTGTCTCCAAAGCCATGGACCTCCAAAGCTATCCTGCTATGGATATTTTTTAGTGCTGGTGCTTCAAGCACCCACCCATGCCCCTGGTGGTCCCTATGGACCATATAATGTGGCACCTCTCCATGCCAGGCGGCTGGAGCATTGCTGCAAACCTGCTGCTCAGCAATGCCTCAGTCAGGCCAAGTTGGAAAGCTAAAAGAAGGTGACATTTTAGCCTTGGAGGTGAAATGAATTATGCTTCTTTAAAGTAAAAGCTCTTTGGAGAGTGGAAGAGAAAGGGAAAATTCAATTTAAACCAGTAGATTTTTACCAGTTGGTGTAATAACACTAATGATGCATGCAGAATAAACGCCCCTGGTTTGGAAATCTATGCGGTTTGGAAGGGCACTGCTGGAGCGATGTTCATGGCCCTGCTCAGCCTGTGGTGGTAACAGGTTCGGCTGGAGCTGCAGGGGCTGCGTTGCAGATAAAAGGGCCATCTAAGCTCCATGGCACCAGTGGAAAACTGGAGAAAGACTTTATTTCATCAAGGGGTCCTCCTGTGTCATCTGCTGCACCAGGTCCTCTTGGTTTCACTGCCATGGACCAAAGCGGCATTTCATTTAACCTTCCCTCTCCCAAAATCCAATTGCCAACTGTAGCAGTGCCACCCGGGAAGACCCGGACTGTGTCCCCAGGAGAAGGTGCCACCAACACCCATTGGCTCCTGTCCTGCAGCCTGTCTCTCACTCTCCTTTGCACCTCCCACACCGCTGGGGCAGGAAGAACCTCATGTCAGGAAGGAGGAACAAACAGCAACCCGGGATGAAAGCACGAGCTCTCACATCTTTCATCCATGAACTAATCATTCCTCCTGCATGACACATACGTCGATTCATCATACATGATCAATACCTTCCTTGAGGGCCCAGGATGATGAACGTCTCTGCTGATATTCAAAAGACCTTGAAAGAATGGGGGCAGCTCCCCCAGGCACAGGTCAAAGAGATGAGACTGAAGTGCTATGTAAGATGATACGTGGTCTTCATAAAGCACAGAGAAATATTTTTGGCTTGAAAGCTTCTCCAGCAACACGAGGGAAGATTTTAGATCATGCAGAAGCTGGAAGCTGATGCTGGACCAAGAGGACCTGGATTTTGCGTGCCAGGCTGGAGCAAAAGGCTGTGACACCTGCCTGCAAAAGGGCAACATGCTTTCCCATGCCATGCTCTTGCTTTGGGCTTAGGGTCATCTCACGGCATCACTTTGGATGCAGTGAGAGATGAGGTCAGAGACCGTGATCTCCATTCTCGTGTGGTTGTGTAGACTATGAGCCACAAGGGCTCTGAGTGGCTCTTCTCTCGGGTGCAGTCCCTTGCTCAACCCCACGCCTGGCCTAAGGTCATACAATGAGTCTGTGGCAAGGTAAGGACCAGCGCTCAGCTTCTCCAAATCATCATGCTAATGTTCATCTCACCCAGGACCCAAGGGCTGCCCTCCTCCTGCGTGAGGAACTTCTATGTTCAGCCACGGCTCTCTTTGCCAGTTTCCAGCAATGTCAGCAGGAAAATAAAACCCAGTCCCCCTCCACATGCAATGCAAACAAGGTTCAACACTGCCCGTGGACCACGACGCATAGGGTTTACTTTTCTCAGAAGGGGGGCAAAAAAGATAACTAAAGCAGCCTCCCCACCTTCAGACTCTGGAGAAAGTGAAAATCCACCCTTTAAAACAGCTGTTTGTCCTGCAAAGCTCCACGTTTTGCCCCCAAAATGATAATTAAAAGAAATTATGAGACCCAGGAAAGCTCCTACAGTAGTTGCTTGCGTGATTTAGGTTAAAAATAATTGCTGTCCAGACTTATCTGCCTGACATAAGTAATTAGATAACAGAGCACTTATAAGCTGTCATTTCCTATAAGCATATTTTAACATGGCCTTTATAATTTGACCTTTATATCTGCAGCGGCTTCATCCGCTCCCTGCTCCTGTGATGGATTTATTTTTGAAGATCAGACACACATTTGCCAGCCCTCAGGCGAGGGTGCCGTGCAGGAGGCACGTTACAGACCCAGCGGTTTCTGCAGCGAGGAGGAGAGAGTCTTCTCCTCAGCTGCTCATGGCCCTGCTGGTGGCAGACGTGCCAGACCCGGACACTGCTGCAGCTCCACCAAAATTAATCTATGGGGTTAAACTTACTGTTTGCACCGAGGGAAATTACTGATGGGCACCAGAAAAGGTTGGGCAGTGTCGGACTGGTGGGACATGGCAACACACCACTGAAAGGGAATGGGCCTTATTAGATGAGATATATTCATGTATCTCAGATATTCATATTTCCCCCAAAATGTATTCATACTTTTCCCCCCAAAACTGGAGAAGCCTGAAGATCCCGTTCTTGTACATCTCAAAGAGCAGGAGATGTCCTTCCCAGCTCATGGGGGAAGCACCTGCCTGCCTCCCAACGCCCAGAGGAGGCCAAAAGCAAAATGCCGAGAAGGAAAAGGACTCGAGAGATTTAGACCACCGGCACTATTTTCAGACCCGAAAACAGCTACAGGGAGACACTAATGCCTGTGCACAACAGAGCCTACAGACACACAGCAGGGACTGGAGTCCTTCACGGCTGAACGGCACTGAGTAAGTAAAAAACCACAAAATCTAAGACAACATAGACTACTTCCTCTCCTTTTTATGAATCCCAGATTTAGGTAGGTTTCCTCTTCCCGTTGACATCCCTTGAGAAGCAATTTCACTTTGCTGGAGTTGTCAGATTTCTAAAATAAGAGATTTCATTTTTTTCACCTCGCTCAATATTTTTTATCAATTCTATGTACTTTTTTAAAAAAATAATTTTCAAACTCCCCTCAAGACTGATGGATTTGTTTTTCTTTTATTGTCGTAACTTTCCTTAACGACAAAAAGACCCCGAATTTGAAGAGTAAGCAGGGATTGTTTAAAAGATACAGTTTGTATTTATTGCAGTGATGTCTGGGAAGCTGCTGCTAAGACGATATTTCCTTGCGTCTTAAAAATCTACCTGTTGACCAAGAGGCATGAACCTGCTATGGGAAACCAGCCACCAATACATTGCCATTTTCAGATTCCGTACTCAAAAATAAATTCTCTATTTATTTGTTATGCCTCTCAGAAGAGGCATCAAAAGGTTAAAACAAGCCCCCCAAGATGAAAGAGCAAACCACAGGAGAAACCCGTGCTAAAACCCACCGCCACCATGCAAGGGGCTCCAAGGCTTTCACATCTGAGGAGGTGTAGTAATGCAAAATACTGTTATTAATAATAAACTCCTGACTTAAGCAGGGTACAAAACTGTGCTTCCAGGAAATGTGGATCCTAATAACCTTTTCTTGTTTCCTGGAGCCTGACCTCCACCGTGTATTATTAAGCTTCCTCTCTGCAAGGCTTCTCTTTAATCCCAGGCACAGGAAGACCTGGGTATCTTTAAAGCAGAGGTGGTTTTTACCTCAGTTAGGGATGTTTGTTACTGATTTTATTTATTCATGGGAAATCAGTAGTGCCGTTTTACCACATTTTTCTATGAGAAAAAAAAAAAGGCAACTTGTTATCAACTCAAGAGCAAGAAGGCCACCAAGCACCCATCAACGCTGCGATCCTTCTTCCTCGCAAACCAAGACGTCAAGCAAAGACAACGTTTGCACAGGCAGTTTTTGATGGCCGATGATGCTGCACCCAGGTATGTGACAGGGACCAAGCAGCCTTGTCCCGGCCACGCTCAGCATCTCCGCATGGTCACAGCTAAATGTGCTTTGCGTTAGGCTCCTCTGATAGGAGTCAGAGCAACAGCTCGACTCGCACCAACACTCAACTCCCAGTTTGGCCACTGAGATGCTCTTCATGGGGTTTGCTGTGGCACCTCTGGGTCCCTCATTTGCTCTGTACCCAACAAGGCAAGGGGAAGGATTTCACTGCTCCTCTTTGGGTGCGGATGGTGCAGGGGCACGTAGTCGGGATGGCTGCCCGGGGTGCATGGAGCTGGGAGGGAAAGAGAGGAGAGGGGGCATGGAGTGAACTACCTGTTTCGTGCGCTGTGGAGGGCTCAGCATTGGCCAGGTTGCTGGTTTTCACATTTCCTCAGCCATAATAAGCAGCAAATATTCCCTCTACAGCCCCTTTGCCAAAGTAGAACTTCCCAGGGTGGTTTAAAGGGCCTGAAACATTTGGTCTTACAGCGGCTTTAATGTTTGCAGAACCACTACACGTCTCCAAGGATGGAAATCTCTATTTTATGAAACCTGAAAGCTTTAGAGAACTCTGTTCCTCTCGTCATGCAGATAAAGTCAGACAATGGCGTCAGAGTTATTTTGGGAGAAGGACACGTAGACTAAGAGGTCTTCTTCTTTAGGGGACCAGGCTGCAAATCCTTGAAGCTGTCAGCTAGGTACTCTTCCTGCTGGGATTCTCCAAATTATGAAGCAGAACAACAAAGTTGAACCTTGCCTCTGGCTGGCAATGGTGGCAGCTGTCCTGTCCAGCTCCTGTAGCACTTCATTTCTTTGGGGTCTGTGGAAAACCCAACGGGGCAATTCATCCCTCGACACAGAGAGGACATGCCTTTGATTCACAAGATGCTGTATCACACGGTCAGCCAGCCTTTCCACCAAGGGCTGCCTTCCCACCACCTCTCGAGCAAGCCCACAGTATATGTGCCATGGTTGCCTGCTGGTAGCTCGAGGTGGATTTGATGAGCTGAGAAGGACCATCAGTCCCATCTAAAAGCTGAGGCTGCGTTAGATCTTCAATTGCTTTCAGAAGTGGTACAGATGGAAACAGCTGCTGCCAAACAGAGCTGTTTCCCATCAGGTAGACAAAGCTAAGGGTCTCTTCCGAGTTTGCCAGGAGTTTGTTTCATCTGCGAGTTTGTGTGTTTTCAGGGGAGGCAGAATAGCTCTTAATAGGATTTCAGGACCGGTTTATCTATCAAGGACAAAATCCCACACTGAGACAATATCACGGAGAGATTATCCTGTGTTCTCTGAAGGAGAGATCACAAGATTATCCTGAAAGGAGGCTTGTTTATGTTGAGCTAATGACAGATAATTGGTAACCCCCTTTGCATAGCTGGGTGACCCAGCAAGCGCTCGGAAAGAAGAAATGCAGCAGCATTTCCAGAGGAAAGGAATCCAAGGTCTGACATGGACTCGATCTGAAAGAAAAACTTCTGGAAAGGATCAGGGCAAGGCCATGAATTTATGAAGTAGTTGTTCGGCTGACTCTAATTTTTAAAGCATTATTATCCTTTTAGCGGGGCTGTCGGGTAGATGGAAGCCAGAGCTGGCGTGATGAAGAGCAGCTGAATAGTGATTTGCAGCAATTCCTGCCTTCCACACTTTTTTTTTGCAGAGCGGCGAGGCAAATTGCTTGTAAATAGCTTACCGCAGCCCAAAATGCTGTGAAAAGGGGAATTTCAGGACTTGTGAGGAGTGAAGAGGGAGAATGAAAAGGGAAGAGAAACACCAATGGCAAATCCTGAGATCCACCAGCTTTTGAAAGCCCAAAGCCAGGGGGAAGGTGATGGGAACGTTTGCTTCGAATCCTTGGAGCAAACCTCACCCTTCCTTCCAGAGTGACCCAAACGGGGCAAACCAAAGAGCCATTTCTGCAGGTTTAAACGCACTCCGTGGGCTCTTGCAGCAAATCCTCGCCTCGCTCACAACGATACCATCTGCATTTCTCCTGCATTGCGTACATGCAAAAGCAGCTTAGTCGAATGCTGCATCTCTCTAACCTTCCAGGCGCTCAGATGCCACCTTCCAAGTAATGCAATCAAAACAATCCAGCTAAAAGCATTTCATCTGGCCTAGACTGACATGAATTGTTTCTAATAAAACTAAAGCTCTGTGGGACAACTAATGGGTGCTTATTAGTGCAGGCAATGGACTATTCAATCAACCATATAGGGAAACTAATAGGGATTGATGGCCAAAATACAAGATGAGGACTTACCTCTTTAAATAAATAGCTGATGGGCTGGTGATCGGATTAATCTTAGGTTTCTATGGGGAAATTTTTACCTAGCTAATAAAGAGAAAAACAAAACATGTGGAAAATAGCATCACTGGGTCCCTGGAGGTTTTAATGTTATTGCTTTTGCAGCCATGGCAGCAGGTGGGTTTCCAGAGACACCCATCTTTCCAAACAGCACTGGTTTGGGAGAGGGTTAGCAGCCGGTGTAACCCAGACGATGCAAGAAAGCAGCTGGAAAACCTCTCCCAGTTTTTTCAGCTCTCTGGCTGTTCTGTTCACCTTCGCTTGCGACAGTCCTGGGAGTCACTCCTGCAACCTGTGCACGGGAATCATGAGCAGCAGGCTGGCGAGACGTGCTGGCACACAGGGTGCTGCAAGGGCAGCCTGGGAAAGGCAAGCTTTCACCTCCCTTCATTTCAGAAGTCAAAGCCTGACGTGTGCAGCCTGGGAGTGGGACAACACCCCTGTCCAGGCAGCATTCTTCATTTGCTTTCCGTGCTGCAGCGGTTTGCACCAGACCTCAGAGCTTGGTTGATTCTCTTCAACTCAGACATCCCACAGCCACCCTGGAAAGTCCCTGAGCACAATGGAGGCTGCAGAGCACACCAGAAACACCCTGCACGTCTCTCTTCTGCTTCATTCTTCTCTGAGCATCACCCTCATCTTCCGCTGGGCAGAGGGTTTGAGTCTGGATGAACCTTTGCACTCACTCAAGTATGGCCCTTGTTTTTAACCACCTTGTAGACAATCCTAAGTCTCCCCACTTCATCTCCTCCCTTCAGCAAAGGTTTCCCAAGATTTTTCCAAAACCCAAGATTTTTCTACCTTTGTCCTCGACCTGATGGAGGGAATGGAGTGACTTGTAGAGCTGAAGGAAAGGCACGTGCACCTCCGGACCTTGCAAGTCACTCTTTCCCTGCAGCAAACCATTCCTTGATCTCCACCCTCCTGTTTCCTTCCCTTTGAAAGGCCTCTGACCGGATCACAGACGGCAATTCCTATGTGACAGATCCTAATGTCATTATTGACGACAGACCAGATGTCCAGGGAGGAATATTGCTCCTTTTAATCCAAAATTCATCAAGAGCTTCACCTTTGTAGTTTAGGGTGAGTGTAAAGATATCTTCATGCTTTTTTCCCCCTCTTGCCTCGTTTTTCCTTTTCCTCTGAGGAGGGGAGAGCTTCACACAGCAAGGCTGGGAGTGGCTAAACCCGACACCAAAGGAGTCCTGTTCTGAATAGCAGCATCATTAAAACACTACAAAAATCTCTCTTGAACTTTACAAGGACACGGGAAGGGATACAGTTTGTGTGAGGGGGTACGTATGAACCTCAAGCCATTATAGCGTGCTCCTTGCTGCCTCTTAGGTACCTAATTCCTAGTCAAGAGAAAGGAATAATTCTTGTTTTGGGTAACAGAGCAATCCTGACTCCTAATGTATTGGTTTGTCTCCCAGTACTTGACAATACCTGACCGGTCTCAGCTGGATGTAAATCAGATCTAATACTCACTTGCAGACACTGATTATGCCAGTGCAAAACTGCTCAGAGAGAGACTCAATCTGCGCAGCCACCCAGCGTGTTTTTTCTTCCTTAAATCACACAAATGCAGTTGTTGTTGCAAAGGTGCAGGCTATTGGCCTGGCTCACTTTGTCTCTCAGCCAAATATGGCATATTTGTCCTGTAGATTAAGTGCCGGATAGCTCTCCTGCTATAGGGCATGGCAGTGTGATAAAAAGGAAAACTACACGGGATCGGCCATAAGTGGGAGACGGTGTGCGGATCGCAGCTAGTTAGCACCAGGTAAAAAACCACAGGTGACTTGTTTCCACTAATATTTTAAAGCAAGAGCTCCCATGCTCGTTATCTCTCTTGGAGACAGGGAAAAAAAAAATCCCAACAGCCTTTGTGGCAGTGAAGACAAAGCTTTGCTCGATGGGAGATGTCCTACACGGCATAATGTATGCCGGGAGCAATCCTGTTGTTTTATGGGCCCGGTTAGTGTGAAGTGCAAAGCAGGCTTAGGGCTGAAGCTGCATTATTCATGGGGGAGCTTAAATATTTCAGTGTGAGGCTGAGGTAGGGCACAACATAACAATAGCGTATTGTCCTCTTTCTTTCCCTAAAATCATTGCTCATGTTTAAGAAGGCAAGCGGGGAATATTCTTTTCCTCTAAACGTAATGTCAGGCACCAACGAATCCCAGGGAAAAGCAGGATAACAGCGGGGCAAACCCCACAGCCCCTCCGCGGGAGAGGGAATTGCCCCATCGCCTCCCAGCTCCCACGGAAATTTCAGTCCTATCTTTAGAGGAGGAAAAACTCAGCGCCTGGCATTGATTTTTGGAGATGATTCATCAGTTCTGCTGTGCTTGAAGGGGACAAATCAGCAGGTGGGTGTACAGACAAGGGAAGTTTCTTGCAGTTTTTCCTCTCCAAAGCAGTGGACTTATTTCCCGGCCGCTCTCCGACAACTCTCCCGTGTGTGACTTACTTAACCAGACGCAACATCCAGTTCGCACCAGGGCGGCGGGAAGCTGCGTTATAACCCTAAGCTGCAATATCTGGGGCAATGTGGTCAGAGCAGCAAAGGGAAGAGGCAGGTGAGCAGGCTGAGCTGCCTGCCTGCTCCAGCCCTGCCTGCCTGCCTGCCCCTGCCTGCCCCAGCCGCCCCGAGCTGCCCGCCGGTTCCCTCTGTGCAGATGCGCTGCTGCCATCAGCCGGCAAACGGGAGACCAGCACAGGAGGGCACGATCCCTTCCCTGCTCCGAGGAGAGCTAAAACAGGCACAACACATGCCACTTAACAGGCTAAACCTTCCTTTTGCTGTTTTCACTCTGAAGAGGCATCTTTCAGCGCAAAAAAAAAAAAAAAAGAGCAACGCGGCAGATGGGATGCTCAGACGCAGAAGGCTGGACCTCTCCAAGCAAAACTCGCCGTTAAGTGCTGCTCTATCCTCTCCAACGCCACGGAGCCAAGAATCGCAGAAGCTTAAGAGTGGAGTGAGGGTGTGGACAGGCCTCTCTGGGTCCCGGGTTGGGTATTTTGGAGCTCAGCAGAAGTGGGATTGCTTGGGCAGCTCCCTACATACTGTTCACGCAGCGCTGAAGTTGCACCTGAGCCATACACCCCATTCCACACAGAAAATAAACGATCCTGAGCAAGCAGGTTCAGTCACCTTCATCAGTTCATGGATCTTTCATTTAGATTTTAAGTCATTCACTTTCTAATTTCCAGTTCTCCTCCCCTGTCACCTCCTATTGAGACCCCCAGGACCCCGTTGTCCTCAGGAGCTGGCGGCACAGAGCTGGCTTGTGCCATGTGAAATTGTGTCTCCGCTGCAGTTCCATGACCTCCTGCTGGGCAGATTGCTGCCGATCTCACAGCCCATTGCCTGCCCTCACCTCTAAAGCAAAAGGCTTCGTGGCCTTCCTGCAATACACATCTGTCATATGCTGGTGTGAATCACGAAAAAAATGTATAAAAGATGATGATAAGTTTTTAAAAAGGAAGCAAAAACTAATTGCAAAAATGCTACAGGCAGAGGCTTAATGTTTCCCAAGCTAGAGCCTGGTGGTGGCCAGGTAGTGGTGTGTGACCGGCTCCATCTCCACATCCCACCCTATGCCCAGGGTGGGCTCTGGGCACACTCAGGCAGGAGATGCAGAGGGGAGGATTGGGGGCTTGAGCCCACCGGCTCACCGTGCCACCCCACTGCCCAGCGTGGCCTGGCACCTCCAGCCAACAGGGCTCCCCGTGCTGACGGGCCAGCAAACGGGCACACCTCCCACCACTGACTCCACTGAGACCTTCGTCTCCAAATGGAGGCAGTCCAGACTGCGCTTCTAGGGTCAGAAACCCATTTTTTAGGTGTACAGTCCCCTAGCAGACAGCCTGGGTCTTGCTATTTATCCCTACAGCTCTAGTCTGGCATTGCGAATCTTGTGCAGAGTGGGGTTTGGCCAAACTTCAGAAAACCAGTTGTTTCAGATAACATGATTTTGGTCAGAGCTACATGAGATTCCAGACCTTTCTCACTTCTGTTTCCCTTTCTGCAAAACACTCCACAAAGATAAATCTTGGCAGCTCTCTCTTGTACGAGATAAAACAGAACCAGCTCCCCAGATCTGACACAGCTGAAGTGCAATAAAATCCCCGTTTCTGCCGGTTTTGGAACTGTCAGACAGAAACTCAGACTTCCCCAACAGTAAGAAACCCCAAGCTTTTCAGTTCTCACATTTAATTTCTGTTTCTCGCTCATGTTCATTCTCAGCTCAGATGGAGGTTAGTAGCCAGAAATGCAGATTTCATAGCCAGAAAACCTTACGATAGTCCACTACAAGTGCTTGCTGTGAGCTTAGTTTATTTGTGACCCGGTACATGTGCTGTGCCACCTATGTGGAGTCATTTGCATTCAGCGCCTCCCAAAATGAAGCTGGAGAACTTTCCCTTTGGAATCAGCCTTCCAAAGGTGGGGAGACATAGAGTGTCAAATATTTCTGAGATCACAGCCCTTTCTGATTTGTGCTGGTGTCACGGAAAACCAATACTTCAAAAAAATACCCTGGGGTTGTACGCAACATCCTCCGTTTGGGGCACTGGGCAGTGTCATATTTGGAGGACGGGCAGGGTGGCCGTGAGCCCCCTGTGCAACCCCCATGCCTGGAGCTGCAAAGCTGCATTTCCCATATGGGCACCTACAGCATCCAGGGTCTCCTGGGCATAGACAAGTCCTTGCCACGTCTCTGCCGTGGCCGCAGCAGGAGCAGGTGATGGAACAGCATTTACGGTTATCCCCATGCTGCCATGAGTAAGCTGGAGGGGCAAGTTAGGCAAGCTTCAAAGCAGCTTTGTGCCACTGTGTACCGCAAGCTATTTTTGTCAGATGAGGGAATCTGGCCCATAACAAACACTGTCACCTCGTGCCATAGCGTGGCAATACCAGGCAAAAGAGCAACGCATGGAGCTGCCCATCTTCTGCCAAAGCAGCAGTCAGATCAGCACTTTGCCAGGAGATGTTGCTGCCTCCAGGACAACTGTTGCACGATCCCACAGGTCTCTTCCTGCAGCACTGATACGACTGCTTTGAAGACATCTCTTTTGTTTAGATTACCTGATAAGTAACAGGCACGCACAGCTCACGTTGCCTTTCTGAGATGCTGCAGGAGGACACGGAGATTGCACTGAAGGGCTGGGCATGACCTGCACGTGTCCCATGCCAGAGCACTCAGCTTCCTCCAGCAAGAGCACTCTGGAGAGCCAAATCCTGATGCAGCCCCCGTGCTGCCCTGGGGATGCCCACACTGGCTGGCTACATGCAGGATCGTATCATTTATCTCCTTGGAAAAGCTGCAGAGCTCTCTTTTGGGAATAGGGGAAAGAAGCAATAGGTCCCCGCTTTGTTGCAGGGGTTTGGCAGTAGATGACACCATCCGGGTGGCCCTGCAGACCCGCGCTCTCCCCGTGCTCACCACGCAGGTGCAGCACAGACGTCGGCGGTGCTGCCGTCCCCAGCTCCTGCCGAAGCTGACCCGGTGGCTGGCTCCTGACCTGGCTTGGATTGGAGCCCGTGACCTAGAGGTGAACTGCTCTATATCCCATATCCAGTCTCCCACTGAGTTTATTTTCTAGTGTGGCAGATCAAAGACTGCTGTAAGGAGCAAATCTATCAAAGGCTCAGCACCCTAAGATAGATCCAGCTCGCTTTTATGTTGACTTTTAACAAGCATACTCCTTCCTATTGTTTAGAAATTGCTTTAAAATGGATAATTATCAGATTTCCCTATTAATGGGAAAAATCAGGCAACTATAAATCTTAAAACATGCTACTCTCTGCACACTGCGTCTATCACATCAGGGAAAAAACAATCTGTGGAGCAAAGCTATTACCGAGTGACCGTGTCTCGGCTCAGCCGCTGGTTTTAATTTCAGCAAAAGAACCCCTCTGCTTCCCAGCCATGCCACCAGCCCTGCTCTTCCCACCGCTCCTCTGTAAGCGCTGCAAAACTCCAGTGTTGGCCTCGCACACCACACGCTACAGCAATTCAGATGGGCAACGAATGGCAGCTCGTTATCGCATCTGCCTTGCCTGTCTATACACTGTAAGGCCAGCTCTCTTCTCATGCTATTCTTTAGTCAAAACTAGACTCGCTTTTGTGAAGTTGTTCCTGAATTTCACCCGAATAACTGAAAAGGGCTTTGTAGACATAAGCCATCAGAAACCCCTGGAAAATTGCCACCTAGTAGGAATTAACTGACAGCACTTTGTATCCTCTGATGGGTTTGGAAGAAGTGGAAACTTCCTTTATTTCCCCTATGTAGCGACCTACACAAAGCTGAACACAGACTCAAATGAGTGGTGGACACGCCACCTTTCAAGTCCTGATATCTTCCTTACTGCACAAAGAGCAAAAGAATAAGGGAACACAGGCCAAAAGATAAGGGATGGTCGTGTGCTTAAAGCAGCAGAGTAGTGGTCAGGAAATTTGAGGTGAGATTCTGGCCCTCTCCCTCAAAAAGGGTTTGGGAACAACCCTAGCCTTGAGGACCAATCTGAGTTTTGCTACAGATTATGAGTGGCTTTGGTAAATTGCTTAACCAAACTCATTTCCCGCTCCCCATGCTAGCTGGGATACTCGTGCCCGTTTTGCTGGGATGCAGCGTGAATTATCTGGTATTTGGGAAGCTCTTAAATCCATGTAACTCCTATGTAGCAATTAAATGTGGTCTTGCTTTTAGATTAGAACTACAATAATTCAGAGCCAAGCACATTTTGTTTTTATTTTCTTATGACTATATGAATTCACTGAGACAAGTGACAGAGAAGTATGATTCATCACATTCATATGACTATTTCCAAAACAGTTCTTACTTTTATCTGAGTAATTGGAAAATGTTAAAGGCAAGACTATTTCACCCAGCTGACTTAAGGAGGTTGGTTTATTCCACATTTCTGTTTTCAATAAATCTCTCAGGACAAAAACATCCCCTGCAGCATATATACGCAAAGGACAAAAAGGCGTTAAACCCTTAAAGGGGGGCAGGAGGAAGAGATAAATAGTTTACTTCTATTATCTTTACCATATGTTCTATTCCAACTGGATACACATAAACAGCATGTAATCTTCAAGCTCAGCTTTAGACTCTTTGAAGTGACCTGACCATACTACTGATTTATTTCGAACTAACCTTTCTCTTTGAACCCTAGGTCAAGGTTAATTCTATAATAAAACATACCTTATACAGCTGGCTTTTCCAGTGGTGCTAGCAAGTAACGAACCCCTCAGTCATAAGCATTTGTTTCACTGAGTGTAGTATTGTATTTCTATTTTCCCTTCCCTATATTAATTTCCTTCACAGACCCTAGTTAAGGGGGAAAAAAATCTCTTTTCCTGTCTATGAGATCAATTTTAAATACACTGGAATTAAATGAAGACATTTAAGCCACATTTCTCTGCTGAAATGCATCCACCAACACCAGAAACTATTTTTATTACAGTCTATGTCAAATAATCAGATCTTCAATTTCATAGGAAGCCGTACAACTACGTTACTCAAACTCCTCCACTGGCACTGACCCTTTCAGAACCTTTTACAAAACCATCTTTGCACTGAATCATAGCACACCACCGAGGATAGCTCTTCCATCTAGGAAAATAAAATTGGAAAAGGGGAACACACTTGAAGGGCACTTCTCCAAAAAAAAAAATAAAAGAGAGAGAGGTCCATGGAAGTGCCCGCAGCCAGTCTTGCCTGCCTGTAGGTATCGAAGGGCAGAAGCACTGCACCCAGGGGTGCACAGTGCGCGAGCTAGCCTGGTGGTGTGGGATGCAGTCGTTAAGAGATGCTGAGGTGCACACCATATTGTTCAAAGGCTGCTCATCGGGTTGTTTTTAAGATGACTGGAAAGATGCTTTTGAATCTCGGCTTCCAGCCCACGGCACATACTTGCAGCACTTAATTATAAAGCAGCAACACGCAAGCTAAAACAGCAGCTGTTATGTATTTCTTCTGACTCCCAAGACTTGCCATCACGGTGCCTGCTGGAGCTGTCGGGAGAGGGATGAGATGAGACCTTCTGGGTTTGGGGCTTCCATGAGGCACAGGCTGGAAGACCTTATCTGCTGTAGCTAACAGCAGGAGGGAATTGTTCTTCCTTTCCAAATGAATGATGACTCTATCCTGGCTTATCCTCACACATTTTGCAAGCTCGAGTCTACAGCGGGTTAATGTTCAGCGTCACCAGCACGCAGAGCTTCACCTCCCTCAAAACCGGCACCAAAAGCTTTCGGTACTTCATCTCTGCCTTAGGGGCCGCTTCGTAAAAAAGGGTTTTAGTCCAGTGTTAGATGAGTTTGACCAGACAGCACTCTCGGTCAGCATCGATACAGTAAACTTGTTATCTCATCAATATCTGTCATTGCCTAACTCAGCTGAGCTTGCCATAATGGAAACGCCATCCATTTGAAATCCCAAAGGTAGGCAACAGTTTTGGATCAATGCTCTCAGAATCTCCATTAACTGTTACGATGCCAGTGATGTTTTAGATCTATTTTGGGTTAATTTCTTCATGCCAGGAGAAGCCCACGGAAGTCCTTCACTTCGCTTTGAGAGACTCTCTTATGGCAATATAAAAGTGGTGGCACAGTGCGCCCAGCATCTCCAGAACTGACGCGGTTTCAAGGAAATCCTTTTTCCTCCAGCTTTTCCCATCCTATTTCACCCCTCTGTCCTTCTCTTCTTGCTTCTCCTTGGGGACTACCGCCCATCCCTACTCCTTAATCGCAAGCCAGGATGCCCCGCTCCTCACAGCAGTTGGCAATGCCGTACGTGTCCTGCCCACTGCCTCAAAACCACAGCCCGAGCATGCTCTGAGACAAAAGGCACAGCATGCTGCCTGTCACATAAAAGTCCCTAACATGAGACGAATACACCTTTTGCTACATGAAATGTCTCTGCCCATCCCTGGGGTATCAGAAGTGCTCTTCCTCTCTTCTCCACCACAATAAGTGGTATTTTAAACGAGGCCACTAGAATTACACCAATTCAAGAGTTCAAAATAGCAATGCAAAATTCCACCCAAAGGTGTTGAAAGAGACATCTCTACCATTTTCTAATATTTTTCTTCAACAGGCACCGAAAATTATTACATCTAATGATTAGTGAATGGAATCAGGCAATTAGACAGCCAACAACTGATTTTCAAAGGGATCGCACAGAACAATTTAATATAATGCAAGATAATAAACATGTTCTGAGCTGAATCACTGAATGATGTTGCTAACAGCCTGTCAGAGATATCAGATATTTACAGCAGAATAAGGCACCACATCAGATAAAGTAAAATACATCCTTTCAAGGATATAGAAATATGGAAAGGAATCTCTCCAGCTGCATTTCAAGTCTGGGAAATTTACATAACTCCCAAGCAAAAGCTCTGTGCGGTGCCAGACCTCTTCTTAAAAGTCACCCATCCACGCCGCTGGTGTGCAGGAGACCCTCTGGACCAAGGGCAGCATGGCTGCTACTCGGTTTAAGAAAGCCCACTGCACAAAATAGTGGGGAACTGGAAATGTGCTGGTTGTGACACTCCAGCAAACCTCTATTGGCATGAGAAGTTCCACAAAAAGCAGACAAAATCTAGATTTCAAGGTTTCACCCAAAACCTGCACAATAATAATCCATTACCAATATGTCAAGAAGGAAAAAATAGCATGGACCTCACAGGCTGGATAATGTTTTAAAGACAAAAACACGTACAGATATCTAGTAAATTGAGTAACCTAAACCAAAGGTACCTTTAAAATAATTTTGTCTACATGTTGCCATTAAATATGTCAGACCCAAGCAAGTATTTGTGCTGCCCTAGAATTGATGGCTTCATATTGCAGGCTTCTTCATGCAGCTGTTATTGAAAGATGTGTTTTTGATAAAATGGTAAAAAGCAAGTAAACAAACCTACAACTCCGTTCAATTTATATATGTCTTTGTGAAATCATTTTCAATTGAATGTAACTGTGCACAGGCTACGATCTATTCAGTTCTATCCAAAATTACAAAAGCTCCTTATACTCCCAAGCCATTCAAGCGGGTGCGTAAGCGTACGAGCCCTGCACTATGGAATGAAGTTCACATTTTGTTTGCTTTGATATCAGTTTGCCCTTAGATGGTATTTAATACAGCTGGTGTTCCTGTTCCTTATGAGTAAGGCTGTAAATTACAGCTCAGAAAAGGAGCAAGACAGTCTTTGGAGATCCAGTTGCAGGATGAGAGCCCAATAACGGGTATCCACAAGTGACCTTAACATTTTTCTGAGCATCTGCAATAGCCTACATGTGCGGCGCCTGTATCAGCTCCTCCATGGATATGTGCAATATCGCTCCCGAATGAAGAAACCAAGAAAGGTGTTAGAAGACATCTAATATGGCTATACATTTCCAAAACTGGTCAAATTAACTTGCACTCAGGAGACCAACAGAGCTTGGGTTGAGGAGACCTCCACCCTGCTGATGGTGACTTCGAAAAAATCTTGGAACTGGCGAGATGCTTCAGAGCGCTAACACTGTGCCAGTTATTTCAGAGAGGAAGAGCGAGGATTTAAGATCCGGTGGACTGGGCCCCAATCTCAGGCAACGTAGTGAATGAACGCAACCTGGTGAAACCACTGGTAAGAGGTTCAATTAAAAAGTAAATTCCTCTCCCTTAATTCTGCAATGCCAGCCTGCAGGAGATGACTCAAACAAACCTGGATTCACTTTTTGAGGCTACAAGCTTGGACGATAAAGGTAACTGCTAAGGAGTAATGGCATCTATGTGCTTTTGACTTACTATCACTTAACAGTCCATTAAAATCAGAGCTACATAACAGCGAATTTTATGCAAAAAGCAGTCTCCTTGGATGAGCCGTTCTGGCTAATCAGTGTTGCTGTTTCACATGAATGCAAAGGCCAAGTTGGGACTCTGCATCTGCCATGCCCCGGCAGGGACACGACAAGGGCTTGGGACCCTCCCGACACCATGCAGGGGACGGGCCACAAGCCGTCGGACCGGGCTGCGGTGCAACTCGCATCCCAGCACGCTGCTGCCATCCCTGCCAGCCGCTGTCTGGTGCCAGCTGGGCTCCCCCTCCATGTTCTCCCTGCCCCACAGGCCACAGGCTTCTCCCAGTCTCCTGCTGAGGGCAGGGCACCATTTCCCCCTGTATCCCTCTCCTGGTCTCTACCTGAGGGGAAGGCGCCATTTCCCCGTACCCCCTCCCGGTCTCTACCTGAGGGGGAGGCACCATTTCCCCCTGTATCCCTCTNCCTGCCAGCCGCTGTCTGGTGCCAGCTGGGCTCCCCCTCCATGTTCTCCCTGCCCCACAGGCCACAGGCTTCTCCCAGTCTCCTGCTGAGGGCAGGGCACCATTTCCCCCTGTACCCCTCTCCTGGTCTCTGCCTGAGGGGGAGGCACCATTTCC
>VYXH01009525.1:0-31845 GCA_013397275.1 Burhinus bistriatus
TTTTTGAAGACTGGAGTGACAAAGTTATAAATTAAGGAAAAAACACGAAGTCTATTTAGCTGTGGAAGCGTTTCCATTTTTCATTTGACATTCCTAAGCTAATCACATTTAATATTCCCTTTTTAATTGTTTTGGACTTTGCCCTGTGTGGAGGGCTAAATTACCTCTCTTGAGTATTTCAGTTCATATCGATGGATTGTCGTGAGTTGTAGTTTTTCAGGGGAGGGGAGGCAGAACACCCAACTCTGAACTAAACAATGTCGTTGTCAGTGGAGAGAGTCCTCTCTCTTTGGTAGCAGCTTGCAGGAGCAGTGGAGAGCCGGCTGCTCTGCAAGGGATGGGGAGCCGGGAGCTGGGAGCCAGGAGCTGGGAGCCAGTGTGGGCAGGGACCCTGCCTTCACCAATGGGTCTGTGGTGGATGAGGAGGTCCGAGGTGGGTGTCAGTCTCTTCCCAAACAACAAGCAATAGGACAAGAGGCAACAGCCTCAAGTTGCACCAGGGGAGGTTTAGATTGGATATCAGGAAAAATTTCTTCACCAGAAGGGTTGTCAAGCATTGGAACAGGCTGCCCAGGGTAGTGGTTGAGTCACCATCCCTGGAGGTATTTAAAAGATGTGTAGATGTGCTGCTGAGGGACATGGTTTAGTGGTAGACTTGGCAGTGCCAGATTTACAGTTGGACTTGATGACCTTAGAGGTCTTGTCCAACCTAAATGATTCTGTGATCCTATTCCATGAGGTCAAGTCAGGAAATGAACAGCCAGCCAAACCTCTCGGAGCAGGGCGGGAAGGGGTTGTGGAGCCTTTTGGTACACCCAGGGCCCTGACAGATCACCTGTCCCTCAGCAGCAGGGCATTTGTCCTGTAGTTATGTCCAGTAAAAGGGCTGAAAAGGCAAGGAAAACACATTTGGGGCTGTGTGAACGGCTTGTTCAGGCACAGCACATTCAAACATTGATCCTGTAGAGCCTCCCATGCATTGGGCCCAGAGGCAGAGCCAGGAGCTGGGACAACCCAGGGGAGTGGGAGTTTTTGTCCGCTGTATGCCTGCAACACGAGGCTGTGCAGCACCCAGTGCATCTTCACGTCTCCTTTCTGTTCTTTTCCGCTCTGTGAAAGAGAAGTACTTTGAACTGCAATGCTCTCCTTTTGCATTACACCACTGAAAAATGGCTGTGGTAGCTACAAACCGTCTTTGCTGCTGGAAGGCTGTCACAGGTCTGCCTGATCAATGTGTATGGGGGCTGCAGGGCCCCCAGCAGGACCAGGCTGTGGGTGCTCCACCCCACCTCCGTGTCAATGCTTCAGACAAGTTTTGAACCACGCTTATCCCCAACCTCTCTGCAATTCCAGGCACAGCCAGCATCCAGCCTGTCGTCAGCTCATCCTTCCTCTTTCTCACCAATGTACACAACAATGGCCCAATCTATTGTCTCCTTTTGAGTCCCAATCTCTCCTAACCTCTTTCCTCCTCACACCTAAGTATTGACATGTTTCTAACCCAATTTTATTGCATTCATGATCATGTTTTAAAATAATCATATTCTGTGAGCATTATTTTGTGTTTATTCTTCTCTGTTCTTTTCTCCTTCCGCAGAGTGGGTGAGGAACATCTTTGGCAACAACACACTGGAGTACACAATTAATTTATGTCAGGGGTATTATGATTTTCTCATCCGAATGCCCAAGAACATAATTATACACATACTGTCATTTCTAGATACTGATGACCTTCAACAGCTGTCAAAAACATGCAAGAAGTTCCAGCAGGTAATGTCAGCTATCAGTGCTCGTATTCACGTTCACTGTTAAGAAACGATGCCAGACGGGACTTCACATCAGCCTCATTCAGTAGAACCATCCGCCTTTCTGCGGTAACCAGAGATGCAAAATAGCACAAGACAGACCTGGGCACAGATCGGTAGCAACAGACCAGGTCCTTCATGCTGTGGATAATCTAAACCCTCTGTCTGGCCAGCTGGATCATTCTAGAATTACTTTTCTCTCCGTTCACAAGAGATGGCAACTGAGATCCTGATCACAAAGAAAAGAAAATTCCCACAGGTTTTATGCAGAATATTTGTATTTGACTTTAAAATATATAAACATTTTTAAAGAGCAAAAAGAGTTTCCACTTCCGCATCTTTTTGTATCTCTTGCCTTCTGCACATGCTGGGAGGCAATTATGGATTGACCATGAGTCAATATGCCATTTTTGTACCAGCATCTAAAACCCTTGCTGAAGTTAGTCTTTACCCTTTTGGAGAGTATTTCATTTTTCTAATCAAGGCTGCTAGTTGGAATTGGGCAAAGAACACTGCATTCACAACTGCAGTCCCACGTCTTCTGTGCTTGTGTCTGTTTGAATCAAAATACTGTATTTATATACATAACAGTAATGAGCCTCTGATAGTATTTACATAGTTGTAGATGAGATATGCAAATGGAACGAGTTCAGTGAGATCAGGGTGTGGCCTAATGAAGTGTAAACAACAAAATATATCTGGAATACATTTATTTTTTAGTTATGCAGCAGTGAAGAGGTTTGGGAGAGAGTGAAACTGTTAAGAGATAAACCAACTCTTGGTAAGAAGATAACGACGTTTTCAGTCTTCAAGGAGCCAATGAACTTCAATGAAAAGCCCAAGTGGATGCAGAGAAGACAGAGCGCATACTTTTAAATCACTTGGAATTTATCAGATAAGGCTCAAGAGGTTTCCCATTTGCTTCACATATTCTTTCTGTCCAAGGAAACAGTTATAAATAAATAATAATAACTGGAGAATTTTAAGTTTCTGCTCTCGTAATTTAAGACTCAGACAGCATCACCAACTTGCTAGTCACATTTCCAGCTGATTTTTAACATTACATGAGGTTGGGGGAGGGGGAAGTACTAAATTAGAGGGTTTTTCTTCCTTTTTAAGCATGCTTTATTTTGAAGTGCAATACAATTTTTTACATAGTCAGTGGTTTTTGCCATGTTAACAATTCACACCTTTGTTTGGGCCATTCGGGACTAATGCTGCAAATAGAGGCCAGCAGAGAAACCACTTGCAGCACGAAGAGCAGCGCTGGCTTCCCACGGCTGGGGAGATGAGCCACATACCTCCACAGACTCTCTGAAAACAACTTACAGACATTCCATTTTAAATGAAAAGAAGAAGCAGAATTTGTTTAAAAATTGCATGTGAGGTTGTCAGAATGATGTTTTGGAGTTGAATAAGCTTCTCTTTAAAACTGCAACAGGCACAAATGCAGGTTTTTTTACTGAATATTTACGTTCCTCATCAGTTTTCTCTAACACAATAGTTCATGACAGACTGGAGCCCAATTCCAGTTTGATGGACAGGGGGATTTCCATATTGCAAAAAGTGGATGACCTCAGGACTCAATAAGAAACAGGGCAACAGACATTCAGGAACGCTATCAAGCTGGTGAAGTTTTTTGTTAAATTTAGAGCACTATATTTTAAAAGCGAGAAAACAGATGGCACCGAAGTCAGCTGCGATGTAACCAGACACAATTCCCATTCCACAGGGATGCTGTATCTACTTTCAGCAAAGCTGAATTTGCAAAACAAAGTTACTATTGTGGCAATGAAGCTCTCACGCTACGCTGAGTTTGCACAAAGACAGGCATTTATTTGGCGTCAACGGGAGAAGTGTAGAAGAATAAGCAAGCACGGAGAGGGTGGCAGCTCCTCCCATCTGGCCACCCCAGCAAGGGGAGCAGGCTCAGGCCCTGCTGCATCCCCATGCAGGAGAGACTGGGGCACGGACTTGTAAATGCATTCTGCTTCTTTGGCCACCGTATTTCGCAGCGTTACCATGAGGTACATGCTCACTTCCAGCGTGCAGCACCCCCCAAGCCCCACTCGGGTGAGGGGTGCAGTCTTCCCTACAGATACAAGGCCCTCCCAAACCCAATCCCTGCTCTCACAGGCACTGAGCCATCCTGCTGGCACTGCCCGAGATGGCCACCAGCACATAGAGGGGAAGCTCAGCAGCGGCATTGTCTCTGCTGGCAGGAGGCATTTCCCATTTCCTCGAGGTCACACTTTTAGCAGAGAACCCGCGGGCAGCACTCCCTCATGCCTGGGGCTCCTTGTGCTCCTGGTGCTCCTGGAGCTGCCCTGCTGCTCCCATCTCTCCCAAGCTTGTCATGGCAGTTGTTGCATGGCTACAGAAATGCTCAGATCCTGCTGGTGGAGGCCGATACCTTCTGCTGGCCCCCTCAGATGTGGGAGGAATGATGCCAGTACCTGCCGAATAGCAGAGGTTGTCCCAAGAGCTCCTCAAGCGGCGCAGCCAAGCTGTCAGGCAGCAGGGGCTCCTCGGGATGTGGTCACGGTGCAGGCGCGTACCAGTTCACTCTCCACGTCTGAATCCGAGTGTCCTGAATATTCCTTCCACATGAACACAGAAGTCAAAGGCCAGGCTCTCTGCCCCCCCGTGCAGGAGGCTGCATTCACAAGGGCGCAAAAATAAGTGAACAAAACGGGCTGCAGGAATCCCAATCAGCGAGGGCATGGCAGCTTGACCTGACAGACACAGATGTTTAAACCCTGACAGTTTTTTTGACGTCCAGTCTCTGGTAACTAAAAGAGATGGAAAATTAGAAGCCCTAAATGGAAAATTACTGCTAAATAAACTACACTTAGTTAATTGCCTATAATGCTATCAAGAGGTGCTTCCTCATAACCTAGGCACTCAGGCGAAGGTGCAGAGTAGCTTTAAAGTCAGCACTGCCCACAAGGTATCAAGCTCGAGTTTGTGAGCATGTGCAAAACCGCTGGTTTTCTGGATCTGCGGGTCCCTTCCACAGGTGAGACCCACCCCCCAGCCTCCCCTGGGCATCCAAACACGTGGGAAATAGGTGCTTTTGGGCAGACCCTCAGCTGGTGAAAATCTCAGCCCTGTCCAGCTCTACTGCAGGAGAACTTTCCCGGCAAGTGTCCTTCGCCTTGGACCAAGCCAGGTCCCCTCTGTCACTGAGGGGAAAGCCTGCCCCATGCTAATGCTACCTGACTAAGCCAAGACACCAAGACAAAATCCTTTCTCTGCAGTCAGGATAAACTTGGCAAACAAGATAAACTTTAGATGGAGCTAAAACCAAATGATTCTCTAACAGCAGTTTTACTTAAGCTTGAAGTAATTTTAGTTGGCAGCTCACTTACGTAGCTTGACATTAAAATTCTTCCCAACTGTATTTCTAGTGACTTCTGAAGAACACCAAGCAGCATAGCATCTTACTTAATTTTTCTAGAGTAGCAGGTGAAAAAATTCCAGATCAAGTCTCAAAATCATACTCAAAATCTTTTTGCTTTTACTCTATTTAATGCTTAATATCTGGAAAATACAATAAATAATTTTTCAGTCTAGAACAATTAGATGTTATGCTTAATAATAAAATGTTCAAAGAGGATGTAAAAATAAATTAATATCTTACTATTTAACTTCAATGACAAAGCAGGTCTCAGTTTCAGACAACTGAGAAATTTTCAGCCATGAAAGATAAATGAACATGTTCTGCCCTTCTGTAAACACACAGCTATCATTGAAACCAATGGAAGCTATATATATACACACACACATACACTTTTATATATATATGTGCCTGCATCAGAGGGCAGAATTTGTCCTAGATCTTACAAAATGGTAGTTTGCAATTGACAGTCATGTGTGTTTATTTTTTTAACAAATAGAACTGCAGAACATTCATGTATCATACATTTCCCAAATCCTGCAACTGCAACTCATATGAAACATTAGCATATAAAAAGTCATCACTGTACAACCACTTCTTTTTTTTAGAAGTCAGTGTCAAAAACATAAAAAACAGCTAATTTATTAAAACCAGATATATTGTTTAAGTGCTGAGGTTTGTGTTAGCTTTCTTTTGTTTTAAGCACAAGAATCTATTAAAACTAAAAAGGCAAAAGTGGCTCAGAAAATGACTAACTCTCCAACAACATACTTCTAGCTTTACTAACACTTATCTGATGCTATAGTTAACTGAAAAACAATGTAAACACAATGAGGTACAGATACCAACACACATTTCTCACAACGGTGCAAACTGTGGGCCTCATCCTGCAAACACTACTGGCTCCAGGGTTTCCTCCCAGGGCTGGTCCCACCAAGCCCCACTGCAACTCCCTGCAGCAGCCCCTGCCGCTGCCATTTGCAGGAATGGGTCCTGTGACCCTCACGTCATGCACCAAACACATTCAAAGTGCCTCAGATTTCAAGCTGATGCAGATCTACATTTCATTTTTTTAGACTTGAAAAGGTGAAATAGCTTCTGAAAAGTCTTATATAAATACTCCTTTAAAACTATTAGAGGTTTTCTGTTTCAAGGTAAATCTAATAAAATATTGAACTGCTTTTAAATTAGGCAAATAGTGTTTGCTCTGCTTTTTGTAAAAAAGCAACAATTTTCCTTTGCTGTAAGATACTTTCTATGTCTCCAGTCACTCTTCCCTTTATTTTAGAGAAAGTAAGAGGCAGAGCTATAATGATTTTGGTGGTGCAATCGCCTGTGGAGTTCTGAAACAGCCCTATGGATTTTTTGTGATGACACTGAATCCGAAGTTCATCCCTTTTCACAAGCCTTTCCTCCAGTTTGTTTTATTCTGCTTCTTCGCTCTTCTCAGAACCACCTCCAGCTGTGTTATCTGCCTCATACTTCTTATCAAGAGCATCTTCAAAGGATTTCCCACTGCAGTCATAGCTTTTACTTGTAGACCCCGTATGTGTTCGAATGCGAGCTCCTGGCTGGTATAACTGCATGGCTGGGCGATCCTAGAAGGAAGGAGATGTGGTTAACGCTCCGAAAAAACCTATGTGGGATACATATGCAGGATTTTAAAGTGACGAATGTTTGTGAAGAAAGTAGATTGTGTGTTAAATGACTTTACATTTCATAAGACCCAGGAAAAAAATGGAGTGTAATGAAAACTGACTATTTAGTATGTCTTGTTTATAACACTATTCTTGGGAGCCAAGCATTTTGAATAAATGAAGAAAGCTCTAAAAATTAAAGAGTCTATGATATATTTGACATAAACAAAGAGAAGTACTGCAAACAATTATCACATACAGTATTACAGGTAAAACGCTGAAAAATGTTGCTACCTTCACTAACATCAACTGAGAAGAACAGTAGCCTATGCACTTGCAACTCTGCAGATGAATGACAAATATTAAATATAAGCATAAAAAATAAGACAAACCAGAGAACAGTTTAGCATGTAACAGCTAGAAAATTACCCTCAACTGAACTTTACCAGTTGATACGCGTGCAGTGCTCTTCAAATCATCAATCGTTACCACAATTTAAACATGGAATGCACATTTGAATTATACATATCAAAATAAAATTGCACAGTTATTGCCCCACTTCATCACACCTTCCACACTGAGTCTGAGAGTAGGGGAATTCACCCACTGAAAATAAACAAGGTAAGTACAATCTGAGCACGCATGGGCTTTGTGAGTGACCCAATCATACACACGCTGATCTGATCACTGGAAAATGGAAGAAGGAGCCAGTTTACAAGGAAAAGACATCTCAAACTTGCAAATAGTGATGTTCCATAGCTCTTGAGAGCACTTTTTATCCTTGAAATTTCAATTATAAAACATACTGTTCAGAAACTCTGCTTAAGAAGTCTTTTCCTAGTAAGAGTATTTTACTCTCACAAATACCAGTTTTTAATGTTACAAAGCATCTCATTCACCAAAACCTGAGCTTTTTGACCAAAGTCTTGTGTTAAGTTCAGCAAACAAAATTAAACAGTCCAATTTAAGACAGTGGCAGACCACTAAAATTGTCCTACATCAAACTATATTTATTTTCAATTGCCTTCATAATTTGAAGTCATTCTGGTCTTTTGTTCTTTCATTCTTTTTTCTTATTGCCAATATGCATTTTCCCTTTTTCTTTCTTTGGGGTTTTTTTGCTCCACTTTTTTCTCCATCTCTTTAGACCAGGTATCAAGATTCACTACTGGGCCATACAACTCGATCATTCAAGTCAGTGCTTTGTAGTATGGTAGGAAATGCATAACATACATCTTTCTACATCACAAACAACTGCATAGAAGTAGATCCTCTGACAAGCAGTGCCCATTGGAAAGTTTATGATAAAGGGTCCAAATGATTTTTCATATCACAGACTCTGTACCCCGCAATTTGCATGAAAGCTAGCACAACTGTTACTTAGACTGGAAATTTCCCATTTTCTAAGTAATCCTTACGAACTTCAGCAAGAAGTTTGATCTCTGCCTAAACACTTGTGTTGCCATTGTTAATTCTATAGGTAAGCTGGGAAACTCAGCCCCTAACTCTAATCTACATGATAAATACTCTAAGTAAAAAAGTCACCACACTGCAAAAAACTTCACTGATATTGCCTACTTTGTATAGGGAACAAATCTAGCACTTGAAGAGTGGACTAATTCAGACGCTCAGTGAGCTACCAGAAGTACAATGGGAAGAAATAAAAGGGAGACGGCTTCTTAAGGCTTAATAAAAGGCCCCCAAGACCCACCATCCAGTTCCAAGGTTGCAGATTACTTTGCCAGATTTCAAGAGCAGTGTGGCAAGCATGAGGAAAATTGTTTTCCCCACCTTCCTGTTTCTGAACTAGCCATTTTTCTAACCCTTCTACAGCTTGAGCTGTTGGTGCATGTAGAAAGTGACTAATGTGTATATGCAGATAAATCTCACCCATACTGCCCAGCTGACCTTTGCATAAACAACTTTGCATACGCAGGGCACACCAGGCTTTCTGTGTTTGCACAAGGTGACTTACTTGACATGCGCAGCAAGTCCACCTGGACTTGCTCTATGCACACTCCATAGACTCACTCTGCACGTGACCAGTTTACTCCTTGTCAGCCTTAGCCCACATCACTGATCAGCCACTTATTTGAAAGAAGAGTTTCACATGCACAATAAATTTCTACAAAAAACAGTGTTTCGGTCATCTTTTGTGGAAAATCTAGGGTCAGAAGGGAGAGAGAATGAGGGCGACAAGGAGAGCCACCTCCTTAAAAGACCCTGGCACATCCATGAAATCAGACAGTCTGAGGAAAATGATGCTCATGTCTCTGGGAGGTAATACGGGACAGCTCTACCATACACCCTGCTACAGGCCCCCCTTGCACTGGTTTTGCACCCACTCTTTCCCTGACAACAACCATGAGGACAGTTTGTCCTAACCAAATGACAGCCTTTTTGTACTGGCAGGTAAACAGTACTGAAGAATTTGCACATTCACACCCTCTAAATACAATGGTCTCTGAATTAGCTATTTATTTAAGTCCTTATAGTTCCTCTACCAAGCAATGCCTGGCCAATCCATAATACAAATACTTTATGAGCTGAGTAATGGAATTGCATTTTTAAAAGACTAGCATGCCAGAGTTTTTAAATTTCATTACAGATCAGAAGTGTAACAATTTTTGATACACTCGTAAAATACAAGGCTTCCAAGAATAGTGTTCTAAAATGCTACAACTGAGGAAGACAGAAAGTCTTCTATATATTGTAAATATGAATGAGCAGAGACCTGTAACCTTAACTTATTTTAACTGCTGTTGTCCTCTGGTAACAATAGAAAGAAGTCTGAGTTTTACTGAAAATGAAATAAAGAATTGCTTTTTTTGAAAAAGCATAAAGATTCTGAGTTTGCAAAAGTAAAACCTGTGATCTTGAAGCATATTTAACTAATGAAAGATTATCCTAAATGAATAAAAGAACCTTATTTCTTATGCGCTCCTTTTTGGATGCCATGTCATCACACTTGTCCTCTTTACCCAGTTTGTCTACTGCCTCCACAGTGAAGCTGTAGTTGTAGTTCCCTTTCTTTCCTCTGTCTTGGTTGTATCCTTTCCCCCATTTCAGCTCTTCTTCATTCCTTCTCACAAACTTGTCAAACTCATAGTGAGCTCTATGCTTTCTGCCATCATCCAATCGATACCTTTGTCTTTCAGGTTCTTTTTCTCGAAATCTTCTCTCCAAATCTCTTTGCTCTTTGTCACTATCATTTTGTGACCTAAGAGTATGTATAAAAGGAAAGAAAATCTAAGCAATTAACAGTAATAAAAAGCTGCTGAAGGATACAATGCAAAGCCTTCCTTTGAATTAAACAGTATTCAGATCAATTGAATGGCAAGACTGTTTTTTCCTCATTAAAAAGGTGTTGTGTGCAAATTTCCTGAATATCTCATCCATGTATGTTCAGCTCTTGACTATGCATTCAGTTCAAAATAGCAGACAAAGCTTTGCAAGCAAAATCAGACTTTTGTGCAACTGTAGTGGAAGGTCCATTCTTCAAGCTTTATCCCTCTTTGCAATCCCATAAATAGTTCCCCAATACTCTTCATATAAACACTTGCTGCATGATTAGCTCTTGTGGCCTGTTCTTGAGGTGACTCATGTATACAAATACTCCCTTGAGTGGGAACATTCAGGGCCTAAAGGAATTGTGCAGGTATCATGTTATCAATTTGTAAAGTTTTATGACTCTATTTAACAAAAATTATTCACAGACATTGCAACTCACAGAAGGCATTTGTGAAAATGAATACTTATGTTCCAGGTTTTTGCTTATTATGTTATTATGTCTCCAAGTAATTTAGCCTACCTTTGCATATTTTATTTAGGTGAAAGACCATTACCTTACCACAACATAATACTCAATTTCTGCTATGCTGCAATGGTTTTATATTATAAAGACTACTAGTTTGCAACATTTTGCTGTCTGATACAATTTTCAGCTCTTTTATTCACTTCATTGTTCCTGTTCAGCAAGCGGGTGCTTCTCTCATACAGCCAAACTGCAAATAATGAAGAAAGATTACAGAATAGATTGAACTTTAAAAGAAGCAAATACAGGCAGTTTCTTTTTATATATTACATATGTATAAATACTTAAAATTGAAACAGGAAAGTTGCTTTTGACAGTCTGCTCACATTTTGGGAATCAGCAGACAGAATCAGAGAGGATGGTGATTTCCTAATGATATAGTGATCAAATCATGAATGGTTCAATAGAATGGTTTAATATCAATAAAATTGTATCTTTCTATACCTTTTTTTTTTTAAGTAACAGAACTGTGAAAATTGTCAGCCTCTGCCATGAACTTGGGCATTGGTGGGTCTGCCAAGACAGGGGCCCCATCTCAGGAACAGTCGTAGGTCAGCAACAAAACCAAATGACAGGTAAGTTACTCAGCATTTCGCAAGACTGCACTTGTGTCAGCATAACATAAGTAACTTCCCAGCTGTCACAGACGCCTGAATCAATCACAGTTACAGTGATACTGTACCTGTAGCATAGATACATATATATAAAATACTGTGTTAGTTCTCAAGGGGCATGTGGCTATAAGTTGTTTTGTTTCACATTTAATGTGCTATTCGAGACACTAACTCCAAGTCCCAGCAAGGCTCAGAGCATGATCTTCCAAAAAGCTAGGAAGAGATATCTCAATTTGTTGCTTAGCATTGCCTGGTACCTGTCTCTTCCCCTGCCTGTTACTATGGCTAAGGAAGGAATGGATGTGCCTGGAGGCAGGCAGATGACACGGATAGAAACTCCAGTTCAAGAGTGGTTGAACTAGCTTTCTAAAATTCAGTCACAGCAAACAGGCAGGCAAGAGTGGTGGGGTAAGCAATTACGAAGTATAGGTAGAAGAGAAAGTTACAGAGTCAGAGAAATAGAAAGCAGAAATGAATGGAAGTAAAGGGAATAGAAATATACTTCTGTTTGGTACAATTTCAAATCTGTATGTGACAAGGTACACTCATGCACCTATGGAGGTTTCAATTTGTGGTAGAAAGCTATTGCTACTCAGCCTTTAAACATGGTTTCAAACAGGCAATTCAGTCTCCTGCATGCAGAGCTGGAAGTTACAATTTATTACTGATTTCTGAATTAGTGACGAAGTAGTTACAACTTTAATTCTGGCTTCAGCTGAAATAGCTTATAGCTTGCTACCTAATCACACCCACTAATAATCATGATGAATGAGCACTTGGAAAGATAAGTTAACACTTACTGTACCTGCGCACCCAAAAGGATTCTGTTTTACACCTGGAAAATCTACATTAATGCCTTGTTAAGCTTACAGGATCAATCGTAAAAATGTTATATGGCACCACCAAAAGCTTCACACTTAAAAAGCCTTATTAGCAAACAACTGACTTGCCCTTGCAAATGTTTCTGTTGACCCTGTTCTGTTTCCTTTGACGAAGAACACCAATGAAAGAGTTGCTGAGTATTTTCAATTTCCATTAGAGAACAGGAAATGGAAGTTGTCAGCATCTTTCAGGACACACTCAACATATTGAAACACTGAGCCCATGTTTGAAGTCCTTAGTCAGAGACAAAAAAAAGATGAATAATGCATGTAAGGTATTACTGGTGAACCATTTCTTCAATTAGCAAATTCAGTCGTTTTATTTTCCAGTGTTTAAAGTTTCTATTCTTTATTTTTCTGTTTGCCAGTAGGAGAACATTTGCAGCTCCTGCATACTTTTCATAAAAATCAAGAACCTAAGTGGACAAAGGTAAAATTTAAACTACTCAGAACAGGCTCCAGGAGCACAACCCCAAATTTCCGCTAACACTATATATATAATACCTTAGGTAAATTATTTAAATGCTCAAGATGGTCCTTATGTACAAGTTGCACATGTACATCACATCTCAGGTTCAGCTCTTTCCTTTTGCAAAGTACTTTTGACAGCTTGGCTGAAAAACTCTATTGAAGAATAAACTATTGTTTACCTCAGCAGCATGTTATTCTTAGTTATGTATCTTACATATCTTATGAGTGAATCCTGCTTGTGATGGGACACACACGCCAAAGGACAAGAGAGAGACCCAGCTGCTGAAGACATTTGTAAGACATTTCCAGGCTGCAGTAGTTCTAGAACTAGGCTACACCTCTTGCTCCCACTATTACATATGCAACACAAAAGGCAGTGGGAAACACAGACTGCCTTCTGCACCTATCTATCATAAGGCTGTCATTCACACCTTAACTATTCTGGCATTGTGCCATTTATCAAACACATTTATCTGTTTATTGCAGCAAAAATGAAGAAAGTGTGATGGAAGAGTAAGGCACCTGAGGCAATTTAGTATTTGACATCAGTAATGGAAGGAGGGCCTTTTACCTGAGTTCTTGATGGGGAGCAGGTGAAATAACAACGAAACTCTGAATGACTTTTCATGCAGAAATCCTTCCAATTTGGGATTTCAAAACATTTCACAAATAACAAATTGCATCTAGTAATACTGCCATCAGGTCAGTAAGTTGTCACTAAACACCTTTTACAAAAAGGACAGTGAGAGATTTGTTCACACACAGAATGCAATCAGTTCCTTACTAAAACCAGCCAACACACCAGGTATATCACATTTAAGCCTTCAAATGAAAACATTTAGGAACTAATTTGGAGCCTAAAAGATAAATATTACTTACTTTTCCTTAAGTTCTTTTAGTGAACCCTCCAATGATTTGGATTTTATACTCCCAGATCCAGGTGATTTATCCCATTTGTCTTCTTCAATGTCAGGTTCTTCACCTTTCTCTTTGTGCTTTTCACTGGCCAGCTCATCTCCTTTTTCAGGCTTCTTAAGAAGCTAAGAAATATTTGTTTATATTATGATGTAAAATTATTCTCCTCTGTTGTAACAGGCATTTAAACAATGTATTAAATGTATCAAAAACCTATTAAGATTGAAGATATTTAAATGCAGTTTACTTTTGCTAAGGAGTGACAGTCATTAGCAGGCATTCAACTGCACACTTTCAAATATGCTGAGAATACTGGAGAAAGCACTTACCTATGTTTCTCTCATAAGTTTTATATATAAAGATATTATTATGGTCTACGATTTCTTAGAAATCATGTAACAGAGCTCAATGCTATTGCCCATAAAATAAAAGCAGAACTTCTAAGACAAAAGGAGCAAGACTAATACTTCACTCCATGAAATATTATATATAAAATGTGTTACATGTGAACTACTTGGGACAGACTGGCATATAGAAGTAGGTGCTTAGTATAAATACACCCTGACAGAAAACTGGACTGAGGAAAAAATTATGATGTTACCAGAACAGATCCCATTGCATTTTCACCTTGGAGATTAAGATTTCCAAGAAGTCTGTTCCTTTCACAACAAATAACCCACACAGGGCTTGAGCAGTGTCTAGCATTGCAGGAATAATCTTTATAGAAGGACAAATGGTCTCAAACTATTTCTCTAACATTTCAAGAATAAGCAGAACATCTCATCAGTCTTTTCATTCCACCAGTTTTTCTGAAATGAGCACAGGTTATTCTTCTCCAATATTTAAAACTTCTATAATGTTTCTCTCAGGTAGTATTTTCCTTTTATTGAGGAGACAGAACTAGCTTTCAAGGTCATATTGCCACAGATATGTCAAAAATACTGGGGTCTTTTGGACAACCACATTTGGGTAATACATTTTAAAGAATAACTCCCTTTTCTTCTGAAGTTCTAGTATGTTTTTCTTTAAGCCTAAATATGAAAAATTTGTAATTCGGCTTCAGAACTTACTATTTCTTACATCCAGATGAAGGCAACTGTTGTTCAGAAAGAAAAGGAAGAGGAAAGAAGTACACAGTTCCGTGGCTTCTCCCCACCACAGTAGCTGGAGTGAGTCTGTGTGCCCTTGTGTTAAGCTACAGCCTCTTATAAAAATTTTCCTCCTCAAGACAGCATATAAAACCTTTCCAAGACCACAAAATTCAGTTCAGATGAATAGTTCTGATCAATGCCACCTTATACAAATAAGGTTTTAAATGCCCAGACATAGCACAAAATACACCTGCCTAAGTGAAGTCATTAAAAGTACATCTATTCAGATTGTTATAAGGCAGCACAGCCTGAAATTAGCAAGACTTTGTTATAACTTGGTTAAAGCATACTATTAAAATACATCAGTTCTGAGCATAAACACAAAAAAAAATCTCAGCATGTATGGCTAAATGACAGAAAGTGTTAAAGCCATATTTGCAATAATCTTCTGACATGTTAGCACAGAACAATTTAGTTCTGTCACGTTATGTTGACATAGAATGTGGCAGTGTTGTGTAAAGATATCTCAGTTACCTGCCATAACTGCATGAGCACTTCATTGTACCTAAGGCAATCAGTAACACTTTTCAACACCACTTTTTAGTCAAAGCCCTACATTACTTCCCCTTCCAGACAAAACTGGTTTGGTATCACTACACTGTACTGTAGTACACTGCATAAACAGTGTGAGATACCAAAGGAACTTCTGGATAACTACAACAGAAATACAGGGTGGTTTTTTTTTCATTAAGGTACCTTGATCCTTATTTCTTTATCAGAAATCTTCTTTTGCTTTTCCAATTCTTTTCTTTTACGTCTTTCTTCTTCTCTGCGCTTCCTTTTCTCTTCCTCCCGCAGGCGTTTCTTCTCCAATTCTCTCCGCCTTCGTTCTTCTCTTTTCTCTTCTCGTATTCTCTGAAGAGTTCAAAATGATTAATTGTAAATTGTCCAATGGAAAACCATGTGAAACATAAATGTTGAACTTCAGGCAAAAGTCTGAACGTACCTGCTTTTCTAATTTTCTATTTTTAATATATTCCAAAAGGGGTGTTGTTCTTCTAGCTAAAACACAAAAAATTTGTGATATAGTGTTCAACTCCTAAAATATGTACTCATTTCTTTACTTTAGTACTAACTGCTTTTTCCTAGCTTTATCTGCAAGGGAGCTAAATAATTAATAAATCTATTTGTTTTACATATTTTTGAAGGCATTCCCATCATTCTGCTTTAGAAACACTTTGTTCCACTTTGCCTTTAGGATTAGAAGCAACAGATATATGTTGCATGATTATTTAATGTTTAATTAAAAATCTTATCTTTTGAGTTCAAGAAAATGGCTTTTTTCTCTTGCTCATCAAATGGTTATTTCACCAAAAAGGAAATAAATGTGTTCAGAATCTACTCCTACATTTTGATTTCGTACACCAAAACCTAGCTATACTGCTGTTCATATACAGCCTACATTAATGTAATCTCACATGGCACCTTTCAACCCCAGATTTCAAAGTACATCATGAAGGAAACATTTTCATTCTCAAATATCATTTAACTACTATTTAGCATTCACCTCTCCATGGGAAAACAGGATGAGTAAGAGGTAAGTGCTTTGTCCCAGGTTACGTAGCAAAATATCACCAGATTCAATAGAACTCTGGCTTTAGAGTTTCAATTCATATTCCAAAAACATTTGAATACTTTTGTCTTTAAAGTGTGTCTATCCTGGGGGCAACTCATTCATTAATGCTAAAACCTTGTTACGCGGTTATGAATGGAAGGCTTGGTAAGATTCAGTTTTATTTTTAGCAATTATCATTGGTCAAAAGCAACAACAAAAAAAGATCGCTGATTTGAGATCTTCCTCCCTCTATCTCCAGATTTCCCATGCTACCCCCCACCTCTCTCTCCCACCCACCTGCCCCTAATTTTTGACAAATTTTAAGTCCCCAGCACCCTCCCTACCAGTCTCTCAGATCTGCAGCCCTGCCTCTTTCCCCTGCTCCCATAAGTTCCCTTGTCTGAGCGGTGTCTGCCTCTGGGCACTTTTACATGCTGAAAGTGATCACAAATTGTAACTGAAGGGCCGGGGGAAAGGATAAGCTGCACTCAGAGTCCAGAACTTGACCCTGGTCATGACTAAACCTGTGATGCAAGAGGTTTCATGAGAAATTATAACTTGAAGTTCAAGGGAGAAATACAGTGTGATGAGTACTATCAAAAGACGAGGGCAAAAAAGAATGTTTATCAAACCTGAATCTTACCCATCTTATTTACAGGCCTTACTGCAAATAAAAATCTAAGAGTTTTTTCTTAAAATATTTAAGAAATTTTAAAAGAAAATAAATTACAAAATGAAGGCCTGTGTCAGCAATAAGTTTTATATTTTGTCTTGCTCTCTACAAACAAGCCAGAAGAATGAGCTTACCTTCATCTTGTTACAGAGAAAATCTGTTTTATATCTCTCTGTCACACTGAAACTGATGAGCTAAGGCATGTGACGTGATGCATAAAACATGTTGGTTTGCGGTGACACTACCTGGAGAAATGCTGAGAATGTGAGGCCCAATTCTGCCAACAAAGTCCTGGGCATGTCTTTCATTGACTTCAGCAGGAGTAACACCTTTGAAACTGGACAGGCAACTAAACCCTTACATAATTTTGCTACAAAAATGGTATCCACTGAAGTAATCTTTGTTTTTTATATTGATAGTAATGGTCACAGTTTTGAATAGCAGAAAAAATAAAGCAACTAATTTGATTTCCTGTGACTTAACATAAGCAAAACATTAAAACTCCTAATGTAAAGCTGCCTTCAGCCAATATTGTACTTGGAAATCAGCAACTCTCAAGACTAATCATTTTCCCTGTTAGAATATTTTTAAGTTAATAAATCTTTCTTGAAATTGTACACTTTTTTGTAAAGTGTAAACTTCTTAAAAAATTCTGACTGCTTTTACTCTGCTGTCAAATAGTAGGGAAGATTTGGGGTAAATAAGAATTGTTGGGGAAATTCCCTATCTAGAAAAGCAACAGAATTATCTAGATGTCCATACTTCTAACAGTTCCATTTCCACTGTATTGTTTAAGTTCCAAATCTCTTCAGTCAACTAGTGATTTATGCATATAAAGCATACTTAATGCCACTACAGAAATGCTTGTCACAGGCAGGGACAAACAGACAAACAGCAGTAACAAGTGACAGGATGAGAGGAAAAGCCCTCAAGTTGCACTGGGGGGGGGCGTTTAGATTGGATATTAGGAAAAATTTCTTCATCGAAAAGGGTTGTTGAGCATTGGAACAGGCTGCTCGGGGAAGTGGTTGAGTCGCCGTGCCTGGAAGCATTTAAAAGACGTGTAGATGTGGCACTTAGGAACATGGTTTAGTGGCGGACTCTGCAGTGTTAGGTTCATGGTTGGACTTGATGATCTTAAAGGTCTTTTCCAACCTAAATGATTCTATGATTCTGTTCTATGATTCTAATCAAAAGAGGTGGCTACTTTTACAAAGCTTCCCACACCTAGGGAAAGAGTAAGTGTTCCACATGTTGTCACTTGGAGATACAGCACATCAATACTCCATGTCATCCTGAAAGCTGCATACTGGCATTGAAGATTTCAGTGCTGACCTTCCTAAAGATTCCCCTCGAGACTGTGAAAGTCATGCTACACGCATACGAAAAATAAGGTCTTGCCTTACTTTCAAAGCTTTTGCAGAATCTTGACCGGGAGAACAAAGAGAAATCATTTCATGTTTCTTAGAAAAACAGGTAATATCAGGGATCAATTATTAAGTATCCAGCTATTTTATCTTTTAAAAATAGATCTTCCATCTTTTAATACATCTGTAAATATTCAGAAGTATTAAGGACCCATTTCTGAAGCCACTGTGCAGGCAAAACTTCCAGTGAAGTCAAGTGATTCCATGCATAGAGACTTAAAAGAATAGGTGGAGTGTTTCCTGCCACTACTTGGCTGGATAACAAAAACTTAACTGCAAAAATCTCAATCCATTAGTCTGAACAGGTCAGCTCTTGCAGGTAATATCATAAAGATACAAAAATAAGATATTTAATATTCTCAATAGTAAGAAAAATCAAGAAAACAGACCAATGAGTTCCCTTGTTTTGGCCTCAATCTCTCCCAAAAGAATCTCAGGATTGGCACAGATTTTCTCTTCATCAGCACAATAACTCTCTAAAAATTTCCTATATTCTGGATCTGTAAAGAAAAAGTTTTGAATTATGTTAATACTTTGCAATGCATGACAGAAATAGAACCTATGTTCCACTGTGATGCCAAGAAAATATGTTTACCATCTTCAATGCTCCCGGCTTTGGCATCTTTCTTCTTCAGCTTCTTTTTTGAAATCTTCTGGAATGGAGCAAATTCAACCACTGCAGGATACTCCAAACCTTAAAAAAGATCAGTGCTTAATTTTTGGAGGGCAGAAACATTCCCTATATTCAAGTAAGATTTTCAAAACTCTTGAAACTCGCGTTGGGCAGTCTTACTTGAAATCAAAGGTGAATGTTTCTACAATCCTAAACTTCTAATGAAAAATTATACGTAGCAGTATTTTAGATTCAAAACAAAATACATTTATATTTTAATCAGACACATAAACATTAAATATTTTTTGGACATGCTAACAAAGACTGTCAAAATGAAGATGACTACTGTTGCACAATGAAATTCTTGCATTATCATTTCTAATTCCCTTTTAATTCTTCACAGATATTCACTGTTAGAAAATTTATATAAAATCTCAGCCTGACAAGTGATAAGTACTATGGGGCAATGAATCTGAAACAATGGAGTTGCTTGTGTCAATTTTTGTTGCCAAAATGCTTAAAAAAATAATGCTGGGTAATATGCAATAACGAAACATAACATCTTCTTTCAGAACCAGAACTGTAGAACTCAGCATGTAGAATTCTGTGAAACTTGGTTTTTTCCGTTTATGATGGACTACTCAACTTCTTGCCTGTGTTTACTGGCATGGATTCTTTGTTTTGAATTCTGCCTTAAATAACTGGATTCTTCTTTGGACTGGAGTCAGAACTGTGTGCAGCTTTGGAATTTCACCTGGTTTCCACTTGCAACAGGTTCAAGATTACACTTTGCTAAAGTCCACTAAAAACTTGGCTTACATCTGCTAGAATATTTGTTAATCTTATTGAACCTAGTAATCCTTGTTTTAATTTTAGCCTCATAAAGGCAATGCCACCACAAGCCTCACCAGAGGGCACCCTGGATCAAAACTTGTGCTCTGTTTGCACAAACAATCATGTCAAACTGGCCAGCTCTGTCCAAGCTCAGTTTTGCAATGTACACAATATTCTGGCTTCAGTCCAGCATAAGACTGAAGAATGTGCTTAATTTAGGCAAAGTGAAGTCTTGGCAGAATCATAAAAATAGTTTTTTTCTAGTTTTTCATCTAAAACACGCAGAATTTGAAATCTTGGAATCACACACTGCGAGGAATGTGTTGATCGTCATCTCTAGGAAAATCCATCCAAATCTGATTAAGTTAGAAGCCTATAAAATATCTCAGGTAGGAAATGCTAAAGTGGAATTTGTTAGTTTGACAGACAGCTCCTTTAGAGATCAATTCTCCAGTCAGAGTGGACAGAACTACTTTTTGCAGGACCTCCACAACACTGAGTGTACAAACCAGACAATGTCTATGCAAGAAACCCACAAATCTATGTCTGTTTTATACAACCCATGCAATTTTTTACAGAAGGTATGAGTGAATGAGGCAAGGAACTGCTAAAGGGAAAGCACCATTTCTTGCCTATGACGGCTTCATGCTACTGTAGGAGACCTGGGTTTATCCACACCTACATTACAGAATTCTTTACTGTTGGGCAAACTTCTGCAGACTGAAGATTTTAAAGATGGTAACCAATTCTGTCTCTCTTGTTCTTGGAACCCAACTCAAGATGTCTTCAAATGCTCTATAAAGTCAAGCTGTACATATCTCAAAGTGGGCCACCAAAATGATGAAGTCAAGTTTCCATCTTGCTTTTTCAAAATGAGGGTAAGTGGCACAACTCTGTCTCAGAGAAACACACTGAAGATGTAACGATTCATACTTGCAATGTGTTCAGTTACTGTTGCGATGAATTGTGAAGCTTGCATAAGCTAATTAATTTAATAGGATCTCGATAGTGTATTGCTTAAGGTACAAGAATGCACACAAAGCATGCACACCACACAGAAAAGCAAGACTGCATGGACAAATATATTTTGCACTTCATTATCTTTTAAGTGCTAGATTTTAATATACTTTTATGTAATTAACTGTATATTGAGGAAAAAAAACCTGGCATAATTAGCAAAAAGGAAGTAAATTAATGTTCTAAAATGATATACGTATATATACACACTTAATATCTTACAAATAGTCCAACCTTTATTATCAATGAAGACATAGCCATCAAAGCGATCTCTAAAAAGAAGGATGTCCTCAGGATTTCTAAAGTTAATGTATGCTCTTGAGTAGAGATGAGGATAAAGGCTGCAACAAGAAACAATTTTATTTTCTGTTATTTACTATTCTGACCAGGACTAGGAAAAAAAGTAAAACTAGAAGGATCACACTGCAATTCTCATCTTCTTTGACAAATGGCTACCTTAAACATGCATATCAAAGTGTTTACATATACATATCTAATTATATATATGACAAAAAGTAACTGAATAACCAAGTTCCTGGATGCAACTGTGCAATTTACTCTGAACTGAGACAAATATTTCTAGTTTGGTTTGTCTCCCTAAATTGCAGGGCATATGCTTCCATTGTCCAGGATCAAAGCTTTAAGTCTACTATTTCATGATTTAAGAGATATGAATAACAGCAGTGCTTTCAGGGAACTTCTTGGGCATGCTAAGAAAAGTCTTTTGTTGCTGAAACAGAAGAAGGTAGAGTAAAAGCTCCCAGTGAAAGGGCAGTTGCCAAGCTGTCACTGTATTTAAAGAGATTTCCACCTTTAAGAAAGATTAAATAACCTAATAATTGGCAAGATAATCCACTGAATTATATACAAATAGACTCCATCTGACATACATGTGTATCAATATATATTCAACGTCTAGTTGTGAAGAACAATTACCGTCAAATCCAAAGCATCTCTAGCAAAAGAAAGAACAGGTTCTTACCTAAAATAATTCTGAGTCTTCAAAAATTTATTGGCATAGATCCCACTCCAAGGGTAAATGTTTAACGTGCCTGATAAAAACCTCAGGGTTGGCACACCACCAACCACAATGAAACTGAGTAATTTAATGAATTATCACCCATCAGCTAAGTTATTTTGAGTCATGGCATGTACATGCTTTAAACCCCTGCAACTGTGACATAAACCAGTTTGGCTTAAACTGCCTTCAGTGATGGCTATGCATTACGCTAGGTTTTTGAACATATCTGAACACAAGCCCATAACTTTAAAATACTTATGTTTATAATACTATTGCCACACATGGCCTGTCTTCAGACAAACTCACCACCAGCAGCAGGAGATAATAAGCACACACAGTTGCAACTGTATTTCAGTCCCATAGTTATTTCAGAATCAGATTTCACAATGAATGAGAAAGAGCAAAAAAAATGGATTGGATCACAGGATCCACACATGTGGTAGCTCAAAGCAACACAGTTACTACAAACTAAGTAGGTTTTTATTTTTCAAATGTGCATTCATATGGATTCCACTTCAGGTGTTTGAAGGTGACCTCAAAGAGCAGTGCTGTCAATAACTAAACAATAATTTTGTAAACCCACCAAATTTGGGTTTGGTATTGTGGCCATGAGAAACGTTTAAAAAAAAAAATCTAGAGGACTTTTTTCATTTAGATGTTTTGCAAAAATAGCTATGGAGGGTTTCTACAGCATGCAGAGGATAAACCTTCTAATTCTAAGGAAGAGCTATTTCATCCACGTATACTCACTATATTTTTATATTCTAGGATGGTAACAGCATTGAGTGAACTGTATGCAGGCAACCACAAAAATGCCTGCTAGGACATGGCTAGGGCTATGCTGCTGACTGCTGAAAGATGCTACAGGCATAAAAGGTATGCTCCTTCATCTGCCTCAGCCTTATACAGATGCCACATAGCTATGTACTTCTTGCAAGCCACCTCTGGATAGCTTGACCAAATGAGCATGGTGGCACATAGCTTATGTTTTGTCATGGGGTTCTGCAAACCCTGCAGAATCTTCTGTGATCAGGTTTGCAGACCTCCAGTCTGCACATGCAACACAAGGTATCTCAAAGGTGGCTGTGGAGTTACCACCAAGATGCAAAGCAGACAAAAAAAGCCAGTTTCCTTCTCATCAGTTTCAAAGCAAAAAAAAAAATAGTAATAGATTAAATGTAACACTTTTCATCATTAGATACAGTTTAAAAATATCTTTTAAAAAGGCCTACAAGTGTAGGTAAAGGAGGAAATTTTATTGTGGCAATCTATAGCTGTGTTGGAAGAAATGTCTCTGTGCTGCCTAATGGCTGGAACAGTGAGGAAGTCTCTGGTAACTGGTGGCTCCCAGGAAGAAGTAAACTTCCTTCTCTGTCATGCTAACAGGACTATTCTTACCTTACGTGTTCTTTTATGTTTAAATTAAATGAGGCCTGATATTAGAGAATGATATGACTACACACTTGAAGGGCTGAAGATGCACAAGAAAAAACCAGGAATCTGGAGGGAGCATTATTTTTCAGCCCAGTTATTATTATCTGAGATTGAGAAACTGAGTTTCAGTTCTTAGTATAAACAACTACTTCACTGTTTTATCCATCTTCAGTTTTCGTAAAATACTAAAACTTTTGTAGATCAAAGACTGGGACTCAGACAAGTGTCCCAGCTTCTACATTACTGTGGTACTTCTCTATCTCAGTGCACAGCAAACAGCTTCATCATATAGTCAGATTATTTTTTTTTCTGCAGTAACTTTGAACCTTACGGTTGGGCACATAACCATCGTGAAAGAACTGAAAATACAAAGACTTATTCCTTCCTTGTTTCCTTCAGCTTGTACACCAACGCCATCTGTTTCACTGGCTTCAGCGATACAATCTTTTCCTGGTATACAACATATTTTTCTAGCGTTTTCAGCTTAGACTTGTCAGAGTGAGTATCTTTTGAAACAGAGAAACATTTTATATGGCTATTAAGCATTTATTAGTAAGAAAAAAAATGAGTCTGAAATGTATAAATGGGACTCTGGAAAGCAGAGATTTAGAATTTGCCTTGCAAATAAGGGATCCAATATTGTTGCTATACATGAGTAAAATCTTCAAGAACTTCATTCACATTAGCAAAAACATATAAAAAATATAAAAGCACGCTTGTGCACAGTAGGATATTGATGTGCACAGTAGCACAATAAAATAGGATTGTCTGTCTGGTATTGTTGGTATCTATCAGGGTAGAAGGTTGCAGAAACACAGCTATGACAATGCTTAACAATTACAGGTTCCTTCTCCATTGGAGCCATTTCTACAAATAAAAAGTTGGTTTTCATATGCATGCAAGTCAGCTGTCAAGAGTGTTGAGCATATAAAGGCCTGATCACTGAGTGTTTCAGTCCCCTGTCTTAGGCTCCTTACCCAGAAGTGTGCAGCATGCCCAAGAAAAATGCGTAAAACTCACTCTCTAAATTGGAAGCTCACTAAACCTAGCAAATGGGAAATGCTTAGCACTGGCCTGCATATAAAACACTGTCTCTTACTCTAGGTTTCAGACACCTGACTTCCAACTGCTGCTCCCCACCTTGGATTCCCTTTTCACCTATCCACTGAGAACTCACCAGCATGACCATGCAGTAAAAATGCACGGGGCTTCACAGGCCCACAGGCACTCTGTAGCTGATACCCACTGCCAGGAAGAAACACTCCTACTCTACTTTTGTACTTTGTATTCAGCAGTTATTGGATAAAACACAGCTTTTACTCTTCAGGATTTTGCCTTCCAGCTGAGTCCTACAATAGAGCCACGGGACTTGAGACTATGTGCCTCCTCCTTTTTTCAAGTACCTACCAGCATAAATTTCACTCAGGATTTGAAATTCAGTTTTGAGGTTGCATGCTTAGTTTTATAATTAGACAGCTGCTTCTATTTTGCCGTACGTTTGCTGTCTATAATGCTGCTTTCCATCCATATCATGTTTTGGACAGATGCACTGCACATGATGTTGGCATGTGTGGGATATCACTTAGAGCAACCTCTATGGAAATAACCCAGATGAGTCTGACTGTACACATTTCTTCAGTATACAACACGTTTCTTTGTTTTCTGTTGTGGATTCAAGGGTATTCAATCTTTTAGGTTATATGTATAATACTTAGTCTATCATCTCTTTAAGCCCTTACTTTTATAGTAATTTTAGTAACAAAAACATTCTAATAGTTTACTTCTACAAAGTATCTTTTAACACAACCATGTAAAAAGATTGGTATACAGGAAAGCAATTTTAAATAGTTATCTATAATACAAACAACATGTAAACTATAAAACAGCCATCACATCTTAGTAAAAATACTTTCAACTTATCAATCACAGTGTGTACATATATACAAACATACATATTTACATGTATATAAATACATAGATCTCCACATCTAAATTTTGGAGTGCTCAATAAACTCCTCCATCCATTCATATATTGCATAATAATTTCTGATCAAACCGGTAACTCTTCATCTACATTGTCACGTCAAGCTAAAATCCACTGGCCTTCATCCTCTTGTCGCTCACTTTCTGTGGTCATTCACACAGTGGATGGAACTGGCACACTTTTCAACTAACTTAGCCTCTCCTTTTTACAACATAAATGAGCACAATTTGCCCAGCAGAGGAGAAGCAGAAACACTATGCAGCTGTGATGACAGACTGTCACTCATTCCATCCAGAACATACTACTGTTGGTTCCCTTGAAGCTCTGAAGGCACTGCCCCTTCAGGGCTGCAGTTCCTGGGTGCATACCGCCATCCTACAGCATTAATGCTATTTGCCTACAATAATCCTGAGTAAAATGCTGGGAAGCAGTTATGAAGGCAAAGGAGGAGCGCTGTTTTCAAGAAGCTTTATCGCTGTCTGTGATATATGGCATGGCATTGACTATTTGACTGGTTTTCACATAGCCCAAGCTCCTGTTCAGATCTCTACTTTTATAACCTCACAACACTAATGAGTCCTAGCACTCAGCATTCAGTGCCAGTCCCAAGGGATGATCCAGAGCTCAATCACTTGACTCAAGTTTTAGAAGGCTCCGAAACATTTACACGCAGACAAAAAAAAGAGTATCTCAAAAAAACAGTATTTGGAATCCAAGAATAAAATAGACTGTCAGGAAGGCAGAGTCTTTATTATCGGCTATAAATAGCACGTCTATCCAACAGACATCCCTAAAGGCTGTAGAATCAGTCACAGAAACAGCGTTTTGTTTGTACTTTGATGTTAACGTACAAGAGAGAATAAATGTAATGCAGTGAGTCAGATTAATCTGAAAAAATGAACAAAACACAATGCAACGGTCACTTTCTGAAATGATTTTACTGAAATGGATGTAACTGAACAAGTGTAATACATTGACATTACTTAATCAAATGAAATTTTAAGAAGTTTTATAGCTTGCTTATAGTAAGACACTGTAAACTTAAAGAGAACCTGTACACTGCAAAAACAGAGAAATGAGTTGATATGTGTATCTATCTTGTTTGGTTTGTCCTCTAGGGTGAGATTACCTTGGAAATAAAAATGTAGAAACAGCTATAGTCAGACCTCTCTAGTCCTCCCTCCAACAGCAACTAGTAGAGGATGCTTAGAGAAAGTTTATTAAAAAGGGGAAACTATACACTGACACTTCACCTAGTATATCATTTTAGCTACTTGCAGCCTAAGGACTTTGTAATACGGAACTTGTATCCTTGTGTTTAATAGGTTTTCATAAATAAGTATTTGTCTAAATAAGTGTTTGTCTAATGGCTCCTGAACCATTTTCAACTTCCATCACTTCTAGCATTAATTTCTGACAAGGAGTTCTACAGTTTAACAGAGTATTTTGGGGGGGGTGGGGGGAGGGGGGGGGAAAGTCTATGCTCCCCAGTTGAAGAAATCTGAATGAGCTCTTAGAAACTTGTTATCTAGAGTTACACATGATGGGGTTAAACTGAGATGCTACAGCTCTTAAGGCAAATTTGTCTGCTTCTGCATCCAAACATTTGTATGCCCCTTTCTTTCCAACAAACAGATCCTCTTCACTGAGTAGCTTCTCCATATTATTCTCTTGTTAGGTAACATGAAATTTGCTTTTTGTTTTCCCATGTTTTTGTTATCACTGAATTCTCTGGATTGGTTGCCACTATGCACACGGTACAGGACCTAGAAAAAAAGCTAATCAGTGAAAGACAAAAGACACCGTAGAGAGAACATGCCCACGTTGTCCTGTAGGTCTTCCTGTTAGCTGGGATGGCATGAAGACACATCCACAGGGAGTCTCCTGAAATTTTGTGAACTGTCCATAATGTGACAGATAACTGCTGCACAATGCTTTATACTCAGAAGAGTATATCCTTATCTCCGCTGGATAAGAGGAGACTAAGACTCACTGTATTAATCTTGTCTCTAACGTACAGTTTGTGAAAGCTTACTGTATATTCTAGAGTATGCGAACATGTAAAGAGTTAAATCATAAACACATGCACATGGGTATGTGTCAGTATTCAAACAAAGGGGGCAAAGTGATCCTGGGCCAGTCAAAGAACAAATAATCAGTCAAGCCAATGCTCTGCAGAACTGCAGCTAAATGCCCATTTAAACTGCGTAGTTTGCTGAAAGAAGTTGTAGCCATACAAACCTTGTAAAGACAAATCCATTCTGAAAAAATACATCTTTTGTAGGAAAGCATAATTTTTAAGAAGCAAGATGAAGCAAAAAAAAAAAAGCGAATACAAAACAGATCATGCTGAAAAAATCAAACTTATACGAAAACACTTTTTTCTAGAGAGTTTAAATTTGTGAAGGCAGAAAAGAATATGAATCCAAAACTCAGGAAGAAGAGAATATTCTTCTCCCAGACCATTACTTTATTACAGGTCTCATACACAGGACTCAAGGAAACTGACAATCCAAGTAATACATATCAGAGAGATCATTGTTCAAAAAAAAGTTTAAAAATGTGTATTCTTTGTTTGCTGCATCTTGAAGTCTAGTAGCAAAACAATGTAAGAAATACAGCTTTATTTTCTTCAGAATTTTTGTTATTTTTAATCACGAAGATCTGCTCTTCAAGGCAAACAAACTTTTAAAGTTTTAAGCATGTCCTCATCCCTCTATCAGAATGAACTACTGTCATATATGTGACCTAACAAACTTTTTTATATATACATATGTTCTGTCCCTAGCTATACAAAAGTACATGATGAATAACAAAGCATGAGAGAAAAACCACAGTTACCTTTCAGCAGTAACCTGATGTGGATGCAATTAAATGAGTGGATAGCATTCTGAGTACTCCAAATTTCATCACATAAAAGTAGATAGAAAAATGAAACTTTATACATACAACTGTTGTCAGTGCCTTCTCTTTTCTAAGATGGCCGACTCCCTAAATTCTTATGCCAACAATTATTCTAGAAAATTAAAATTGTAATTTTAACTGTTTCCTGGCAGTTGTGCAACTAAACACATTGAAGACAGAGACACCCTTCTTCAGAGAATTTGTGGTTTGCCTCTGGTATTTTCCCCTTATCAAATGAACAGCTGGGACAGAAGCCTTAAAGAGATCCATTTGCAAATTCGGATGATGAGGTTCAGAAGAAAAACGTAAGTAACTACAAAAACTTTCAATCAGACTAAACTCCCCTCTTTCCTAATTTCACATCCTTTGTGGTTCTACCAGAAAACCTGAAGCATCTACTATTTAGTTGCTGCACATACGTGTAACTCTGTAGGTCAGGAAACTGCCATAAAGTTTTGCTAAACAAACACTTGTTCCTTTCTGATTGTGGAACTGGCTCTAAGAGAACCTATATAGTCAGAGTTAACCATCTAATAACACTGTGGTGCCAGAAGTGGCAGTATCCTTTCAAATAAAATAAGCCCAGGAACTAGACCATTCCAAGTGTAATTTGCCACAAACAATTCCCTACTAAGGAAAGGCTATCTGCTCTGGGTGGGGTGACTCCTAACTTCAAAAAGTTGGTCAGCAATAAACATCCAGGATCCCTTTGTAGTCAATGGAAAGAATTAGCCTGTGGAGGATGACTCATTGCACACTAAAATAAGCTTAGATGGGCAAGATGGATCTTTAGTTTTTCAGAACGCATGGATGTAGCACATGGGATATTTTGTTTATTTTAATGGTTAAGTTCCTTCTCTTCTGGAAATTGTTTTGTTCAAAACAGAATCGTATTTTACCACTACGATACTGAGTAAATTACATAAATATACTAGCAATTCTGATTTATTTTAAATCAACCACTATTTCTTTTTTTTTTTTTTAAGTTTTGAATGAGACAAAAATGAATAAAACTGAACTATTTGAAAAACTGTACAAAATAAATACAAAAACATGTAAGCAAACAAAGAAACTAAGCTCAAATGGCACTCATGAAAAAACTTCTGTATTATTTGCCTAGGTTGATGCTTCCTCACAGCCAACAGTCTGTTGCATTTTACCAATGAAAGTTAAAAGAAACATCAGGGTTTCAAATAAAATTATGTCCTATTCATACACAAAAATTTTCTGTTTTAAAATCACCGGTGTAAAAGAAAAGGGCAGGAATGCATGGCCTCTGCATATGTATCCAGCTTTTCATAAATATTTTAAGTAACAAAACTAACAAAAAGGACTTTATGGAAAAAATATGTCATTTGGTATGACCAAAATACCTTATTTAGGTTTTAAGCACCTGATAACCTACACAAACTGCTCATCCTCACCTGGGATCAGCAGTGCAAAACTCAAAATAATCATGGGCAGGTAGAGGATGTAGCTGTTCCTCCAGTTGCTCCTTAGTTAGACAAGGAGGAAGCCGTCGAATAACTACCTGCATATATAAAAGAAAATGGAGATTTATCTTTGATCTAAATACTGTAGAAAGAGACTAAACAAATTGTATTACTCCACTTTAAAAGCTCTTCCTCAAATTGGGAACTTCAGTTGGAGCATTAGCATCCTAGGGATTTACCTTCTTGGACCCGCTGACAGATGGAACAATTTGCCTCAGTTTCTGCTAACATTGTAAAATTGTAGGGTACCTGAAATATTCTGCTGAAGAGCTTGAGAACCACTGCAGTTTAGCCAGTAACAAAGTATTTTAACAAACAACCAAAGAAGTAGATATTGACTACACAAAATTTTTACAGTATCTCTTTTTAAAATTATTTAAACTAACTTTTAAGATTTTTACTACAACAGCATCTTAGCGTATTAGGCTTATGTACCCAGGTGCTGGCAGCAGGGGCTCCAGGGCAGCCTCTGCCCTGTGCCAGACACAGGCAGTTCCAGCCAGCTCCAAGGAAACCACTGCAGGGCACAGCTGAGCCCTACAGCCAAGATGGTGGCGCCTGGGGGAAAAGGTATTCAAGAAAGGACAGAAAAGGATGCACAGCAGTGTGTGAGACAGAGGAGTAAGGTGGAAAAAGTGTGAGAAGCAGCCCTGCAGACACCAAGGTAAAAGAAGAAGGAGGGGAGGAGGTGGTCCAGGTGCCACAGCAGAGATTCATCCTGGTGGAGACCATGGTGAGGCAGATTGTCCCCCTGCAGCCCACAGAGGACCACTATGGAGCAGATATCCATGCTGCAGCCCATGGGGGACCCCACACCGCAGCAGATGGAGATGCCCTGAAAGAAGCTGCAGCCCAGGGAGAGCCCACGCTGGAGCAGGTCTTCTGTCAGGACCTGCAGCCCATGGAGAGGAGCCCACGCTGGAACAGGTTTATCCTGAAGGACCGCAGCCTATGGAGAAGACCCATGCTGCAGCAGTTCATGGAACAAGCGCAGCATGTGGGAGGGACCCCTGCTGGAGCAGTTCATGAAGGGATGCACCCCATGGCAGGGACCCCATGCCAGAGAAGGGGAGGAGTGTGATGAGGAAGGAGCANGCTGGAGCAGTTCATGAAGGGGTGCACCCCATGGCAGGGACCCCATGCCAGAGAAGGGGAGGAGTGTGATGAGGAAGGAGCAGCAGAGAGGAGCTGTTATGTCCTGTCCGTAACTCCCATTCCCCATCCTCCTGTGCTGCTTGGGAACAGGGGAGGGAGAGCCTGGGAAGGCAGGAAGCTGTTTTAATCTTTGTTTCTCATCATTCTACTCTAATTTCTTTAATTAGCAATAAAGTAAATTAATTTTCTCCAAATTTGCCCATGATGGCAATTTCTAAGTGATCTCCATGCCTTTATCTTGACCAACAAGATTTTCATCTTATTTTTTCCCCCTCTCCTGCTGAGGAAGGAGTGAGAGGAGCGGCTGGCTGGGGGTCTGGCAGCTACCTAAAGTCAATCTGCCACATTCAGGTAAATTGGCCAATAATAAAGGCTGGGAAACCACACGGAAACCTTTGGGACACAACGATGCCAGCACTCAAAACAGTAAAATGGCCATCAGGCTTCAGACAGTCTATTTCCATTTCTTGGCAATATCTGAATTTAACTCAGTGCTTCAGTTTTCCAATTTAGAAAATAGAAATAAATCAAATCTCACAGCACTCCATATAAATATTCTTTGAAAAGTGCTCGAATAAAGCCAGGGAGAGATAAGTGCTCTTGTCCTTGCAGGAAGTGCTTTGCCACAGCAACAGCCAATCTTGATTTCTGAAGAACGAAAAGGCGAAAAGGCACGCAAATCTGCCACGCTGCTGCAGGGCATCTCAAAATACTTAAGCGAAGAAACACCCTCATGCTGCAGACGAAGAAACATCCGTTTAAAGGCCACAGCCTCCTGAAATTAGACCCTCTCTGTTGAATGTGGTCTAGTGCAAGGTGTCCCTGCNAGTTTTCCAATTTAGAAAATAGAAATAAATCAAATCTCACAGCACTCCATATAAATATTCTTTGAAAAGTGCTCGAATAAAGCCAGGGAGAGATAAGTGCTCTTGTCCTTGCAGGAAGTGCTTTGCCACAGCAACAGCCAATCTTGATTTCTGAAGAACGAAAAGGCGAAAAGGCACGCAAATCTGCCACGCTGCTGCAGGGCATCTCAAAATACTTAAG
>VYXH01009525.1:31940-60280 GCA_013397275.1 Burhinus bistriatus
GTCCGGGTCGCGGCGCGGCGACTCCCGCCGCAGCGGGATGTCCATGGGCCACTTCTCGCGGCCGCCGCCCCGCATCAGCCCCGGCCCGGCCTCCCGCTCCGACCGCATGGTGCCGCCGCCGCCCGCAGCCAGGCGAAAACCTCGCGAGAACTGGCCGCTGGCCTGGCGGAATCTCGCGAGAGTGGGCTGGGGAGCGAGCGCGGCTCCTGCGCCTCATCCCGTCAGCGATCGAGGCTGAGGGGAGGTGTTGCTGCCGGCGCCGCCGTCCCCGTCCCCGTCCCCCTCCAGCCTGATGGCGGGGAGAGGCACTTTTCAGGGAGCCCAGAGGGCCCCCACTGTCCTGGTGGGCAGGGGAGGGCAGAGAAACTTGTCCATTTCCCTCTTCTGGTGGCCCCGACCTAGACCCCCAGATGGCTGGTAGCCTGGGGCCTCCCTCTGCCATGGCCTTGCCTCTGACTTATAACAGCAGGACGGTCACAGCCACTTTGGGGATGTGTTGCCCAGAGTCTTAGGTCGCAGGACCTGAAAGCTAGCCAGGTCCTGGGGAGAAAACAAGGTGGGAAAAGGGAAAAGAGGCCATTACTCATTACTTCCATTACCTCACGAGTCTTATGCCTGCGGGAAATATCTTGTCAAGCTAGAAGAGCAGTGCCACCACCAGCCTCAGCCTCCCAGGCTGTGCAGTAAGCAGGCTTGAGAGTTTCTGGCTGATGTCTCCCTGCCTTTCTGACTGGCTCCCCGAATTTGAGCTACTGCTTTTGCCCCTACAGAGCCTCGTATCCTACGGTCTTCTGCTTTTGTCAAACACTAGTAGGCATTTGGCATCTGATTTATCTTAACAAATAAGAGAAACATATCAAATAAGTACGTACGAATGATTGTAGAGTAAGACAGTGCCACAGTCCAGTCTCTGGCAGTGGCAAGTCCCTGGGGAGGTCACCAGTAATAAGCAGAATAAGGACAAGAACATGGGAAGTATATAGCAATATAGCTTCAGAATAATCTGTTACCTGCAAGGTGTCCCTGACTTGAGTCCCCCCAGGGGAAACTGGTCTTCCAGGTGGCTGGTCTGGAAGTAAGTACCAACCTGTCAATCAGATGAAGGCTTATTCAGTAATAATTCAACAAATTTTGCAATGTCTAGATCCAAAAACTTTATTGAAATTCCTGGGTGAGTTGGGATGTCTTGGACTGCTTCTGCTAGGCTTGGGGCACAGCAAACTCCGAAGTAAGGGCACATGTCATGGGTGTGCCAATGGACTCCTGTGGAGCTACTGAAACTAGATAGAATGAGCAAAAATGCCTGCAATTAAAGCAGAATACACATTACCAGTCTTCAGATGCTGCTCCATTGTCCATCCTCAAACAGCTGTCCACAACACGAAGGAAATACATGATTTCATGTGGAATAATAAAAGCCATTGGAAATAGTACCTGGGAAGAAACTGTTGGAGCCATTTGCAGCAGAAATATCTTGTGGGTTTTCAAGCCTATTCTGAAAATCTTTAAGGCAACGGCCAGGGCGCCCCACTCTGGGACAAGACTGATCCTTGCAAAAGATCAGGTTATATGACAGTGAGGATGTCTCTCTTAGGGACATGTTGATAAGCTACTCAACCTAATGACGTCCCTTGTACCCAGTGGCCAAAGCCAGCTGAGGCAATGACTTGAAACAAAAGTCAAAAACCTGAGGTCAAGTCAGACAAAAATTAATAACCAAAGACCTCATGAGGACAAGGACAATGCTCAATTTAACTAGAGCCAGGGTGAAAATCAGAATGTCAGAATAACCCAGAAAGACACCAAGCACTATCTAGGAAGCAGAGTCCGGGCAAGAGCAGGACAAGTGCTGGGAAGTGCAGAAGACTAGAGCACAGCAGGAGCTGCTGATGCAAAGACAAGGATTTGGACATAACAAGAGCAGATCAAAAGATTGGACCAAAGAGAAGGGAGGAGAGAGAGATTTTCCCTAAAGTCCTGTCTGAGAGATGCACATCATCAACCAGCTCACAAGCTCTAACCTAATTGTAGCTGCCTGAAGAGCTGGGAGCCAAGCCAAGTCATATCAAGAATTCCTCTGACGTCCAGGAAAATTCATTCACAATCTGGGAATACATTTCTTTCTAGGTAAGTTTTAATGCCAATAAATGAAGGGCAGCAACAGCCAGCCAAAAAACCTCGAGCAGATACCTGCCAAGGCACAGTGTCATCATATGCTGCTTTTATAGCAACTCCTGTTCTCGCTATTCCATCCGTTTCTTCCTACTCCTACCACTCTGCCCCACTGATGACACTAACAGAGCAGCGGTTTGCTGTCTTTGAACCTGAGAACTGATCAGATAGAGAAAAGATTTTTAAATGCTGGACCAACTCCCTGATTTGATTCACAACATAACCTCAGAACAATACATTTGTGTTAACACCACTGAGGAAGTAGCACAGGGGTAAGCAGATTCCTACAGGCAGGGCAGGAGTCCTATAAACCGGTATTGTCATCAGAGCTGACATGCCATCGGATCATAAATGGAGAGCACAGGAAGAAATACTAACTTTTATCAATCTTCTATTTTTAATGAAAACAGTAGTAACATAAAAAAAGAAACAACCCAAGACTTATATCCATGCCTGACATTAGACAAAAGGCCTGATTTGCTAGTAGATTTTTTTGCCAACTTCCGTGTAGAAATTGCCACAATATCATACTAGAAAACTAGATTTACCTATGCTGGATTAAAAAAAATAGATAATGTTATGGAGAAAAAGGAGTTCAGCTCTTTGAGCATCTGTTGGCCTTCTGGCTGCTCTGTGTGCAGCAACAAGCCTTTGCTGTCACTTCATCCATGAGATGGTCTTCTTTGTTACAGTCATCCAGGATACATAAGCACAGATGTAAAAATAGCTACCAGAAAATCCTTTAAAGGATGCAACTTGCCTAATACAGTAGCTGTTCAGACACACTCCTTATAGGGTCTTAACTGGCCAGTCTTCTAGTGTGCCCAGGAAAAATCTCCAGTTTACCTCAAACATAAGAAGTGACCTGAACCACACACAAACTACCAGATACTAAAAGAAAAGAAAACTCTATGAACTTTTTACCCAGCCGCGCTGAAGAAAAGAGACCCATCGCTGGCTGGCCAGGAGATGTGTACATTTCCCAAATGATTCATTTTTCTCACACTCTACTTGGATAAAGACTTTTCCACTTAAGACTCACTGCTCACCCCATGTTTTTCGGGAGAACGTGCAACTTTGGGTGAAGTGCTTTAGAACTAGGAAGTAAAACATTTTCATTCACCTTACTTTCTAATGTTCTAACATATGGAATGGTAACTTGGGCATCCATAATTTCCTCTGTGGAGCCACAGAACAATTCCCACTGTCACTGGGACAAAAGCAGGCTTCTTTATGATAGTGTGTTGGTGTTCATATCAAAAAGCAAGGGGATCTCCTCGACCCAACCACATTTCAACAGTGAGAGCATGTGCAATTGCTGTTAAACCACAGACTCTTCCTCTAGGTTTTTCTCACTCAATACCCTTGAATTTATAGTGCAGGTGTGTCTAGAGCTTGAGTTCATGTTCAGTGGTGCACAGACATGTGGAAAACAACCAATACCCTGGATTCAAACTATGTATGTGGCCCGCATTGATGCAATGAAGTCTCCCTGATCCAGATGGAGACTCATGACAGTGCTATCAGGAAAAGAGGCAAAGAATGAAGACATAATTAGTCACAGCAAAAAAGTCTGTCTGAGCAGTGCAGCAAGCAAATCGGAAGGCAAAACAGAGGAAAAAGAAGTATTAGCATTTTGATTCACTAGTAGGTATCTCAGATTGGCTAATGAGAATGCTTGGATAAACAAAGGCCTTCCCACCTAGCAATTTCTTCCAAGTAGCGGTGTCTACTAAGCGTACATTCCTTAAGATTCAGAACCTGGCCACTGAGAACTCAATGAGCCATGAGACACGTAGGGGGATGCGAAGTGGTAGTTTATATTTTCCAGTTTATGTAAAACTCTGTACAAAATTACACTCAAAGGATTACAGTATCAGCCCATCCTTTGATATCCATTCATTGGCAAAAGTAAAAGTAAACATTGTCTGTCGAAAAGTTAAAAGGACCATTAATCAAGAAAGATGAACTGCTGGAAAGCAGAAAGACTGCAATGTTTCAATACAGGTACTTGGATTCAGCCCTTCTCTCCTCTTAAAGTGCCAAAAAAAGATATAGGAAATATTTAATGAATCACACTAATATGTCAGGGTTTTTTATACCTTGCCCCAATAAACTAGATGAAAATTATATAACAATAACCAAACATGTTTTCTGCTAAAAGTACAATTGTAAATACATATTTAAGTGTTAATACACATGTACTGAGATACAGTGTAAGTTACATTTTAGACCAATGATTTTATTCTGCTGACTAAAACAAAAATCATTTTTGTATTTCATGAAAAATCTTTGTCTACAGAAAAATTGCTAGTTCTTGAGTTCTGAAGTACTTCGTGCTAATGTCTGGACTGCTAAACTTAAGGAAATCTATTCTAAACATTAAATGCCAAAACTTAACTGCAAGTCACGGAAGAAAATATTATGACAGGTTGTAGCATTAAGTTTTTAATTTTAAGCCCCACACAGTGACATATGTGGAAAAGGAAAGAAGAGAAGGGAAGGGAAAAATTTACACAAAATACATTCAACACTCATGCTGAGAAGGCAAACAGACCTGTCCTGTTTAGTGGATGGACAAACCACTGCTGCTGTTTCAGAGGCATATGCTTTACTTCTTCATTTTTCAGTGAACCAATGACATTTAAAAATATTCACTTTAGACACTTGTAAAAACTGTGTATCTGTATTATTCAGTTAATCCTTTGCACTGACAAAACAGTTATGTGTAAAGAGAATGACTGTGGTCCCTACAGTAGTACACTGTGGCTTACAACTTTATTATAATACTAATTGCAGGTAAGGCTTATTTATTTTAATGTTTACACCATTCAAGTTTGTTTTCTAGTCAGCTTACCAAAAACAGTTCTTAAATGATGTTTCAGCAACACAATATAGAATAACGATAAAGAACAGAAATTAATAACTAGGAGAAAGTATAACAAAGTAACATGCTTTGTCATCAATTTAAAGTTTTGTCATCGATTTAATATATGCCAAATTAGAGTCAAATAATGGAAAACATTGAAATTGCTCCTTAAAAGAATACATATACTACATAAGTAGTAAGTATAAAATTTCATGGATTCTTTTGGTCTATTTACTAAGAAAGCATTTCTCACAGACAGGATGAAAACTCAGAAGCAACAATAATACTACATTAGACTGGCTATTCAATTTAACAACATTGTTAACAGTTCCATGTTAAGTACTATTTTTAAACCTTCACAATCTTAATGATGGCAGACACATAGATCAGTAAACAGTTTTTTTTTTAAAAAAGTGAATTTATTTTTTACTTCATCATGTATGATTATTTTTGTAGAAATAGTCCATCATGTATACTTTTTAATCATCCTTAAGGCAAGCATTATTTCTCTGGTATTAAGTACAGAGTAGGAGTTTGAATTCATATAAAAATAGCAAATTCTTGAAAGTATAACACCATAACAAAAACGCTAAAACAAACATATTACACTTAGACAAAATGAGCTCTCTACCAGCATTTATGGTCACGTACTATGGTCTGACATCGATGTTTCTAACATCATATCACTTTCATTCATTTCAATCTCAAATGTTTCGTCCAGTGGGCGACTAGTATCTGTACTTTTCCTTTGATGTGATGTCTCTAATGTTACTATGCCGCTTTCATCCAGAGTTTGTCTTTCTATGTCGAATTCTCTGAAATCCCAGGGAGGTGAAATTATGTTCTTTAATGTCTTCATTGTGTGTACATCAAAGTCGTAACATCTTAATTTGTCTTTGATCTCTGTTCCTAGGAGAAGAGTCAAACCAATTAGTTTATTCCAAGGGAACACTCTCAAAAATATATCTCAACGAAACTATCATTCAGAAGCTACTATGATTCTCTGCTTTCAGACCAACAGGGAGCTGTCGTTGCTTAATGACTGAAGTTGAATAGAGTTGCTCTGAAAAAATCCAGCAGCCTCCTTTTTGAAAAAAAAACACACTGTAAGAAGTACGACTCAGATTCAAAAGTCTGTTATGATAAGTAATTTCCAATTCCCTTCCCAATTCTCTAAGAGGCTTTTTTGTTAAGTTACACACAGCATGGTTTACATTAATGCATATCACACAGCCACATGGTTCTTCCAGATGTGTTAACCAACTACATATGGAGCAAGACAATATTGAGAAGAAACATCTGCTTCGACTGCATGAAAAATCTGTAGGAAAAGCAATAGAGCACACAGATGGCTTTTACTGGCTTCAGCCTCATTAACACGCTTGACAGGACATCACCTGTGTTCATTACAGATAAATCACTAAGTTCAATGAAGCAGAAATATGTCACTGTAAAGGGTTTTTTTGGGCAGAAAGCTTTCACAGAATATTTCAAACTGTGGCAATGTGATGTATTATTGTTATGAAGGTTTTTGTTTTTTGTTTTTTTTTTTAAACCATATGTAAAGCTCTATTTTTGGAGGCAGAAGAATTTATCCTGTCTACAGAGCAGAGTTTTGACATGGTGGAAATGACTTGCCCAGATCTCTCCACAGCAGCATTAGCTGAAATCAAGTTCTCTGCTTTTTCTAACTCCATATTTCTATTTTATTTTTTCCCCATTCCCTTTGGTTTCTAAGCTGCCACAAATCAATATTTTCTATAAAAGAAACCATTGCCACCTCCAATGGTAAAGTCTTTCCCTTCTTTATACTGGTAAGAATTTACTGTCATGATGCTTACAAAAAACAGTAGTCATCTGCAATTCCTGATAAGTTCTGACTAATTTAGCCATTAAAAAAAAAAACAACAAAACCCAAACAAAAACATTACCTAGTTAACTTTGTAAGTTAACTAGGTAATGGTAGACAGTCTTTCTTGATGCAAGAATAAGACTCCTCTTAAATGACTCAATAACTTTAAGAGTCACGTAAGTGAAAGACTTACCAATGTAGGCTTCAGAATCACCAATATACATTTCTATGCAATGTCCAAGCATTGTGACTGAAAATGTGTCATCCCTCCTAAGACCCAGGGCCTATTAAAAAAAAAAAAAAAACAAAACAGTAAAAAGTATTCAGTAGCAAATAAAACCATTTACATCTTAAGCCCACGATGGTTCTGAGTTTGTTGTTCTGTTGCTCGACAATGCTATCAGAGCACAGCCTTCGCTGTAAAGCAAAACACTGCACAACCAAAATAATACTGTCATATGAACTGGCCGAAGTAGTAAGCAAGCAAAGCACAAAAACAAAACCAGAAAAGGGTACGTATACAGACAGAGAATCATTCACAAATCATGAAGAATAACATACTACTAAAATAATGATTATAAAACCTGTGAGAAAGTTATTTGTATAGCTAAGCTACAATACATAACAAAATAGATTGAGACATGCTTAAAGTAATTACAACTAAACGTATGGAATACAAGCTTCTAGGTAAACAGAACTGCAGCTAAATTCAAGCCAATCAACTTGAATGCTGAAAATTCAACTGAGGAAAATTCACTGTTACTCTATGAAAACATGAAATCACTAGAACTGTCCTGCAATAATAATGTACAAGTATCATATGATAAAGATAAATCTGAGACAACAGAAAATAGCTTAACTTCAAATGTTGCAGTTGCTGTAAAATTTCTACTTCAAGGCATAGGTTGGAAGCATTTTAAATCATTTCAGTTGCATGACAAGTTTATGTAGATAAAATGTGTATGACTATTATAATATTCAACCAATTTATACAAAAGAAGGATCCACATACTAAGTTTCCCAAAGTGGCCATTTTTACCCAATCAACAGAAAACTTAGGAATTTTTTTTTTTTAAAAAATTAAGATTATAAAATAAACACTAATTTGGAGGTTGGATAAAATTCTTGTTATCTGTTCCAAAACCAAAACAGAACTAACAGAATCTGTGACTAGCACTTTAATTTAAGGCAGTTACATACCGTATGAAAATAGTCGATTGCACTTTCAAAGTTGCCCATTAGACTATGTATGTAGCCAATGGCAGAGTAAGTAGAAGCATTTTGAGGAATTAATACTAGAGCCTGGCGATGGTATTCCAGTGCTTGTTCGTATTTCCTGTTAGGGTTAAATACAGACAATCTATTAGTAAGCTTCAGGGTGAAAGGTGTTTATATAGTATTATATCGGTATTTTCCTTAGCTCAGTGGCACACGATCCTGCAAGAACTTAAAAATTATTGCTTCACACTCTGAACATAATAGAATGCACAAAAGACTCATGGATATTGACAGTTTTCTTCCTCAACATAATTGAGAAATCATTGTTCCCCTTATGTAGCACAACAGCTGCCTATAGCTAGGCCCCATTTCGAGATGATCGTAAAAATTTGATATGGTAAATTGCTTTAGATGTTTAATGGTGCTCATTGTAACACTAGCTTTCATTCTGTAGCTTTCATTTTACTCCCCAGGGAAGCAAAGGAGCAATGAGACTAAATCACTCATTGTTCAAAGTGAGAAAAGCTCTCTGGGCAGAAATTTCACAACCCTTAAGTGCTTCATAGGCTGGTACTTTTGTCACTTCCATTTTGTTACCATCTCTATCGGAAAAGATGATTTACATATATCCATAATCTCTTTCAAACATCAGCCACCCTTTCTTTGAAAATTATCCATTAATTAGACTGCTTATTGCATTTCTTATTTTATAAAACAAGGATTAAATGTACCTTATGGCATTACTCTGAGAAATTGGATTGTCACATTTGACATCTTTGTACCAAATCATTTAAAATTGTCTATTCAGAAGAAATTTTTGATGTCTATATTTATAATGAAATTATGCAAATAGCAACACATGACGTTGTTAGAGGGCGTTAAGTAACAATTGAGGCAGAAAAATTAGGCAACTGTTTGCTTGCTGCATGAAACTTTCCCATGATTTGAATTTTATTTTCACTCATAGTATTTACCTGTCCAATTAACTACCACTGTATTTTGATACGCTGCTTTCAAATTCCAACCACGTAAAGCTAGTGAGTAGACATATATCCAGTAGTTTTTTTCATAATACTGATAGCGTGTATTATGAACACTAGTAAATTAATTACAGAATTTTTTAAGTTGTCAAAGCATATGTGCAGCTGCCTAAATTCTCAACTTGATTTTCTTGAAAGATGGTTTACAAGGATGTAGAAATACATTAGGTTTTCTTTCTGAACCTGAGCAAATAATACGATACAAGTTGCCCTAAGTGCGATGTAAGCAGTTACTAACTTTTTGTAGAAAATAAAAAAAGACAAAAGGAATTATAACTGAAACAAGCATTTGAAAAAAACCTGCAATTATACTCATGGATAGATTCCAGAAGCAGTGCTTTTTGTTTGATCTTGGCAGAAGGGCTAACTATTATACATCCATGTTTCATAATGAAAATGAAGACTAATCAGCAATTCAAGCACAAAGCAATTACTACCAAAGCCAAAGCAGAAATACAACTTTTATCTACCATAATCACATTCTCATTAGCAGCTTTGAAACAAAAATTACAGTATACACCAACTGGACAATTAAAAACATGACACTAAAAAAAATATATGGTACTGATTAAACAAAAGAAAACACTAGTTAAAATCAGATTAAGGTAATTAATGAGAAAACATTTCTCTGTGTTAAAACTGTTAGAACTTGCATATGTACTTTGCAATTTCTTTTTGTCTTCCCAGAATGGAAGTATGAAATGAAATATGAAATAGTTCTGTTCTCAAAAACCATAAAGCGGTATTTCATTACTGTGTTAATGCCACTGAATATTTCACTTCAAGAAAAAAAAACATTAGCATTGATGCAAGCAATTAATCGGCACAAAACCACCTTTATGTTAATTACATCAGTGGACATATTCAAGTATGTCAGGACTGGGACAGCAGCCAGTTAGAATTCTGATGCATACAAGGATCTAAAAGCCTACAACCAACTTTCTATCCAATAAGAATCAATAGTTAAGGAAAGTCTTTCACATTAAGTACTTTAAGTTGCATGTAGTAAACTGGATACAAGGGGTGATAAATGTATTTACATTCACAAGCTGACTTAGGGAATCTTGTTCTTATAAGGTGCTTCTACACTGCTCTCATGTGGTACATAATCTTGATATAACTGAGAAGTAGGGCTAGAGAAAACACATTTGTGTAGTGTTCCCGATAAATGTAGCTCCAGTACTTTCTGCTTACTTGAGTTTTCTGCAGACATGTCCTAAGTTGTTCAATAAAGGCTCCCACTTATCAACTGTTACCTGCAAAATAATGCAACAATTCAAATAACTGCAGCTTGTAACTGAATTTTGTCTACTTTTAAAAAAAAAAAACAAGAAAAATATCACAAGCATTTTCAATTCTTTTCAAAACACATATTTAAGCTCAAAACTTGTATTCAGTAACTCATTCTTCTAATTTTTCCATTCCCCAAACCCAATTAAATGTTTTTAAAGGGTCAGTGATAATAAAACTTGGATGCAAGCCAAACATTGTTTTCTACTTAAAAATCACATCAAGTCTCTCAGTCAGGAGCACTGAAGAGACCCCAAATTAGGTGGCTGTAAAATAATCATAAATACTGAAGGTCTTTTTACTGTCTTCTTCACAGTCTAACTTCACCTGCTCTAAATAAATTACCTAATTTATGAGGCACACAGAAGACATTCTGAGCCAACAAAATCCTTAAAACACTTTTTGCTGAAATTAAAGATCATTTGGACTTGACTGCATTATGAATTTGCTATTTATAACAATGTAAGACTATCTCTTTATCTCTAGTTATTTTGGGCGTTTCCCACTCTAATTCTAAATTTCCATTTGTGTGTTTATAGATATGTTGATATTTAGTGCTTCTCAATAAACAAGAAAAATGCCACACATAAAAGAATTTAGCCATATGCATAAATTTAAGCCTGATCTACAAAGTTTGTGGCATTCGTGTGAACAACAATACAGCGTTAGCTAAAACAGAACAACCCTATTTATATATTGGTGAGTGTATAAATTAGTATCTGTGCAGTTTTGTTTTAGTAAATGTGTGCCTCGTGAAGATTATCGTTTCTTCAGTGCTTTCCACTTTATAGAAGGTTTATTTTGTTCTAGAAGCAATTTCATTATCTTGATATGATGCCATGTTAACAATTATAGCATCATGAGATGGTGTCCTCATTAACTAAATTTACACTAAAAATCAAGAAAACCTATTGTAAAATTCACAAGAAGCCTGTCACAAGGTGGTACTGCTTTCATTAAGGCATCTTAAATTACTCTAGTACAGTATGTTTCGTTAGACAAGATGACGATGCACAAATAAAATAAAGAGTACTACCAATAGGTACAAACTCATTTGTGTGTTCCAGCATTTGAGGAATCAGGGTTGTAATGGTTGCCTTTTGATTCACAAAAGCTCTGGAACTACAAGCACATTTCCTGACAAACTTTTTACCATTGATTATTTTGATTACTTTCAGGAAGTTAGCTAAGCATCCCTGGGCCCATTCCCACCCAGTGGCTCTATCTGGTAGAAGGAAAACAAATCCATACCTACAGGATTATGTCCAAACACAAATGGAAGTCATTCAAGAAATGGCTAACACTTAAGGTGGCAGAAAGCATCTTCATACGTGTACCCAGTTCCACCCTGAGGCCAAGAACCATTGGTCTACTAAGACCCAAGGCTGAGAATGAGACCTGGATTCCACTCTCCAGTCAATGCTTCTTCTCTTTTCATTTCATACAGAAACATACTTTTTGCCTTTACCTGTAGCACTGAAGATAATGTGTGATGATTCTCATCTAAAAACCCAACATACACAATTACAAGTAGATGGCCCAAGTTTTAAAGTCAAATTTATATTGTATTGCTTCTACCTTAGAATAAGCACATTTTGTCAGAAGACACTACAGAATTTCCTGGAGTTTCACAAATTTACGATCGTGCATGTTATTAGGAAAAATACCTCATTTCCAATAGCTTTGATTTTTTCCAGTGCATCAAGAAACCACTTTTCTGCAGTTTTCCAGCTTGGGGGGGGGGGGGGAAAAGTAAATTAGTGAAGAGTTCTCAATAGCAGTACGAGAAAACTGTATCACAAGGAACAGTTCTTGCACATTATTTCATCGTATGACTGAAATGAGCTGTAAAAAATAGTAATTTACATTTGGCTGTATTTTGCATGTGCTCTTAAGGGCTAAGAAGGTAAAGTTAAAAAATCTGAAGCAAACCAAGAATATGCACTAAACAGTTCTTACATCTGTTAGGTTTTTTCAGAATATATTTGGAACCTCCTGAGCTGACAAAACGTTTTGCTGTACAAAGTTTTATAGCACATGTGCACTTGTGTGTGCAGACAGATGCCTTTTCAAGGCATGCAACGACCCAATGACAGGCACACACAAGATAATAACTGATGGGTGCATGTTCCTCAAGCATTAAATTCTTTCCTCGTTCAGCCTTAAACAAGGGAGAACAATGTAGAAAGCAAGGGTTTAGGATAAACACCATCTAAATTAGAACCAAAAGAAACTCCATATTCTATAGCTCAATATAAGCACTTTAGTAGATATATTGGCACATTACACTTCAGAATAATCCATGTTTAAGATTGTATTTAATCTCATTTTGCAAGCTTACTCTCCATTTTGAAATGCAACCACTCCAACTTCATGCATAACAAAAGGATCTTCAGGTGCAATGCTTAAAGCTTGGCTGAAAAACCTTTCAGCTAACTTTGAATTGTTGGTCAAACCATATTCCAGTCCAATATAGAGCATCGGCAAATGACACCTATGAAAAAAAAAATATCATGCGCTTATTAGGAATGACATCACAAACTATAAAGAAATGCCAACTGTGTTTGCGTATGTTTATGTACATCCAAGCAAAAAGCTGATTTAAATGGACTATTAACTTAAGGGGCAGTTTATATGACTTTATATCTTTGTTAGTTGTTGACAATAATTTGAACTTCAATAGATAATTGTAACTTGCTCTGGAATTACATGTATTTTCTCAGTGCTTCAGTTAGTTCTGAGTTTTTGGGTTTTTTTTGCCCCTAGTATCCTTTCTACATTTCACTTACAAATGGAATATGGAAGAAGCAATAATAAAGGGATTACATTTACCAATAACTACAACCAAATACAACAGCTTTATATACACTATGACATGACTAGTCCTTTACTCATTTTATAACCTTCTCCACAGCAGTGGACAGCTGTTCAAGATATTACTATACAGCAGTTTATGACCTGGTATGACAAATGTGAATCACAAATTTCAGAGAACTTTCTGGTAGAACACAGCTTACCTAAGTATAAATCTTGACTTTAGAACTTAAAAAAATCACAACAATAATCAAGTACAAATAATGCAGTCAAATGCAGATGATGAAATTATTTGGGTTTTTTCCCGATTTGTTCTCTACCAGATAATTGTTGCATATGTATTCCTACTGTTTAAAGGGATATAGGTCAATATTCTACACTAATTGTGGATTAATTTTAATTTTTCTGAATATGACATTTTTGACATACCCTTTCATGAGCTGTGCAGCTGTGAAGTATGCAGCCATCGCTTGGTCATGCTCACTCTCTACTGCAAATGAATGTCCATATGCTATCCATGCAGGTCCATAGGTTCTCTCAAGTGTAGTAGCTTTGCTAAAAACAAGAGCAGGTCACAAGCAAACACATCTGAAATTAACTTTCATCTGTTTCAGATGACTACTAACATAGCAATGCTATGCCATATAGTTAGGTATCTATTCAGATAATTTTCTTTAATGACCATTGGCAAACAAAGTTTAAAAGTTCAACAAACTATTTAGCACTTTAAAGTATCACACATTTTCAAGAATTCACTGTATTATTTCTATTGCTGTTCACAGACAGCAGGAATTGTTTGATATAACTGGACATGGGTAATGATATAATAGGTGAATTGGTCAAAATACAGAAAAAGTTAGTAGTGACTCATAATGTATTACAAAATTGTAGCTATACATTTCAACATAAATATATTCTAGCAAATATAAGTTTCACAAGCAGGATATGAAACACCAAATGAACTCTTAGATTGAACTGTGTGTTGGAGTTTTGCCCTATAATTATACTAGCCTTAATGAAGACAAAGAGTATTTATTTGTCACATCGCAGACAGTTGCCATGCATCAGAGAAGGATATACCAAATGTCGCTCAAGTCCTGAGCTGAAGACTGCAACCTGAGCATCAAGACTGCAACCTGGAGTCTTTACAGAAAGATGGACCTTACAAGAACATTAGAAATCTCTGTAGGGTATTTTCTTGCTCTGAAGACAAGGGAATTTATAACTAAACAGCTCATGACAGATGTGCCCAATCTTTCTTAAAAGCTTCTGACATGAAGATCCTACATGTTCCACAAGTAATCTATTCTATTGCTTAACTGTCCTTAAACACTTCATTTTTTCCTAACATTTAATCTAAATCTTGTTTGTCACAGTTAAACTCATTATTTCTCATCACAGATCCTAGAGAACAGTTTGTTCTGTCTCTCAGGACAAAACTTTACATATTGGAACATTTGCATCTTACCCACCCTACATCCTAGACAACTTCAGTCACATTGAAAACTTTCCTCATTGTCCACCTTCTCCAGAATGCTTGCTTACTGCCTTCTCCTGAATTCAATTCAAATGTCTCACATCCAGCTTGAGTTCTCCATGCATGTTGACTTGTCAACAGCGACACATTAAAATACAGCTTTGTTATTATTATAAAAGATGGATTAGGTTCTATCACAAATGTTGTTTTCCTCATTGGTGCTGAGAAAAGGTAAGCCCTTTTGCAAGATGTGAAGGATGCAGATAGCTCCTTCTGGGGCAGCCAGAATGATACTTCCCTTACATGCTTCCAGGCACTGCCCAGCTGTGCTTTCTACCCTGTTCAGCATGCTCCCACATGATGTCCTGTGACTTCAAAACAATGATATGGGAGTTTGTGTTCTCATCCATGGTATCTCTAGATCCTTTTCTAAAAAGTAGTGCCTAGCCCACAGCTGTCCCTAGACTCGTAGCATCTTCTTCTCTTTTACCAGACCTTTTTTCCTCTTTATCAGAACTACTGTGAATTCTGGTTTTTCTTCCCCTGTAACATATCTATAGACCCTTCGTGGCTAGGGGTGCTTGCAGATTTAATAATGATGTTTTTTATTTCACCACCAAAACCACCTATGTCACTCGAGACAGCTTTTTGAAGAATTTCCAACTAGTACTTGTCAGGAATTTAAATAGCTTACTCAAAATAACCAAGCATTTAAAGAGTCTAAATTACTAACTCATCTTTAAATACATTGTCTATAAAGGTCTCGAATTAAAACGAAATCCTTACACATCGATTTAGGCTTTCTCAGTTTAAGCTTATAGCACCAAAACAAATGCCCTGCTTCACACCAAGGTCCCGCTCCCCAGTTCTGATAAACAATACACATACAGAAGACCTATAGGAAAGAGCACTGGATTGACTGACCAACCTAAAAAGTCCAAGGCCGCTTGTGCACACAAAGAACTAGACAGCCAAATGTCAGAATTTTCTGCTCTAACTCTTCCCTTTAAGATATGAAACCTGAACCTGGGAGAATGCCTGGGTGTCCTGAAGCGAAGAACCGAGGCTTGATTGGCTAGCTGTGGTTAGCTTGGCAGCATGAGCGAATGCAGGGACTACACCTGCCTATACCAGGAAGGTGACTGCCAAAGGAGATTCTATGTAAGTCTGAATGTCATTTTTAAAGTATCTAGAAGATTGAGGTCTAAATTGGTATACCAAAAAAAGGGCGTCAACAAAAGGAATGTTTTAGTAGTACCCAGTTTACCAAGACTTCTGTTTACTTTATGAGCTTACAAAAAAACATGAACATTAAATATTTATTTAGTGAATGAGCAACAGATTAACTAAGGAAAACCAGAAGAAAAAATATTTTACCTGAGATATCTTCTGGCATGTTCATTTTTGTGGCCAACCATGAGATAGTAGCATCCTACTGCAAACCATGAGACCTACACATGAAAATCAAGATAGAGTATTACTAGATATATCATACTGATTTTACTGAAACATCCCCATAGGTGATGCAAAACAGAGGGACAGATTATAATTAGAGAAGTCAGGAACATTTTCACTGAAATGACAGTCAGCTTTTTGAATTATTTGATATTGCAGACAAGCTAGAACTGCTGGCAGGTACTTCTCTAACTGGGTTTGTTCAGTCTCATTAAGAGAGAGCTAAGTGGAAAGCTTATTGCTGTCTTCAGTTATCTAATGGTAGGGAATACAGAAGACAGAGCCAGACTCTTCTCAGAGGTGCAGTGACAGGATGAGAGGCAATGGTACAAGTTGCAACATGGGAAATTCACACTGAGTAAAAGGAAAACAATTTATACTATGAAGGTGATCAAACATTGGAAAAGGTTGCCCAGAGAGGCATATACATTTATTACTGTAGCATTTGTTTTAAATTATTATTCAAAGTGAACACTTCACATTGAATACCTCACACTGAATATATTTTACAGGTACTTTGTTTTAAAAAAAAAGAACCTTGATATAAGAAAATTACAATGCATAGAAAATAAAAGGAGCAAACCACTTTTACAAGCTCCATCCAGAAACATATTTTGAATTCTGTTACTCAAACTGACTGTTACATTACAACTTTTTTGTGCTTTCACCTAGCAAAAACTACCTGGTAATGAAGGCTTAGAACAACTTACAGGATTATTTGGGTACAAGTCCACCAGTTTGTGAGAAAGATAGAAAAGCTCTACGTAGTGGGAAGAAACAAGAAAAGAAAATTAAAATATGCTAAACCATTAAGATGTTTCAAGCCCTTTAGCTTTCTATACAACATATCCAGAACATCTAATATTATTAATGCACAAATGACCAAAAATGTTTTCTGTTTAGTAGTAATGCTTCAAACTGCCTCAAAACAGATTTGGGTTTGCAATTAATTAAAAAAAAACAAAACCAACCAACCCGTAAGTCTTCACAGCACATAAATAAGCAGCTATACATCCCAGCCTTTAAGAATTCTGCAACAACTTAGGTCATTAACATACATTAAAATAAACATCTGTAGTATTACACTTGAATGTATCTTGTCTTGAACTTCCTGCACCTAAAAGGTATAACATAGTGGCTAGATCAATTTCAAAGTAGAGTCCTGTCCATTAATATGCTGAAAATAGGACAAAGGCAAATAAATGATTGTATTATTTGAAATAATTTTAAGTGATTAATTTTCTAATAAAAATAGTAATTTCAGTTATTCTAATAACTTACTACGGATTTTCTAACAACAGCAGAAGTAATTGGATACAGGATTAACAATTCTATTGCCTATGCAGTTTCAAAAGAAATAGCATTACAGCACATAAAATTTCTATTTGTTCAGAGTACAGTGCTTCTAAATTGATGACTTTGTCCTGGAGTACTTTACATCAGTTCTTGGCTTCAGAAAAATCAAATACAAAAACTGGCTTACAAAATACCAACTTATTTACAAAATGCTTCTCAAGGCAGACTTAGAAGAAAAATCAGAGTACTGGACACATTTTCAGATGTAGTTAACTGTAAAGTAACTGAAAAGTACATATACTAAACATTGAGAAGTACTAGTACACCTAATGACCTATTTGCGTACATACAATGCACCATCCTTCGAGAGACTGCAATCATGAGAGCTCCTTATTCTATTTTCCAATTGGTTTTAAAGACATTCAAGCTTGTCACTTGCTTTGGATGTTTATATGCAGTCTGAAATGAGAAAAAGCCATCCCAACTGCAAGTAAGCTATTCTTGTTAACTCCAACAAAGATGCTGCATGATTATTAACTTGTTTGAATTAAAAAGAGGCCTTCACAACAGCAAAGGCAAGGAGAGTCTAGATTTTTTTTTCTAATATGGAAAAAGCATGTCCACCTAAGCATGAAGAGTTCCTTCTAGTTTAAATTAATGTATTTTATTTTGTTGTTGAGCAGAAAAAGTACACCTAGATACTCTAGAAAGATCACCTCAAAACAGAAATCAAACAGAAATGAAGCAGTGTAGCTCACTAACTTTCTGGCTACATAGCCCAATGGTTAAAAGACAGTGACACTCATGATCATGAATGAATAAAGACTCTTTGCACAGCTACTCCCCCATGCCCTACTGTCAGCTCTGAAACTCCCTTCTTTGCCAGTTAGCACTGTTTTCTTGAAACTGCAGGTAGGAGGAAAAATACATGTAATTTTTTTAATGGTATATTAGGGGGTTACTTAGCATCCTTAATTATTTTTTAAAATTGAAGCTTTATAATATTGTTTTGATTCATATTAAATGTTGTGTTTCTTACCATTCGCTTTATTAAGCTCCACAAGTGTCCCTATATGCACAGGTAAACAATTTGCATGGAAAGGATCTTTTTCCATCACTCTAAAAAATAAATAAATAAATCTGCAGTGCATATTTCAAAAATTTTAATGTGTTATAAGCAAGCTGCTTTTATAGTGTGTAATGTTTCAGTTAATTACCACTTTAGGCATTGGAAAACTATTTGTCACTAGAAGGTAACTACTAACAGCATAATAAAGGCTATCTTAAGACCAGAAAAAACAACTATTAATTTAGATTAACAGAACAGGATAACAGAAAATTCTTGCAAGCTGAATATACAATTAGAAAGAGAGAATACAATGCACATTTGTTTGCAAGTCACTTCAAATTTAACCAGCAACAACATTTCTGTTCATCTTTTCCAGATGTTTGACAGCAACATTCAAGCAATAGCCCTCAGCTTTCTCAGCTTAACACTAAGCAGTATGCCTTAGGAAACATGTTTAGCTCAGTTTAAAATTTTTATTTCCTGCAGTGTTTAGAAACGGAAGATAGTCTCACAGACAACAGACTGCATGCAGGACGTGGCTTCTAGGCATATGCCCTTTTTGTAAGCACTGGCATTTGGTAAACTAAGCAGAGAAAGAAAAGATGTCTTCAAATCTATTCACATAATCTCTTAAACCAGAAGTACAAAATTATGAATCCATTCTCAGAGAAGTACACCTTGAAGCAGTTAAAAGTTTAGTTGACATTTTTAAATAGTTCAAAGTATTTCAAATTAAAAGTATAAAAGAACATATAAACAAGTACATTAAATGCTCTCTTGAAGAGAGTATCAAACTTTGACGTTATATGGTCTTCTCAGACTCTCACTTCCAAGCTCTAGCATCTGTGATAGTCTCCTCCTTAGGAGACATTTACTCCTGCCACTTTCTGCTAGACAAGGTGTGGCAATTAAGTTTCAGTAACAAAGACGCAATAATATAATTTATTGACTTAATTGGAGTAATTTATTTCAATAGGCTCATGCTTTTACTCAGATGTTTAAATTCACCCTGTCAGCATTCTCTACAGCATTCCCAAAAATCTTTCCTGTACTCAGTTCCATAGGATATTCTACATAGTGATGGCTTGCTTCAGCTATGAGAAAGCTGTACTATAAAAAAAAACAATAAACCAAAAATGAAGCAAACCCCCTTCTATTTTATACTACTAAAATTCTGAGACTATACAGTACATACACAAAAATACAGTTCCTTAAAAAGGTAGTTCTCAGGCCAGCAGAAAAAATAGCTCCACAACCACGTGTTCACATTTACAGCAGTTGAGAAGTAATTAATGTTGTTGTTCTGACCAATCTGACAACTGAGCAGCAGTGTACGCCTGGGCTATGTAACAACTGAGACTCAATACTTGGCACATCAAAATTAACATAACTATTAATCAGCCAGAGAAATTATACTTCCTAACTAACCAACTGATCCAAGCCTATTTGTTCTGAAGGCCAAACAAGAAGTAGGTACAGAACACATGAAGCTGAAGGTACCAGAGTAAGGAAGAGTCTGGATGGAGGGAAGTGCTGCACAGTGCTGATTAACTGGAGTTTTGCTTTGGATACTTCTGCTACATATCATAAAAATAATGTGTCTTGCCAGACACAAACTATACATTTTAAATACCTGAAACTTTGCATCAAATTATTATGCATGTCAATGCATTGAACATATTTGCTGTAAGTCCAGGCATAATTATTATACTACACTGTATGAGAAAAAACCCTCAAAGTTGCTTTGTATACTTACACAGAAGTAAGCTTGTAACACATTTTGAAATCACAGTTATAATAATGTCTTTCAGCTAAGGATACTACCACATCCAGGTTTTCCTGAAGACCATCTACTGATTCAGGAATCAGTGTTTCACTGGGTTTATTATACTGAAAGACAAAAGAAACAACATCTGAATCCAACCTAAAATCAGATGGTAATTATATATAATATGGTATTATATGAGTATTAATATTTTTAGTTCTAAAAGAATATTTAAGCAGCATTAAGCTTCTTAAAATTCTTAGTTTTAAACTGAAAGCCCACAAAACATGTATTTGGTAAAATGGTTCTTTATAATGTACTTAAAAGCTCATTTAGAACATGAAATATGCTTGCCAGTATCAATATCTTAAGTGTAGGCTGTAGAAATGAGTACTGAGCACTATATAGTTGGCTCTCACATTATCTTTGGAAAAAATAGTCTGGAATAATGTTATTATATCCTAGTATTTTCAAACAACTGACATTTTACCTACATTCTTAATGTTCTTTTTCCCCACCTAGAAGTTTCTCAAGAAATAAAGCTAAAAACCAAAAAAATCAGAACTTCAAGTTGTCACCACACCAGAAAATAAGTTTACACAAAACTATTATACTACCCCCATAAAGTGATATCTACTGCATCATAAATTTTAAAATAACCAAAACTACAAAGGCCTTATTTAGTCCAATGTTCAGAATAAACAGAATCCAAGAAAATTTACACCTGGAGTCAAGAGTTTCAATCAATTCTCCAGCTTTTTAGTCAGTTTTGGGGTTTACCTTTTTCAATTTATTCTCAAATAGGAAGTGAAGCAATTCTTGTTCTTCTTCTGTACATTGTCTACTAAGAGGTAGAGATTCAAGAAGTTCTTTTTCTATGTGAATTAAAAAAAATTAAAGTGGTCATATTACAGAAGAAATAGCAAGATCTAACATTTCAAGAACTTAGAGATGCAAAGAATTTTATGATGCTCATCTCAAAACTACAAGGAAGAAAACAGCACAGATACACTAAAAACAGATAATACTATTAATTTTGGAAAATAATGATTGAATTCTTAGTTTTTCCTTCTACACTTTTAAATAAAATTTAACAAAGATGACATAACACACCAGTATTTTTATTTACTCCACATGTCAAATTTTATCACTCAGAATGCTATATTAAGCAATGCCTGCTATAACTAAGCAAGCACTAGTAAGGTTTCATGGATTCAAAGCCTGTGAACTTCAGAACACAGGAAAAACATTGTTTAGGCTGGACAGTGTGGGAGCAGCTGGAGCTAACAGACAGGACAGCTGGGTTACTTTGTTTCTTTTAATTCTTAGCACTACAGCACTGAAAAATGACGTTCAAATGTAAATTTGAGCAGATTATAATTTTCACTCATTTCATACATTTTCCATTCTTAACATTTTAAAGTCTGTTACTTGTAGCATTGCATTAGTTTTTATCTGGGAAAAAAGCATATTGAGAAAGCAGCTAAATTTTACTTGTATTTGAGAAATACTGCTATCCAGACCTTCTTGTGCTGTCAGCATATGGTGCGATGTTAAAAGATCAAATGCTTCAAAGCAGTAAACATCAAGCTTCAGGGCCTCTTTGTAGCTGTATGTTGCTAGTGTTCTATTATCCAAAGCATCATAGATCTTCCCTCGCAAAAGGCATATAGAGCTCTTGATCTGGTGGAAAAGCAGGGCTGGAGGTCAAAGACTGAATCAATGTTTGCAATTTGGTTTTGAGCACAAATCAAATGGGCTCCCTGAAAAGTAAAAAGCATTTCGTGTATGATAAAACCTGGTTTTCTAGTGCTGTCTTTAAATAAAATATTGTCTCTACTATCTTAAAAAATAAAACGAATGCTCTGTCAGGTTATCTACTGCCAAACACATACTTGAAGTAGATGGAGGACAGTTTATCTTTTCTACTTCCAGCATCCAGCTCTCTGATATTTAGTTGTAAGCTATTTATACTAAATCACCTTCATATTCAATATAGGGAAATCATCACTTTGTAAGGTGATTCACTTCTTTGTTGACTATTGAACCACATATTTCAGGGAGGACAAGACTGACTGCACCAGAGGTGAAAAAGGCCAAATCAATGGACTCAACTACTTTGAGCAGAAAAATATGTTCTTCTTTTCAACCCAAAACATAGATGTTTCAGAAACGAAGTACTGAAAGATCATTATTACCATAGTTGTGCTAAGACGTCTAATAACTAACACGTTCTTTCAAAACTCTCTAGATGGGTGTTCAATTCTGTCAGAAGAGCACAGAAGCCTCAGCAAGTTACTCGCAGCAAGTTTACACATTACACATCTATGCCATCAGACTAACCAGACAGACCAACTCTCTCAGTAGTCCACACACTAGAAACAGTACAGCTGCGTTAATAACTAATAAAACCTAGGGGGGTTGCTAAAGTGGTAATATTGTTACCAGCTCGGAGGCCAGTCACTCTTACTCTGGAACTAGTGTCTGTGCAAACTAACCAAATTAAGTTTGCAAAAGCTGCCTTCCTAAAGAGGAGCTTGATTTAAAATTTCTCTTAGCAGCACCCACTTCAGTAGTTCTCTCCTTTGGCAAACCAAAGCCATCCTCACATTTGTGAACTACGTTATCACAAGTATTTGTGAAGGTAAGGACTGATGGAAGTTCAGGTTTTTGGCTGGTTTATTTTTCAGTCAAAATAGTTTCCTAATTTAGTTCAGTAATCAGCCACCCAAACACTCACGCCAGAGTACCGTGAAACAGGGAGCAAGAATGAGCACTCAAAGCTGAGGACTTCCTCATTTGCTTGCTGCGCTAGCTTAAATGTTCCCATTAAGGTACATCGCAGTAACTCGGTCTAATCCACTTCTCCCTTAAGTCCATTAATACCAGCATTTGAAAGAAGTTCACATCGATGATTTAACCCATTTTCCTATTTCAGTCTTACAGGGAAAATGCCATCTGTCAATCACCTTCAATGTAGTTTCAGCTAATAAGCTTCAGCTTCACAGACTCTTCAGCCTACATGTGGTACTGATCCCTTTTAATTGTATGCCTATACAGAATTTTTTCACTGAGCTTCAAAAACTTCATCTTCACATCACATAATTTTCAAGTGTGATCAAAAAATGTCCCACTAACACTTAAGTGATTAAGGAAGTATCTCATTAAAAATACCTAGAGGAGACGTAAGGTTGCTTTGTTATCTCAGAATCTGCAGCCCAATTGAAAGAAGTGTTAGCTTACATTATCAAGACTAAAATTGCAGCATAGAGCTAAAAGACCCTAAAAACCAATGCTAGATCATGAACTTCCTGCAAAGTGTCTGCAAGTAATTTATGGGAAGTTGTTGAAAAGCACTCTTCATTTTAGCAAACCAAGTTATTTTCATATAGGCAATCTGACTTCTGACTGGGAGAAGAACAATTCAGCATTTTTGAAAAATATGTTTTCCAAAAAAGAAAGCTTAAACACAGAGTTTTAGATTCATACAGCTGTGAAATCACTTTCTGACTTTACACATTTTTTTCTTAGTTATAAAAAAAATTGTTTAAAAAATGTCACTTACAGAGGATTGTGACATCTCCCAGTCTGTGGTAGAGTCTTTCAATTCACTTTCATCCTTCAAGTACTTTTCAAAAAGTCTTTTGTTGATTGGCTCTTCCATATCAAGAATATCCAGGGCCTGCTGATGTTCTTTTGCAGCATACTAGCCAAACATGTGCATGTAAAAAACAAGGTTGGGATTTGAAACATCTGTACGTAAAGCACCAATAAACACAGTATCACATTTCAAAGGCATAGATTATAACAACCAGTGCTTATCAGCAGGTTTTTCATGCATAGATATTCTTATTTGGACACATGTCATTTTACAATTACAGTCAACTATTTTACTAGTCATCTATAATATGCAAAAAATTACAACATTAACACCTACAGAAAAATCTATTATTCAGCATTATGCAATTACAGAAGCAGATATGCTTCTAAAAATAGTTACTACATTTAAAAAAAATACAATGATCTTATCCTATAAGCAGCACATTATTCTATTTCAAATTTCTGTATTTAATCTACCAATTGATTCAGTTGTCCTGCGAAAGCACTGCATTTTACTACTTATGTATGACATTTTATACACAAGTATAAAGCTGCTAACTATATTTATACAACCATAAATCACATCTCCTCTGGTCAGACTACAACCAACCAATTAAAAATGTAAACACAAAGACATGAGACAAAAATTATTCACATTCTTTCCCCATAAAATATTAAAGGAGTATTTTCTTTTCTGGAAAAAAAGGTCGGTTGGATTTCTTCAGAATAGTACCACAGCAGATACTCCAGCGACCATACTGAAAGTTAAAGAATTAAATCTGTCTCAAAATGTAAACCTGTTATTCCAATGAACACAGAGATCTACATTGCCCGTCAGGTACCTAATCTTCACAAGATGCATCTTTTATTTAGTTTGGTTTGTTTCCAACAGAGGTTAAAACATGTACTCACATGACATCTAGCTGCAAGGTAGCGACATGCTTCATATAACTGAAAGAGAAGTTTCATACACATTAGTTGTAAAGAGAAAGCATGTTTACTTACATGGCTAGGCTCCATTTTGATCTCTGCTTTTTCAGTTGTATGGCTTCTTCATCTCTTTCACCTCCAAAAATCTTTCCTGACCAAAATTACTAAGTCTGTAACACTTTCTCTACTATTAAACTCCCAGAGGACACTTGCTTCACTCTTGCGTTCACCACTTATTAGCAGAGTGGAACAACAATTTAAACAACTACACCTGAAGTGACACTCCACCTTCCCATACCTACTGCAGTTACATCCTCAGACTCCTTCTCTTTTCTGTCACCCTATCTGGGGACAACAATTTAAATCTGGCCTATTAAACACAGGGCTATACTTGGTTCAGGTAAGGACATCATGCAGGTTTTTTAATCACATTTCCCATAAACCTCATCCTCTGGTGGTGAAGAAGTCACTGTGGTTAGCAGCAGAGGTTTAAAAGTGGAGTAACAGTAGTAAGTCTTTGACTAAAATGACTTACCTTATCCAACTTACGCGATCGAAGGGCATGTGCTGCCCTATGATACTGAGCTGTTAGGTAAAGACATTGGGCCAACCAGTAGATATCTTGCGGTTCCTCTAAAATAAAAGAACAAATTATAAGCCATTAATTTATAATGTATAATTAAACACTTTCATACAGAATATTCACTTTTGCTTCACTAGAAAAGTATTTTTGCCCTACTCTAGCATCCTATTGAGTTACATAGTTTAATTTTTTTTTTAAATACGTATGTACAAACAACTTATACTATCAGTGAGAGACTAAAATGAAAAAATAATCAGATTTTAACTTCAGAGACATCAGATCGTCCACTAGACAGTGAATACAAAAAATCTCATACTAGAGGTGTGTCCTAAGAAGACGACAACAGTGGTATAGATCTTAAAAAAAAAAAAAAAAAGGCAGTTGTAGGTTACCCTGCCCTTGGACACAGGGCAGAAAAAAACAGCCCAGAATTGTCTCTCTCAAAACAGATCAGTGGGAACATAACAAAAGTGAAAGTATTGGACTTCCGTAGCTTGAAGTTATGACTGCAGAAGCACAGCTTAGTACTCTCCTACTATATTAGCAATCAAAGCTTTTGTGGGATCAAGCCCCTAGAATCATTTTAAGAAGTAGAAATGGACCCTGGCTGTAGGCAGACATAGGCTACCAACATCAACTCACTCAGTAAACCTGCATTCTACTTGTCACCCAGAACACCAGTGCATCCTGTACGAAACCACTGTTGTCTCTCATAGCTCTTTTTTCTGTTTGTTGTTGTTTCTTTAGGCAGGGGAACGTCAAGGTTTGGCCAGCCATTAATTTTAACACAAAATTCAAAAGGGAATGAAGATTGGCCCTGCTCTATTTGGAAAAACTGCATTCCAAAGATCACAGAAAAGCACTTACACCAAACTCAAAACTTCAACATTTAGCCACACAGCTTAAAAAAACCTCAACAAAATGGAAACAGAACACTACCAGAAAGAAGTTAATAAAAATGTAAGAAGTAACTACTTACCATGAGACAAGGAAGCTACTTTGTCTGCCCAAAACAGGGCACTTTGATATTGCTGCTGTAAAAGCATGATAGAAAGAAATAATTAGTATTTATTTGAGGTTAGCTTCCCTGGATTATTTTGAAATATACCGCATATCATTCACATTTAACATCTTACGTGTGTGGTCTCTAATGAATGGCAATTCACGTTTGAGATCTTTGTAAGTTCAAAAAACAGTTTAAAAGGGCCAGTACCGTAACTTCTAAAGGATATAAAAAAATAATTCGAGGTGAGGTTGTTCATTTATTTTCAATAAAATGCAGATATCTTTGACCAAAAGGTATGCACTATATAAGTATGGCAATAGGTCATTAGTTGATTTGCTGTTACTGAAAAAGTAGCAAGAATCCCCCTCTCTTCCAGTTAAAATAAATGCTGCATTTTAGAAGAAAGAGAATACTATATTAAAAAAAACGGACATACAAATTACTTCAGGAAACTTCAGCAGCACCATCTCTGATTAAGAAATTTTAATTCCCCAGTCAAGATGCTTTACCCTCACACAAACCATAGTCCCTATGTGAATTTCCCCTTATTCTTTGATACACAGTTTCACTGCTAAGTCTGCAGTTCAGGAGAAGCGGGCGAAATAGAGAAGACTGGTGGTAACTAGTGATGCGACGGAAGCAGAGTTTGCAGGTATATCCCACTAACTCAGCTAAAGTTGCCATCAGATTTGAGGTGCTAGGCAAAACCTCATAGAATTGGCTGGGATTATTCTCTGAGAAGATCAGCAGGGGCTACTGTTGTTCCTTTTTATCCTTCTCCGTGCTATGAGACATGATATGCTTCCTAGGATCTGCTGGACATCTAACAGATATCCTGCCATTGCAAGGACTTGCAACACTAGAAAAGCCTTGCTCACTTCTGCTCTTTCCCACAACGTTACAGTTGTGGAGTTTGTTTACAATCTTAGCGACTGTTTTATGCTTTTGGAGTAGAAGTTTGACTTTTCTGAAACACACACTGATGGTACTCACAAAACACTACACTCCATGACCTAAGTAGTCTCTTCTATCCTGTTCCTACATTGCCTCCTTGATGGGGATTAAGAATGCCCAGCAGATTTCCCAAGAAAGTAGTTTGGTTTCAACCTGCATTCCCAGGGGAAAAAAACAAAACAAAACAAAAACAACCCCCCAAAAACCCCAAACCAAAACCCCACATATGTAATAGCTGTCTACAAGAACTGAGGTTTAACTAACTCTCTCAACACCACAAAAGAAACGCATAACCCAGGCCTACAGGGCACTATACGACTTTTGTTGAGCAGTTCTACAGTACTATAAGCTGACTATATTACACAAAGAAGCAGTCCCATGTTTCTCCTGATGTCCCTTCCTCAGAACTGCACAAGTGTCTATATAGCTACGTGGCAAAGCAGCTCGGTGAGGCAGTTTAACTCAAACGACTACAGAGAAACGAAACAATAAAATCCACCAAATTAACTTAGGTCCCCAATCAATCTCTCAGTCAGCCTTGCTGGCCACAGGCACAAATGTCTGTGCCAACTGAAGGGACGGGTTTCTCCTCAGTAGCGATGCTAGTACCAAGTCTCTGAAACAGAAATAGAGCAGCGCAGTTCCATGCTATGCTTAACCTAATTTATTAATGCATCTTTCCTATTGTGTTGGGGTTTTGGGGGTTTGGGGTTTTTTGTTTGTTTGTTTGTTTGCCCTGCAGCAACGTAATTGCTGAAACCACCAAGAACCCAAAACAAGCCTGCCCTTCTAAGAGCAGCCTGCAGCGTGGCGGGTCAGTACCACGGGCACCTACAGCCACCAGCTGAGCAAGGCCCAGCTTGCACAGCCCGCCAGAGGGGGAGAGAGGGAGGGATGCTGCAAACACGCCTTCGCTACACAGCAGCCCTGCCGCTCCCACAGCGGGCTTC
>VYXH01009525.1:60372-100308 GCA_013397275.1 Burhinus bistriatus
GGACGGCCCCGGCGGCGCCCCCGGCCCACCCCCCTCCTCTCCCCCCCCCACCGTTTCCTTTTCCAGAGGAAACGGGGCATTACTTCAAAATTAACTCCCCCTCCCCGGCTACAGAGGCTGGCACCTGCTGCCCCCAGGCCTCCCTCCACCCGGCAGCCGGGCCGAGAGGGGCTTTCCCCGAGGGACAACCGAGCGCCCAGCAAACCCCACCCCGCCGCGACGGCCGCTTCCCCCGCGCCTCACCTGGTCGATGTACTGCCGCACCCGCTTCCTCAGCCGCTCCAGGTTCATCCTCCCGCCCGCTGTGGTGGGTGAAGCGGAGGGGAGGGGAGGCGACCCAGGCGCTCAGCCCACCGCGCCGGGAGCGATGGCCTCTCCGCCGCCCGACCAGGCGCCCTGCCCGGCGGTGCCGCGCTCAAACCCGCCCCGCTTCCTTCCCGTCCTCCCTTCCTCCTTCCCGTCCTCCCTTCCTCCTTACCTCCCAGCCCTCCCGGAAACAGCGCCCCGAAAGCATCGTTCCGGCAGCGCCGGACGAGACGGGGAGGAATGGGAACTGAGGGGAATTCTGACTTTTCTCCGCAGTCCCCCACCCAATAAATTTATTCTGAGACTCTCTTCTCTGTAGTTTTGAGGCGGAGGTTTGTCTCTATGAGGGCCCCTATGGAGACCTGAGCCCCCCACTTCAGCTACTGCGGCCTTGAGGTGAAAATATTTCCTCGAGGCTTTGCAGCGATGGCAGACGGCACATGAGGAGGTTTTCTACGAGTCCTTCATCGTCCAGTCATTTTTGGTGTCACACAGATTAGGGAATCATTATCCACTAGGACATCACTGAAAAATGTCAGCTTCTACTACAGCAAAACAGATAATGTTGAATGAATAAATTAAAAAGCCTGATTTGAAATAATTCAGATGCTGGCCCATACCTCTTTGAGTGGTTATGCCTGGTAGAAGACGACCAATCATCTGAGTCCGCTTTGACGGAGACAGAAGACCGGTGACAGTTACAGCGTGGAGAAGGCCACGGAGATGGCAGCTGGTCACAAGCAAACAGTATTAATTTGAGAAAAATGGATCCCTGTGCCCTCTCTTGATCTATTTGCAGTAGCTGCACTTTCATCTAAAACTGGTTGACTTCAGTGATTTCCTCCTGTCATTAGTTAGGTCAGATTTTCACCTCACACTGTGTCAGCCTTTTGGGGCTGTTTCTTCTCTGGCATTGCTGACCGTGTGTACTGCAGATGGCATATACTCATTTTATGTCTGCAGTAAAACGTAGATTATTTTTCTTTTTTTTTTTACTCAAGTGGATTTGTAAGTCTGTTACTTTTTCACATTGCAGTAACCGAGACCTTGAGGAAAGCAAAATCCATGTTCATCTTTCCATCAGCTCAGGGACAAATGCTTTTGTTAGTGGTTTCTTTAGATCCAACAGTCCTATCGAGTGAGCGTTACCATCATGTTCACCTTCCCTGAAGACACCTTCAGGTGTCCAAATAGCTTCTATGGCTATCTGACCATACTCTGGTAGAAGAGAGGATGCAATCAAGCTTTTGTACCTGCAGCTCTGTGAAACCTGTGGCTTGTCATGGGTGGTACTACTCCACTCATTCTATTTGGTGGTTTAAAATCTCTTTGAAATTAGTACAGTTAACAACATATCTATTTGTCCCTTTCTGGAAATTCCTACGTACAACAAAAGAAGTTTGAGTGACATTTTGATACTATTTAGAAACTGCTGAGTGGTGGAGCCCACAGTTTGTTCATAAGTGACACATTTACCTCTTAGACCAGGTCTAATGGTAACTCACCAGACCTCAGTGGCTTTTATTCAGTGTGAGATATCGGGGGAGCAAACTGCAGGAACTCAGAGAGAACAAGATGAATTTAAATATCACAGAATCATAGAATAGCTTGGGTTGGAAGGGACCTCCAAAGATCATCTAGACCAACCCCCCAGCCAAGAGCAGGGACTGAGACAGATCCACTTGACCCTGGCCGTACTTTGGTTCAGGCTGACTAAGGAGCAAGAGGCCTCAGGCCCTGTGGTGAACCTGCGGGCTGGAAAGCTCCTGGCTCACAAGGGAGTGAAGATGCCTCGGAAGAGTATTTTGAAACGTGGTTTTAAGGCCCAGAAATGCAAGATAACCAACATACAGAACAAGATACCAGAGCTAAAACAAATATATCTGTCTTGTCTGTACTGTTGACTAACAGCCAACTACTTCACTCTATTAATATTACCATCAGGATGGGCCCAATTTGAGCTCTCCCTGAACTGCAGCTGGACTGCACACCAGGTGACTCTCCCTTTGCCCAGGGACACCTCTCAAGGTTTGAGATTCCTTACCTCAGGCTAAGAGATCCTTCCTTGCCCAAGGTGGAGAGATCCCTTACTCGTGACAGATCCTCAGTGACTGATAGCATGCTGAATTAATACTAATGAAACATTACTAATCCATGTAGCTACTCAATATTATTATAAACTTTGTATTGGTAATTCCATTAGACGTAAACCATTGTCCAAGGCTGAGACTAAGACTGGACCTGGCTGCACCTAAGTTCCATCAGGAGTTTAGAAAGCAAGGGGGTCCACTCGTGACTCAATGGGAGGGTCTTCCTTACCCTTTACGTTTCCAGTCTCAGTGTGAATCGTTCTAACTTGATTCTATCTCAGTTTTACTTTGTATGTTTCTTCCATGCAGTAATTAATAAGGTGAACCTTGCCAGCAAACTTATTGAACCTTGGTAAACCACCGTTAAACATTATTAAGTTCCATCAGATTTACTGAACTCTGTCAAATTATTACTTTACCTCAATAAAACATATTGCTGCTTCTCTCTTTTGAGTGAGGTGCATTCCAGTCATCCGTGACAGGGACATCTTCAACTAGCTCAGGTTGCTCAGAGCCCCGTCCAGCCTGACCTTGAATGTTTCCAGGGATGGGGCATCTACCACCTCTCTGGGCAACCTGTTTCAGTGTCTCACCACCCTCATTGTAAAAACTGTCTTCCTTATATCTAGCGTGAATCTACCAGCTTTTAGTTTAAATGTCTCAGTAGAGGACCGAGTTTGAAACATCAAATGCAGAACAAAAAAATGAAATAAAATAAAAAAATTAGGAGTTGGTGCTAACCTCTAAGATAAAAGTTTTAGCTGGGGAAGAAGAAAAAGATGCACAGGAAGTGTGGGGGTTGGAAGAGAAGAAAATGCTCTTGTTGGGGATGGGTGACGGTTAAGAGCAGCCGTAGTCACAGGGAGCTGATCTGAAGTGTAGAGGAGAACTGTGATCTGCAGGATCTTGGAGAGGCCCAGGGAACACTCTACAAAGGTGAGGAAACGGGCACAGAAGTGCACATGGAGTATGTTATTACTCAGAGTATGTTATTACTTTGTTAGCATCTATATAGTTCTTACATTGTCAAAGCAGAGTGCATCATCTCAGATTGCTCTGTAACGTCTGTGTGTTATGTGCTGCTTTCTCGTGTTCTCCTGAAAAGTTAGCTCCTGAGTGAGCTATTTCTGGGGCTGGAGCTCTCAGAAATGGTTGCTTGAGCTACACTGGGAGGCTACAGCAGGCTGCTGCAGTGGCTCTGCTCAGGCGGGCTCCAGTCCCGTTTCTGCAATGGGAAACTGCTCTGACCTCATCGCTCGTGAAGTAGCTGGTCGTTCAAAGGAGTGTCTTTATGGATAGACTCCAAAGCTTTACTCCTTCACTGGGAGTGATGTAGGTGTGTGGGCAAGTAGATGGGGCTGATGCACGGTGCTGTGAAAAGCAAGATCTTTGTGAACTGGTGGTTGGAGCTTAAAAGTTACTTTAGGTGTGAACAGGGGGAAAATTGAATTTTAAGTAGTTTCAAATAATATCTAGGTTTCTCTTTCAAATTCAAAACTATTAACAAGCAAAACTACTCTAATGGTTAAGTGGTGTTGATCTATCTACTGCTTTGCTAATAGTACTTAAAACAGTTGTGAAGGTATAGAGAGTCAGTTAAAACAAACTGCTTTAACAATTTGTACTCTAATATCTTAAATCTTGAGAGGAAGGGGAGGGCTCCACAGTCATATTAAAACTTTCTCGCTTTGTGGAAATTTCTGTATTTTTATCTACATTGAGAACCTTTCTTTCTTTTGTTCTAAAAATACCCATAGGTACTGTATGGTGGTGCTAGCACATAGCTTCCTCCTGCTGCTTTTAAATTACTGTTTCTGAGTCAGTTTGATCCTTGCACATGTAAACCTGATCCAGTTAAAGTGGGTATGTTCACTTTGAGTTTGTACGTAAAAAAAGTTTTCTTTGAAATTGGAAAAGTATCGTTGTTTCTGGCTTGAGTATTCTAACCGAAGTGAGGCCTCTGAAACAGAAGTGTGTGTTGAGATGGGAGAGGTTCCCTGAAATGGCCCAGGAGCAGGTGGCAATCTTTCTGGGAAGGTTTGAGAGATGGCCCCTAATTCAACTGTTTTGTCCAGATAAGTGGAAAATGAGAGTGACCTTCTACGGCCTTCATTTTGAAGCTTTTCCTCTTGATCCCTGCAATCCCAAACCCACGTGGACTCCTGTTTCCAACCCCATGTATAACTACTGCAGCCCTGCCAGCGTGCAACCTTGACAATCTCCACTTTACAAAGGCAGAATATCCGAATTGCTCTCGTGGTGTGACTTGCTCTCTGCTGCCCTCAGCATGGCTAAGCTTTGGGGAAGGGAGATGGAAAAAGGTGTTATTTTGATTTTGAATGGGTCTAAAAGAAGTGAATCTGGAAATGGACTGAACTAGATCAACTGGGAGCATCCATGGCATGCATGGGGGTGGAGAAGGATGGAAAGTGAAGCAATTGGCTTTATCACGTCTTCCAACAGTATTTTTCAATTATCTTTCAGAATTCTTGCCTTTTCATATAGAAATAGTATCATCTCTCCTACTTCTAGGCTCAATAACTAGACATTGCTTTCTGTATCCAGTCTTCTGGTATTTGATTGCCCACCATGAGCTGCATAAGCTGTCAAGAAAGCAATCTGCAATTAAACTGAGTGTCTTTATTTAATTTTTCTCTATCTTATTTTATCTTGGCTTACACAACTGTGCTGTAAATCAGTCCTGCCTCTTCCACAACATCTTTCATCCTGTTAGTCACTGCCAGGCGAGTTTGACAGGTAAACAGAGGTCTCCAATAGCAAAGTTAGTTCCTGCAAGTTTTGAGAAAGTCAGTGGCAAGATTAGAGATCTGGATGCCTGCCTCTTTTTCCCCAAGGAAGGCTGCAGCCTCAACTAAGTAGTTATCTGCTCCATTTGGCCTGCCAGCAGTCCAGTGAGGGTGTGTATGACTTGGGATCGCAATCAGAGGATGTGTCAGGAGGCTTCAAGGACATGGGAGAACAGGGACTGAAGGTATTGTGGAGAAAGGGAAGCTGGGGCTTGGCAAATTGTTTGTGGGGGCATGTGGCTCAGTTCATAGGAACCCAGCCTTTGTTGGGTCTGCTGCTTGTAGAACACTCTTCTTCCTGTGTTTATCTAGGTCATACAAACCTATTGCTGTTTAGATCTTTTTTTCTAAAATAAAGAATCTTGGTATTCATATTTGTTCTCTGCAGCAGGTTTTGATTCATTGCAGTGGTGATGAGTGAGTCCCATTGATTGTATCAGAATAATCAAGATCACATTTGGCTTTGGTTTTTCCAAGAGTTTAATTTTAGAAGAGTGGCCTCTTTCATGCTGATTTCTCTCTTTCATGCTGATTTCTCCCTTTCATACATGCAGTATTACTCCATTATGGCTATCAGAGGTGCCAATGATGAGCTTAAGGATGTTTAATCCTTCTTGTTCAGAAGCCAACAAAGAGAAACCTGTTTTAAGGAAATGAAGAAATTACAATTTTTTTTTACTTCTTCATGCTGCTCATGATGAAATGTAAAGTCTTCAGGATAATTTTTAATACTAAGTAATAAATAAATATTTGCACCACGAAAGGCAACTTTTATTACAAAGCTATGCAACTGACTACAATTAGGCTCCTCTTTATGTAAGTTTAACAAAATTGTATGAGTATGTGTAGAAGTAAGACTTAGTCCTAAGAGTTATTTTCTGCTTAAGATTTTCTTTTAAATCTTACATCCCTTAGATCTCTCTTGAGAAGCACCTGAATCAATTATGTTGCCCAGTATGCAAAGTAATATGCCTCCTCTCTTGCAGTGTCTATGTAGCCATAGTCCAAAAATAGTAAAGGTGGTGAGCCAAGTTAGATGTACTGGGAGGCAGATGAGATGCTCTTGGCTTGCTTTGCCATCAGCCTAGATTTTGCCATTTTTCTGGAAGTTTCCATTGTCATTGGAGCAAAAACAATAATTCAGCTGACCAGACATAGATGCCTGCATTGGGGGGAGCTGACTGGCTCTCTGGACTCCATTGGTTGTGTTAATTAGATTTCTGTTGACTAGAATGAGACCTTAAGCACCTATCTCATAGTTACCCAAATGCATATGTCTTAATATTGAATGGAGTCTACCCTGGGACCTCAGTTAATTTCTCCACATGTCGGAGTGTCATTAAATTTGAGTATTATCTCAGTTGCTGTAGAGCATCTGTGACATCTGTATGGGAGTAGTCTGCTGAAGAGCCTTGCCCTCCTGGTCTGGGGTTGAGAGGCCAGATGAATTCACAGCAATACCAAAACTGACACTAGATGCGCATGTTTAGGGACTTGAATCCTGTCCTGTGTGTCTACATGTGCGTTGGGTATCTAGGTTCCCAAAATAGTCCAGAGTCCTCCTTGTAGTGGGACTTAGCAGCCTGATCTTTTTAAAGTATCTTCTTCCTCTACCCCTCCATTACCCAGAACTGAAAGCTGTAGAGGGGTAGCTCAGGTGTGTGTGTTTTCCTGCTCAGGGCTGCAGCAGAGCAATCTGGAAACAAAAAAATCATTTTGCATGCCATACCAGTAGCTCTTACTGTTCAACACAGCACAGGTATAGGAGCAGAAAACAGTCAGGTAGTTGGATGCAGAGAGAAGGGAGGAAGCAGACCAGAACACGCTTGTGAACCATAAGTAATGCAACGTACAGGTGCTCTGATATTTTAAGAACTTTGGGGTTGGGGCATAGTTTTGATCAGTCTGACATTTCATTTGAAGTAAAAATATGGTATTTACTTGAAGTATGCATGCTGTGTATTATGGGAATGTGTCTGCTTGGTTAAGAGTTTACTCTCTTGACTTCGGGACAGCGAAGTAGTGAGTAATATGAAAACTTTCTCTGTTGACTATGAGACCTAGCCTGTATTGCTCGGATTGTAGGTTGAGCAGCTCTACAGCTGGTTACTCATCTCCCTGAACTGTGAACAGGACTGCTCACTGCTGCAGTTCATCACCTGCATGGGCAAGAAAATTCGTGATGTGTTTTCTGGTTAGCTAACATGAAATCCAGTTTGTTGGCATTTCTTCTTAAAGAAATACGGACTTTGATTATTCTGTTACTGAGATGCAAAGTTTGCAACAATCATGTACAGAAAACAACTTTTACTTTTCTCAGGTTGCTGTACCAGGACAGATGCAGCCTTCTTACACCAAGATGGTATCCCTTGGCACTTGTGTCCTTCAGTTCCATCAGATGTCCTTCAGATTCCAGAAAAAGAATCAATGGCTGCATGAGATGCAATGCATGTGAAACAAAAAATAGCTAAAATGAATGTAAGTATGCTTCAACTTTTGGTTTCCTTGAAAAGCAGTTTTGTAGCATCTATGGCACGAGTTTTTGTTGGGGTTTTTTTTTCCCTCCCCGTGTTTATTGTTGTCACTATCATTACCTTCTGAAGGTTGTCTTTTAACTCCTATCATTGCTGTTGCTCTGAAGCTTATAGGTTGTTCAAATATGTGGTAATAACAGTATATGCAGATTCCATTTTCTTGTATGGTTTTGTTGTTCTGCTGAAATGGATGAGAATGTCATTTCAGAGGATGAAAACAGTATTTCTGACTAATCAGCAACTCTACTAAGATGCTAAACTTATTCCGTTGAATCTCTCACCAGAACTTGTTTTTATTTATTTATCTAGCTTCCAAAATAAAAAGCTGCTTTAATCACTTTGCAGTCCATATACTGAACCTTGCATACTGAACCATGCATCAGCATGCATGTCAGAGAAGCACTTCACCATTTCATAGAAACTTTTTAGCAACAAGAAAAAAAAAAAAAAGAACATGTTCCCATGACAAGTAGACAAAAACTCACGTGTTATCTAAATATTAGATAGATTGCAACAACTGTTCTTGCAGGTGTGTTTGGCATTTTGCATAATCACATTTGCATTTTGACAGATTTGTGCTCATAGTGTGAATCCCCTCTTCATTTTGCATCCCTAGACACTTGCGTTGTGTGGGAGTGAGAACTGAGCATGCTTTTTCCTGTGACAGACTATTGAGCCTGTGATTTGTTCAGGGGGCCCCTATGCACTCCCATTTTAAGATAGCGCTGGCTACTGCAGAATTTCCTAACCTGAGGTTCCAAACTGGGTTTGGCTTCTTTGTTTTAGTGCCAACTCGCAGATTTTAAAACGCTCTGATGTGACAAAGAATTATGCACATCTCTGCATCTTAGAAATAAATAAATATTGTGGTCAGTGATGTCTAGTGACAGGACCAGAGGTAATGGGCACAACCTGACATGCAGGAGGGTTCGTCTGAACATCAGAGAACACTTTTTCACCCAGCACTGGCACAGGTTGCCCAGGGAGGTTGTGGAGTCTCCATCCTTGGAGATACTCAAAAGCCATGTGGACATGGTCCTGGGCAACCAGCTCTCAGTGGCTCTGCTTGAGCAGGGGGGTTGGGCCAGATGACCTCCAGAGGTGCCTGCCAACCTCAAGCAGTCTGTGATTCTGTGAAATACTATGTTTGGTCAAAGACGCTAATTCTCACTGAGGCTAAATAAGATCACATCTTCCTTGTACAACAGTCAGAGGTGCTTTTGGCCCAGGAGAGGCTGTTGACCTTGACTGTCTGTATCAAGGAAATTAGTTGTGAGAGCAGACCCTGATGGTCCTCAGCACAGGGATGGGGAAGGAAGCCCAGTGGATCTGAAGAACTCTTTACAATTGACTATGATATGTCAAACAATCTATAAAATTCCTTTTTAGGAAGAGGAGAAACCTAATGAAACATTAACTAAATCTGCCAGTAAAGATTACATAAGTGAAATAGATGGATGGAGGGATGCTGGCTTATGTTTAAAAGTAGAGTGTTAATGAAAGGATATTTCATTGCAAACTAATTTCTTGAGCTCCGGTTTGCACTGCCTTGCTTGTGCTAGTACGTGAGAATAAAAATCATGATACTTTTAGCAGTGATAAGCAGTCTGTAAGGACAGAAATACCTTACTTGCATTTTGTTCCCTTTACAAAAGAGGAGTTCCTCGGCACGCCTTTAGCCAGATGAACGCTTCAAATTGCAAGACTTTGATCTAAAAGCTGCTCTCCTGCCCTCTAGTGTTACTGTACAAGACTCGAATCAGCTGATGGGTTTATGTGTGTATGAATTTCTGCTGTTCTTTGAAAAAACTGAAAACTTACAAACTGATCCTTAGTCTAAGTGGAAAATGACACTGGGAGATCAAGAGGTGCTTCGAACTTTCAGTAGTTACCTGCAGAGTTAAAATACTGTCGTGGTTTAACCCCAACCAGCAACTAGGACCACGCAGGCATTCCCTCGCTCCTGCCCTCCCCTCCTCGCCCCCGGCATGGAGCAGGGAGAAGAGGAAGAAAAGGAGGGAAAAAAACCCTCGTGGGTGGAAATAAAGGCAGTTTAATAGCACAGTAAAGGAAGTTATAATTATTATTATTATTATTATTGTTATTATTAATGTTATTATTATTAAAATGGTAAAAGAATATACAAAATAAAATGACGCAATGCAATTGCTCTCACCACGTGGTGATCTATTGCCCAGCCCATCCCAAGCACAGATCGCGGATTCCTGCCCCCCGGCCAACCCCCATTTATATACCGAGTATGATGTCTATGGTATGGAATATTCCTTTTGCCAACCTGTCCTGTCTATGCTCCCTCTCAGATTCTATGGGAAGCTGAAGAAGTCCTTGACTTACTAGAAACATTACTTAGCAACAACTAACACAAGCTGGGTTATCAGCATTATTCTCATACTAAATCCAAACCACAGCAGCTACTAGGAGGAAAATAAACTCTATCTCAACTGAAACCAGGACAAACACTTTTCTTTTTCATAACCACTATTGCATATTCTCTCTCTTTTTCTTTTCTTTTCTTTTCTTTTCTTTTCTTTTCTTTTCTTTTCTTTTCTTTTCTTTTCTTTTCTTTTCTTTTCTTTTCTGCAAGATGGCATTTGTAGTTTGTTTTCCACTGTAGGTCTAATAAATGTGTGAAGATATATATTAGGTAGTGATTTTCTTGAATTGTTTCATATCATTAATTCTTCTATCGATCCAAATTGCTGTATAAGTACCAAAGTAAAATACACACTAGAATTGGTGATTTTGATGTTTTTTTCTCTCTTTTAAAATGTTTGTTTGTTTATTTATTTATTTGTTTATTTAGGGTTTGCTGGTGGAAATACCTGGTTAAATTCAAGTCAAACTAGACAATTTACATGTGGTTATGACTACATATTGTTTAGTCTGGATTTGCAGAGATAATTGTAGTGACTGGAGAGCTGTACCCATTTTGTCTTTACTGTTGCTAATGGATCACAAAAATATCATAAAGTTCACTTTCTTCTCTAGCTTCATTTTTCTAAGTATGTTTATTCATGCAGCCGTTATGCCTAGGATCTGGAGTTTCTCTGCTATTTATTTCCAGATTACCCGCTCCTTGGATTTTACTTTCCTGCTCCAGTCTTTAGATATGGCTCAGTCTTCCTTTTTGGCAGTCCTACTTGGCTTTCATCAGAAGTAGCTAGCCAGCATTTAACATCCTTTGAAATCCCCAAATGTAGACCTTGCCTATTGCTAAAATAGACATTATGCCATGACTTTTTGCACTATGTACATAATGTAAACATATGAATAATAACACCACATATTAATCACATTTGTAACAATAAGCTCGACTGCAAAAAGAAGAGAATTCCTTAGTGAGATGTTGTTAAAATAAAATGTTGTCTACAAATTTGTCATCTACATCGCCATAATATGTGCCAATGGAAGTTTTTGTGGATGTTTTTTTCTTGGTTTTTATTTTTGATAAACTGTGAAATAATCCTCCAATCCTCAGACAGACATTGGAAACCTGGTCTTTACAATACTGAGGCTAAAGAGAAATGGCTAACCAATGCACAACAACATAGTGTTGCTCTCTCGGTTGGATTTTTATGGACCCTTGCAAGGTTGAGCGTTGATACGGTTCTCCAGTATAAAGGGCGGTTTATTTTAGTCTGGTTTATTTGATAGTCTTTGCTTAACACCTAACAAAAAAGGGACGATGCTGCCAAACAACACCAGGGGTCACTGTTAAACGTGATTATAATTAGTCTTGGGGCAGTTTATTTGCAAACTGAACCTGTATCGATACATTAACCATTCCACGACTTGGCCGTGTTTTATTTCTCTGGCTATTTTATTTCATCTGGAAGGCAGATAAACAAATTGATAACAAGATTTAAAGGGGGGGGGATATATCTATCTTCTGATTTGTGAGCAATCTTTACAAAGGCATAACTTGCATTTTGCATTCTTCCATGCTCATTTGTCGCAGCATGCAATGATCTTACCAGTAGTTTTAGTCTTTTTTTTACGAGGAAACTGAGGTAAATGCCCTGTCTCAGATTCATGGAACCAAACAGGACCCACTGCAAAGAACCTGAAGTGCCACAGAGTCACGTTAGTCAGCAGGGTCTGAGGATGCCTCTTGCAGGACTGGTACCTTTAGCTCCTGTTCAGCATGGCTAAGCAGACAGAGCCCTGTTCCTTGGGTATTTTAATTTTTAACAGCAATTTTCACCCATATTTTAAGTTTGAAAATAATCTCCTCCTGTTTTTTAGACTAATGGGAGATGAGAGTTGCATCAGCCTCAAGTCTTTGTCCTGAGTTGCATGGGAAATTAAAAAGCTTTCTATAGTCTTTGTTATTTTCTTCTTGTTCAGTGTGTGCAGCTGCAGGCACTGGCTTGTACTGTGAGGGCACACCTCCTTGGGTTATATATCTTTCCTCAGCAATATCATATTATGCGATCAAGATGTACTGCAGGGGAAGGCTCCAACCCTAGAAAGCATCTCTTCCAGCATAGGTCCTTTTTACTTGTGTATTGGAGGGAAGGGAGGGAAGAGACCTAGTGGGAAGCACAGCCTTTGCTGCTTTACAGTGCCACCACCTCTCTTCAGCTCCAAGAGCACTGGTCTGGAGTAGGTGAGTTGGTGGTGCTGCAGTGATAATTTGAGACAGAGGTCAGCTGAATGAGTTTTATGCATGAGACTTGACAGGTCTGCTTACAAAATGCAGGAGTATGTGCTTGCTGCACATGTTGGGCAAGTGGCTCCTAAGCAATGTCTCCCTCTTGCCTGTTCTGTTCCTCTTTAGCACTGGGGAGGGTGAAAGAATGGCACCTTGTATAAATGCTGATATGGGAAGCTTCAAGTGGTCCTGGCATTTTGCAACCTAGAGTGCTGAACTGCTGTTTGGTTTGTTTTTTTTTTTTTAATTTAGAGATCTTCAAACTGAAAAATAAATAAATGGGGAAAAAAAGGAGCCCTGCCCCAAAATGTGTGCAGTCTATGATTGTAGCTATGAGGAAAGCTGAAACCGTGGCAAACTAGTTATAGCAAGGCTTTGCTATGATGCCTCTATTTTGTTTGCTGGTCAAGGTTGTGAGGCCACACAGTTGTTATCATCTGTCGGCTTGGATGTAATAGGTTTTAAAAGCTATGTCTAATCAATGCAAGTATTTTAGGGAATGTTTTAGGCATCAGTGGGCAGAACTGTAATGGTTTGGGCATTAGAGACTGGAAATAAGAGGCAATCACAGCTTCAAGCACTTCCACAAATGTCTGCAGAACAAAAATCTGGTTTTGATGGACATCTTACAGGACCCTTAACTCATCTGTGCTTAGAATTTTATGTGGTAATACTGAATTACTTATCTTCAGACAGGAAAGAAACAACACTGTTGGGAGAAATAAACATGACAAGGAGGAGGGAGAAATACACTGAGCTTTCACTATAGATAGCAAGGAAATGGAAGAGTTGCCCAGGGACCTTCTAGAGTGAACGGAGGCATGTATGATGAACTTGGTCCTAGAAATGCTGCTAGTCTGTAATTCCGTAGCAATTCAATTCACTGCGCTCACAGAAGCTGAGGATACTTTTTCACTACTTTTAGAAAACAGGGAAGTAACATTATTTTAGCTGTGGTGATTGGCTGCCTTTACTGTAGGAATGATTTAGGTTGTTTTATTACAGTCTGTCTATGAGCTGGTGAAGAAAATGTCAGCATACTTCACTAGTCATACTGATAACAAAAGAGCTTGTACCACAGGCAAAATTTTTCCTGGGCTAAGAATAAGTACCGTGTTCTTGTACAACATATTCTTTCAAAGCAGGTCTAATGATCATTTTGTTAACACACTTTTAAAATTGCTTTGTTTCATTTCTGCCTGTGTTATTTCTCAACGAATCCTACCTTGCAATGCGTGCAACGAGATATGCACGCATATGTACACACATGCTCATCCCTTTCTACCAAAATAAATAAAAAAGAGAAGTCAGAGAGACCTTGAGCTGCGTTCCTCAGTATATTAACCTAGATCATCTTCCCTGTCCTTCAAAGGCCAGAGATATACATCCTCTCCTGATCTTCTGGGTTCCATTCTGCAACAGTTAGGTAAATTTCACAGAAAATTAACAAATCCCATAGAATAACCTGCCTTCCTAATACACACCTCACCAAAAAATATGGCAGGAACTGGAATGTTGCTTGTCGAGTTCAGGCTTAGTATCTTATTTGTTCCTATTTGGTTCCTTAGTAGATTCTGTGCTTGCCTCAGGCAATAGCAACATGTTTCTTCATGATGAAATGTGATCAGTTATTTGGATGCTAGCTGTAAGAATGTAAGTGGCATTTCTGCTCGTTTGGCATGAGTCTTAAGAGGTACTTTTTTTCTAACTGGTGGCTTGATTGTTCTAGCCTCTAGATGAATGCACTTTTTTGGCAGCACAGCAAACCGGCCTCGGTGTGTGTTGCTGTTATGTACATTATGATTTTTGCAAACTGACTCAACTTTGGCATGTGTTCTGGCTCCCGTTGGTTCTGGCAAAGCCAACACCTGTTGACTTCTTGATTGGACATCATTCAACTGACCTCATGACACGTACAAATCTTCATATCTACCTGGACCTTGATCAAAACCTGGTTGGAGATCTTGTATATCCAGAAGGTTATGGTTGGAGGGAGGGTCTGTGCAGCTGAGGAGCGACTTGCAGAGAGGTCCTGTCTCTTATCACCAGATTTCTCTAGTTTATCAGACTTCATTTTTCAGCAGATGCAGGAGATTGAATTGTGCTTGAAAACGGCCAGTAAGGAATTCCCTGGAGAAGGAAGCTCCAAGCTGCCATAGAGCCAGTTTCTGCATGCTGTTCTGTTTCCACTCCTCCTGCCTGGCAGCAGCTGATAGGAAAGGACTGAGGCTGAGAAAAGGGGATCTCACTGAGCTTTATGTGGCTCATTGGACCAAACTGTAAGATACTTTATCCTGCATGGGGATTGTCACAATCTGACCCAAAGATCTGGGAGGCAGGACCTGCTCAGAGATGCTCCGTTTTCTTGTGTTCGTTGTTAGGGGAGGAGACCCTGACCCATAACGCCTCTGGCAGCATTTTCTTCAAGCAGCGTAAATTCTCAGACGCCCAAGACACAGACCCAGCTAACATGCTTGCTTATGTTTCTTTTCAACAGAGCAGGAGGAACTTCTGAGACTTATTGCACTTGCGACGTTGATTGTAGATGGGCATTAGGCCTCATGCATGTTCACGGTACTCCAGGCTTACTGCTCAGGGACATATATTTGCTCTGAGTAAGCACAGTAACTTCGAGTGTCCAAAATGTGTCCATTACCACGGGTGAGTGGAGTCTGATGTGCCTGGGACAACAGTTCCGTTGTGCATACAGAGCAGGGTTGCTCTGCACAAGTATCACAGGTAATGGTCACTGCATGTGTGCAGTTGAGGTAGTTTAATCCCCAAAGCAGCAGGGTGAGAGATGAAAGGAGTAGAGTTGGTAGCCCTGTCGAAACACAAAACCACGCACATGGGACAGCTTTATCTTCCTGTCTGATCTCTCAAATCTAAACAGCCTGTGCTCTCTTCTGAATGAACTCAGCCCAGGTGTCTGGCCTTTCAGTCTTAATGGACTCAACTAAGTTGAATTGTTTGGCCTTGCAGAAATGGAGGATTTGAAAACCACTTCCTAGAACTTCACACATTCACCACAGTGAAATTAACATGGTCGCTCCCTGCAAGCGAGTCACAAGTAGTTGGGCTTTAAAAGAGCTACACATTTCACTTCTGTGGGGTAAAAATTCCTCATCTGGAACCTAGAAAGAACATATTTCTGTGGTGTAAAGAGAAAACTGTCTTTTCCTCCACTATTCAAAAGGTTTGCTCTACTAAGTGCATGTGGAAAGATCTGCAAAGATTTCAGTCACTTTTGTCGACAATATGACTATACTTAGTAATTTCCCAGTCTTTCTAAGGCCATTAAAATGCATTTTCCAACTTGTGAACTGTTTATTGCTAAGTTTATTTCTTCAGTTGCACAATTGAGCCAAACTGTATTTCAAGTTAGACAGAAAGGCTTATTGGGGGGGGAGCTTTAAAAGTACTAGTGAATTCAAGTAAACTAGAAAAATCTAAGTGTTTTACTGAACTTATCAAAAGAGCTTTTTTAGTGAGAGAGAGAGAGATATATATTTATGTTTCCGGACTATGCATGGTTCAAGGGAAGAAGTTTCATCTTAAAAGTTTAACCCAAAATATGGTTGGGAGCAGTGATTTGGGTGAGGCCTTCTCCAGACCACTGAGGTTGAAGAACAAATTCTAGAGCTGAAAAGGTGGGACATGACATGCTCTCAGAGGTGTGGACTCCCCACGAGCTTTTGTTTAGATAAATTAAAAAGCAGTACTTGTCCCCCTCTCACTGTTAATCACACCTGTGCCAATATGTTTGCTTAAGTTTATTTCGTGCAGCTGCTGTGAGGCAGTGCCAGATGGCAACCTAGCTCTTCCAGCATGAAAAAAAGACCTGAGAGAACTGGAAAGGTCTCAGATCTCCATGTAAGGCCCTGATCCTGCATGCAGTGGGAGTTTTGTATATGAAGGGCTTGTAAAATCAAGTCCCTTGCATGCTTTAACCTAATACGATTAGCCTACCCTTTGATTTTAGTGGCTTGAGCTGTTTGCCATTACACGTGTGGTCAGATGAACAACATATTTAAAATGGAGGCAAACATCTTAATTCAAATTTGATTATCTAATGAAGATACAGAACCATATTTAGACAGCCAAAAAAAGAAGGCTTGATTTTTTTGGTTTGCTTTCTGTCTGAAAATGCTGGGTGCCTTTGAAAACAGGGTATTTTATTTGGGCACCTAATTTAAACTTCCAAATCTGAGATTCCACACACCACATCCCCCACAGCTTCCAGGTGGGTTTGGCACGTAGGCCATTTGTCTTGTAGTGAGAATGTTTATTGCACAGAACACGCAGACCAAATATTTTGGACTGTAATGTCTACTTCTGGTATTGGAGGGAACATAACATGCAAAATATTATTATTCTTATAAGAAGACACAATTACAAGCAAGATTTTTAAAAAGTGTATATATTTACAAACTCAGTAGCAGAAGGTGTTTATCATTCTGAGAAATTATAAACATCAAAATAAAATTGTGTTTACAGTGTAATAATTAGTTGCACCAGGATAATACGTTATGTGATGGAAAAAATATGCAAGTGTGCATCTATGCCAACCTTGGTCCTTTTCTCAGCAAGGTCAGAGGATAAAAGTATTATGCCTTGTCAGGCAGCCAAAACCATTTTACAGCTCTTATTAGTTGCACTCAGCATAGAGGAAATGGGCTCTTGCCTTCAGTTCACAAAATCAAAGCCTGAAGCAAGTTGTGCAAAACATTCAGATTGGATCTCTAACGTACGTGAAATCAATCTTGATGCAAGTCCAAACTAGCTCTATGGACTTGCACCCATTTGCTGGAATTTTGTTTGTCTGATGTTTTCCAGCAAAGGTGAATATGAATCTTTTTTTTTTTTTTACCTGTATCTGAAGATTTGCAAACTTTTGCCGGTTTTCATGACTAGCATTATAATGTGATCAGTGTTTTATACTTTTTTTAGCTGATGATGTCAAAGGTTTACAAATACTGCTTTGATTTTTCACAGCTGAGGTAGAGCTCACTTCAGCTGATGGTCAAACATAATCCGATGGACAGAGAGCTGCCTCCAGGTATATTTGCATCAACAATGAATTTCAACCAGTCACGTTGTCTCTATCTTTATCATGTGTCTGCCAACCTGTGTATCTTTTCATGTTGTTTAATCTATCAGTCACATTTTGTCTAGCCTAGGATGTAGCTGTGATGTGGAAATGCTTTAGCTAATGGCTGCTAATATGTTCTAGAAGCATGATATAGGATGTATCAGCAGTACAAAACACTTAAGTCTAAGCTTTAACTCAAATCAATTAACCAAAGCAAACTAACTCAGGTTAAAACAGCAGCAAAGATGAAGTAATTTGAACTTCATGCAAAAAGCTTGCTTTCAAGGTTGTACGAACATGCTTAGCAAAAGGAGATCGAAGTTCTGCAAAAGACATAAAGTAGAAAAGCTGCAGGAACTCTGACTGGTGGGTAACCAGTATTTCCTGATGGTTTATACCCTCTTTGCTTGTCTTTCATAGTGGGTTTTCACAGGTGTTTATATAAGTGTGTCCAAGCTACAGCTGCACCCTGTCTGCTGTGTAGAGGTCCCCAGCAGCTGGCCCAAAATCCAGGTTGCGTTGTCCTCAGGAAGATGCAAGCTATGCTTGGTTAAGACCACACTTTCTTGCACTGTAACCTGTTAGTATATATTCTAATGTGGGCTAAGCTTCAAGCTAAGGAGTCTAGAAGTGAAAAGAAGCTTGTGCTATGTAGACTGTTAAAAGAGCTCACCCAGGTTTGTTTTACATGCTTCTGTTGCATGGAAGCCTGGCAGAGATGGGGAGACCAAATTAAACCAATTATCAATAATATGCTGTTCAGCAAGTGCTTCTGTTTCTGGCAGTGTTAGCAAAGTGGCAGGAGCAACTCAAAGGGCACAGTTCCCGCAACAAAGCACTGGCAGCGCACAAAGGATGCAGCAAACCGCCCCATGAAGGACAACTGGAGGGGGCAGGGAAGGCAGAGGCAAGAAGTGATTGTCTGTCTCATGATAATGGGACCAATTTTCAGTGCAGCTATGCCAGCTGAGCTCCAGGGAGGCTCCAGGGAATCCAGCTCAATGGGCTTTAATTTGTGCGTATGTGTATAGATTATATATGACAGGCACGATTCCACATGCCTTCCAAATCACGGCACTGTACTTAAACCCTAATACATAGATAATGCAGATGTCAGGTAATCAAAGCAACCTTTGTCATACTGAAAACTGAAACTCTTGAGGGCAGAGTTTAATCAATGTATTATTGGAACTAAAATTCCAGCCTTACTGTAGTGATTGTATTACTAGGTGCCATATTTAATTCATGAAGAAAACTACGAGTTTTAAAATTGAAATGAGACTCAAAATTTGCTAGTTGATGCAGAATGTAAAATTAATTTTCTGTCGGTCATGGGCATCAAAGAAATAGGTAAGAAAGAGCAAAAATTCTTTCTTGTCTGTTTCTGGATTCCTTTTATCAGGTTTTTAAAGGTCTCAAAAATGTTACAAGAAAACACTGCAGAAAGGTAACTGTGATTCACTTCACAAGTTGCATCTCTGTTTTTACTGAAGATTTTTCTTCTGTTCCTTTAACAATGTATGTAAATGTCAAGCTTCTGTAGGCTGAAGAAAGATTTCAGCATTATTTAAATATATAAGAAAATTATTAATTCCATATTGTTTTGGTAATATTACCTCCTTTTTGTTCTCTTTTTCAGCTAGATGAATTGCTTGGAAGTGGTAATATATCACTTCTACATACATGTATAATGGCAGCAATCATTAGCCTTTTTTTTGAGCTTATATGTTTTCCTACAGCTTTGGCAGCATTTGATTTAATTAAAAAATAAAGAATATGCTGATTCAAAAGAAAATACTGCAGTGAAATAAATCTGGGTTATATTTGGCTAATAAGGAAACACAGGACGGTGCCGGATGTGGAGGTGACCAGGATGTTCCATTCCAGCTTTCCTTCCTCATTTAACTTTTCTTTGACTGCTCCAGCTAGAAACGATGCACAAGGGCTGGAACAACAGCAGGCATGGAGGTTTTTCATTACCTGACCCTCTGATACAGTAGCCCAGTAACCACCATACCTCCGTCTTCTTTCCTGGGGGCTCCTTCTTTCCCACTCTGGGGATATTCTTTCTCCTGATGTCCTGTATCTTCCCCCATGTATGGTTTTATAGACACTGTTTGCAAAGTCCCAGCAGAAGTTAGCTTGTAAATTGGAGAGCTGTAACAGTACTTCAGGATGACAAATTATGCAGCGTCTTCCTGTAGCCCAACAAACTCTAGTGCTTCCACACATTGTGGTTCATATGTTTGTTCAGACTCTGGCTTTTCATCTGTAGAAAAGCAAAAGAATAACTGGACCTCATGTTGGCAAGGAAGTGACATCCACACATGATATTTTGAGCACCAGCTTCTCACTGGCTTGTGAACCTGGAACCTCGAACTCTGTGGTTATCTGTGTACAGACTTAAATAAATGTGCTTGAGTTTGCAGAAGTGGCTGCGGCTAGTTAAATTTATGTTATATTTAAGAGTAGAGTTCGAATTCTTTTTATACCTGAGCTGCTTTCCTTGGTGATCTAGTTGATTCATCCTGAAATGTAAATTGATCTCCAAGAAGTATGTATGAATGGTGAGTTTGGAGTCGGGTGCAAATATGACCCCCTGACTAATGTGGCAGTAGCCTTTATGCCAGATTTTCTCATACCTGTAGTGGAGGTCATGTTTCTGTACTTCGCAGTAGGATGTATGGAGGGATAAATACATTTTAATTCTGAAGGGACAAATCAACAGTGTAAACCACAGATTTAAACAAACCAGCGTGCCATACTCTGTCCTGGTAACTTCTAGTTGTTGCTGCATGAGGCTTCTGCTTTCTTTGCACTTCTTTTGTGTGCTGATTTAGTTTTTAAACACATGCAAGTTAAGTGTGTTACTACATGTACTACTTTCTTTCTAAATAAACCCTACCTTTTATTTTAGAAACACATTTAAAACAGAGCAATTAAGCTGACTTCAGTGAGGTTAGCAAAAAGAGTCAAACACGAGTGTTGGGAAGGAACAAAGATCCTCACTGTTACAGTTTTATTACAACTTTTGTGGTAGCTCTCTTCTTTTTTCTTTCTTTTTTTTTAAAATTCAAGTTCCTGCTGGGGTGTCAAGTGTCAGCCCTTCAAAAGAACGTTTCTTAACTTAGTAAGAGCAAAAAAAAAAAACTTCAAAACACGAACCTTGCATGTTCTGTAACTACAAAGCAAATAAAAAGATTCACAATTCAGATTTCAGTTTCACAACTTTTAATGCAATAATACAAGTGCAACATTTTTTGAAGGCCTTATTTATTTATTTACTTATTTATTTATTTAAACTGCAGGCTATATGATTTCAACTCATTATTCTTGCTTAAACTCAGGGCCTGTAAATCCAGGTAAATAGTTTTCTCCTGAAGTCATAAAAACTCCATGTTTGAAAAAAGAGAAAAAGAAAAAGCCCAATAATTTAGGAATATTTAAGTAATATTCCTTTTATTGTGGTAAATATAAAGATAGAATAAAATGAATACACCCAGACTTGGTGTTTGTCCAGTTAAAAGGGGGATGGTGGTGAATACCAGATTAGTCATTCCTAACTGGGACAAAACCTGATTGTGTCCATATTCATAATTTTTCCATGGTAACCAACATGGATTATTGAGTTGCAACCATTTTTCTGGGCTCCATGTGTTTCTATTGACCCTTAGGAGAGCTATTTTGATGTTAAATACTGTCAGGCTGTGAGTAACCATTTTTCCACTTTACCAAGGGAATACGTGGCTTTACTTCTTCCTTGCATCAGCCCACTGGAAAACTATTCTCCTTTCTAAAAAAAAACCAAAAAACCAACAACAACAAAAAAAAACCCAACCCTAAACCAAACCAAACAAAAAAGTTTTCCTTTGTGACTTTTATCCTAGAGCTGACCTTGCTCAGGGTTTAAAGAGCACAAGTATTGGTGTGAGATAAACAGAATGGAAAAGGGGTACAAGGAGAGGGCTAAAAGGGGGAGAGTCACCTCTTGTTTCCCATGGCAGTGAGCTGGTAGTGAAGCTCAACCCAGCCGTCTTTAAAACTTCATCATGAGTTTTCTTTTGACGTGGTTTCTTAATGTAAGGTTGTTATATCCACAGCAATTTCAGTAAAGATAAGGCTGCTAGGCTGGATTTACAATAGTGAAAATGGAAGCAGAATTTGGCCCTCAGACTAACATTTCCTGTAACTCTTAACACTCTTTTTTATAGTGGTACTTTAGTTCTCTTTTGTTTCAAGTATTTGGCTTGTAATCATACCAGTGTTTCAGTAGCAAAGCATTTTAACTTTGGAGTCAGGGATTTGAAGAGAGTAACATTTCTACTTAATTATAAGGCAAGTGGCATTCAGTCAAATGTTTTAGGTTATTATCATCCCAATCTGAAGCTTTTAAAGAAGAAAAGGAAACAAGAATTTTGTTTGGTTCAATGATATAAATTTTGAAGGATAGCTGGCCCCTTACAGAGTGCCCTGATGATCCAACCTGGAACCACGTGAAGTGGGGGACTTCAGGGGTATTTGACTTCAGTCCTAAGGGCACAGGACATTTTCATTAAAAAATAGAATTGCTATTAAAGCCAAGCTGACATCTTCCTTCTGATAGTGAAGGAAGTTTTGGTTCATTAAATTACCACCTTTTTGGCTCTTGTTTAAAGGCTGCATAACCCTTCTTTTAGAAACGAGCTACTCTTGGAGGGAAGAGTTGACACGTGCTTGCCCCATGCAATTGCTGTAACAGAGGTGCACAATAAAGGCTGAATTTGACTGTCCTGGCACTCTCCCATTGTGGCTGGTGGCTAGAGAGCTGTGGAGTCTTGCAGCTGACTGCTGCTTGGGGGTCACCCCCTCTACGCTGGGTCTGGGCATACTCAATGCATTCTAGGATGCGTATTGCCACTGCACATCAGGTCAGTCCTACAATTGCTTTGGGTGAACAAGAATCCTTTTTCCTTCTTGACCCAGGCACTTAGGGATGGTGAAGCTTTTCTCTCTAGCATGGTGAGTTTGGGGATCCTGCCATGGGAAGCAGTGAATTTTCTGAAGTCAGGAGTTTGCAGTTGTATGGCAGAGTCACCGAAGTATTGGAGAGTTGGGGGTTATGGTAGCTGTTATTTCTACTCTCAGTTCAGGACTATAAAGACATAGTCTTGTACTTAAGAGTTGCTGTGCTTCCAAAAGTAAGTTTTCATCATTAGCATTTCAAACATTACTCACTGAACCATATTGCAAATGAGAAAGGAGAAAATGTCTTAGAAAGCATTTCCAAGTGCCGGGAAGTAAATAGTTATTGCTGAGGTGTCTGCTTGGAAAGTTGGCAGCCTCCAAAATGATTACAGATTAAATTCTACTTCAGATAAAGTAAGAGCCAATACTTCTTCCTTCCTGCTCACTTTCGATTGATACCTCTTGAGAGAGAGCTGCTGGTACCCTGCTTGGCTATGCTAAGATCCATTTGTGATTTTAATACACATTTTCTTTTGAAGAAGTGTAATTAAAAAATAAGTAATACAGAATATACATTTCAGAACAGAAATGTCTGTCCCCTGAACTGTAGATCAATGATGGTCTAAAAGACTGGTAGATTGTAACATGCAGAGAGCCAACGCGTCACATGGTGCTGTTTCTCCTCATTTCAAGCTGCTAAATCCCATTAAAAGGGAAGCTAGAAGCAAATTCCATGTATTTTTAGTATTTTTGCTCTGTGATTGCAATTACTGTGACTGACACAAAAACTGCATAAAATGGTGAGTAAAGAAGGAAGTGGTCTCTGTCGCTGAGCTGGGAGGGCGTTGGTCCAGAGAGTCTTCAGAGAGCCTCTCCTTCAGAGAGCCTGTGAAGACTTTCCAAAACCCTCACTCTGAAGTATTTACTGTTGGCCAACTGGGTCCTCGCTGACAAGACTTTGGATACCAAGATGAAAACTGTCACGTGGGAAAAAAACCCTAATCTGAATCAGATCAATTAGCTTTGCTACAGTTGCTCTGTTACAATCCTTTTCCCAGTTAGGCTCCTTCTTTGCTGGCCTTCATGAATTCAAGAGAGTTTTGTTGGTAATTATAAGGGAAGGGGCTTTTATGCTATTCTGCTTTATGCTTTTTTCACTATACTGAAGATGCGGTGTGTTTAATATCTACACTTTTACAGAATATTTAAACCCCTAGTATCCTAAGCTATATGAGTCCGTCCGCCTGCTTTTCCCAGGCACCCCAACTCAAGCTGGAGTTCTGCTAATAATTTTTACTGAGTTAACTGCATAGTTGAAAAAGTTACCACCCTCACAAGTCCAGTCTTTTCCAATGCTAGAAATTATCACCTGCATAGGAACAGTGATATTTTAACTTAAACTACAGAAATCAAAGTATGCTGATGCACAGGCTCACGATCACAAAATGGGCTCACAACCCCCTGTTCTGCTGGTCCACCATGCCAGGAAAGGAATCACTTCCAGAATAAGGGCAAAGCAGAAGGCTGAGGGCAGTAAAATTTCCAAATGCTGTCGTTATCCAAGAGGGAGTAAGAGGCCTTTGCTAGTTCCTAAATTGCTTTCACAGGAGGTTGCTGGAATAATGCTATTTCTGGAACTCTGTCTTGTTCTAGTTGTTCTTTCCCTTTCCGTGGTGGACATGTTCTCTTTCTTTTTCCTTCATCTTACTCTTCACACCTTCTTCTTTCAGTTGCTTTTCTCTTTTTCTGTCTTGTTTAGGTGTTTTCTTTTTAAATTGCTCTTCCTGCCAGAAAAGAGAGTAATCAAATAAATGTATGTAAAATAAAGAACCTGTCATTGCCTTGCTTCTGGAGACTGGAAAAAGTGTTTTCTAGTGACTACTTCTTATAGGTGTTCTAGTACCTATTCATTACGGAGCACAGACTTAACAGTTGATGTGGGGAAGGTTGCAGGATGTATTTAGTTGTATATGAGAATTTGTTTATGCATTTATCAAAATCTGCCAAAATCAAAAGTTGGCGAACATATAAATACATATACATACCTATAAATACCCCTATACATACATACATATAAATACCCCATGATTATGGACCACCTGGCTTTACAGCCTTGCTATTTTTAATATAATTATTTGGCTTGTAATGATACTTGCACAGTAATTAAAGCCACCTAATGTTTTCCATTGTAGAAGCCTCCCTTTTAGTTGCTTATTTCTTTGTCAAGCCTTAACTGTTTGGGTTACAGCTTTCTATACTTGCTTTCTGCTTCAGACTGAATAGTTTTGGAAATATTTATTAAAAATTGTGTAGCTGTATTCAAGAATGGTCTCCAGACAGAAGTTGGTGAGAGGTTCTGTTTCTTGTTTACAATGCCACAATTTTTATTGCTTTTTCTTTTGAGTGCTTTGCTTCTCCTGAGCAAATCCTCTGGAATTAAAACTGAGACCAAAGCTTTGGCAGAAGGATGGTCCTGGGCTAAAAGAAATACTACTTACTGTCCTCCAAAGACTCAGACAGATTTGGATGAGCTACACCTTTGAAAATCATTTTACATATGTTCAAAAACTACAGACTTCAAAAAGATTTATTTCAGTGGCCTCAGGCTAGAGGTAACGGGTAAGGCAGTGAATATAGGGGCTGAGAAACAGCCATATATATTGAATCAGACTCGCATGACAGAGGACGTCCCTCCCAAGTCAACATAGATGACCGTGGAGGCCCAGCAGTCCAAGGTGATAGGGAGGATGGGTAAAGGCAGAGCTGATGCCAACTCCCTACCTGGCGGGCAGTGCTGCAGCTTCACTCTGGTTTGGGAGGAAAGTTGGGAGTTTGTGAGTTAGTGGGCTCAAAGCCAGAGAGTTTGGATGTGGAAAGGTTAAAGACGGTCAGTTTTCTTTCTCTGGGAAAGCTTGCTAATACCTCATATAGCTGGTTTGTTGTTGTTTTCTTTAACTCTGTTACTAATGAAACTAAGAAGCTGGTTATTTCATGCAGAATGGCCAGTGTAGGTTTTGGAGCCCTCAATGCATACGCCCAATTTGTCATCTTAAATGTTGCTGCAGTGTTTAGCTGTTTCTCTCAGGGAACTGGTAACCATTGCATCTTTTTTTTTTAAATTATTTTTAGATTTATTTCTGAGAGCACCATCTCTGCGTGGTGGACAATCTGGTTGTATAAACTACAGCACTTACAAATCGCCTAATAAAGTCTGAAGAGTGCTCTGGGATTCATTTGATAAGAGTGGCTGTGTAAATGAAAGGCTGTTAATTGTGCAGCTGGCTGCCACATGCAGTTAATCCCCAGTGCAAAAGCGCAGCAAAATGCACTGTATGGGCAGTTCCAATCTAGAAATAAACTGGAAGGAAAAAACAGAAGCTCAGGGCTACCTTTCGGCTCTGTGATTTACACTGCCCACGAGGATATCTTGCAATGTTGGCCATGTATTTTTCAGCTCGTTGCCAATCCTCATGCCATTGCTGAACTTGATACTGAGGCTGGCACTTTGTAATTCTATCCAGAATGGTGCGGTTCTCCTGGTTCACTCTCCGCAGTTCCTGCTTTCGTTTTTCTCCATTTAAACTAGAGAGGAAAACCATATAAGCAGAATCAAACTTCTTCCCGCTTGTTCGTGTTCCCACATCTGGGAACCCAGAAGGTGAAATATCTGTCAATTTTGTGTCAGGGGAAAATTTGCCTAAGGTTTTATACCTCTCCTACAGGGACTTGCTCTTTCTTGATCTGCATTAACCAGCCCTTGCAACCCAATCTTTTTGTCCTTCTTAAGAGGATAGTCTTTGTTCAGTATCTTCCAAATGCAGCCCTGCCTGCACAGAGGTTTGTTACATTTAGAAGAAGGAAAAATGTTAGTTTTTTCTTGGATTAATGCCAACCCTCCAGTCTTGGCATTGCTGTAGTGCAGTACTCCAGGTGAGGGCATGGCCGGTGTCTGAGACCCTTAATGATAAATTTCAGTAACTTTGGTTTATACATTTAATTTGTGTACAAACCTGATGAACTGAGTTGGGAAGCATGAAGATAACGGAGATAAACATACTGCCTCAAACACCTTGGAAACTTTCTGTGATTTCTTAGACTGGAATTTCCCAGGCAGCTGAGCTGATCTCGTAGCAGTCTCCTGCCACCAAAAAAGGAAGGACTTGCTCTTTTCTTTCCCCTGCTCACCTCCCCGCTGCTCCCAGCTGTGTGGTCTTCTCCATGCCTTGCACCAGCCCTGGAATTCATCACTTTGCAGAAAGTGGCAGAAAGACTATCCAGGTTGGTTTGTTTTTGTTGGGTTAGTTTTCTGCTGCTGGCTCAAGTTTAATTAGCTCATGGAGAGGTTTGATGGAAACCACAGTTGATCCAAAGAAAACAGGTGTTTACCACTTGAATCAGGAAGGGAGAGGGGGAATGAAAAGGGGGAGCATGCTCTGCTCCTTCCATATCTTGTGGAATCACACCTTCAGTAGCAGAGTGAACTGGTGCTTGTTGATGCCTGCGCTGATCTGGGTATTATTCACTAGTGACAAGCCATAAATGCTGTGATGTGGATTTGCATGATGTGGACGTGACCAACTCTGTTTCAAATCATTTCTGTCTTCCAAAGGAACTGTGCAAATATCAGGATATTCATGATGGTGACTTGTAGTGAGTTCTACCTAGGTCACTTGCACCTGAGCTGCATTTTGCTGTCTGGAGACACTTTAGGGCCTGATGAGCAGTCAGTCTGTCATGAAGTAGTCTGTCTGCAAATGAATCACAGGAGGTAACAGCTGCCATCTGAGTTATACAAACCGTTCTCTTCACTTCAAAAGCCCGTCCCTTCTGTTGACTGGTTTGCTGGGCCTTATTTGGGGTGTGAATTTCCTTCTGAATCAAAAATGTGTAAGGTGGTAAATCCAGTGGTAAATCCTCAAGGCATATTTTGCTTAGTCTCCTTTAAGCAGCAAATTATATTTTCACTTCTGCCTGCTTCCTGCTCCACTTTTTAATTTTAATTCTGTTTTTTGCTCTGTTTTTATTTCATCTCTAAGCTTTGGATCTCCCTCTTTCCGGTGGTGTCTGTAGGAACAACTGGCAAAGTCAGCAGCAATGACTCACTTAGCAGGAACAACAGCTTTGCTGAGACATAATAGGTTTGCTTCATTTATTTCCCTTAAAAGTAGGGCAATGTTCTCTCTCTCTCATTTTTCCCCCTTTTTTTCATTCCCTCAGTTATTAAACTGAAAAACTATCTTAAAGCCATCTTCTTTTCAACAGAGGGTAGGAGGAAAATGACCTGGCATTGGATTTCATGTGACAGGGCAAGCAAATGGCTTTCTGAAGTGTTGGTTATACCTTAGGCTGCCTTTTAAAATACGTGTCCTCACAGAGCAGTTTATCCTTAGCTATGTTTGTCACTGGAAAGGTAACTTGATAACTACATAGAAATAGGGCTGCTGATGTTACCTTTTGGCCTTATAGTCATTTTTGTTGTCGATTTGTCCCTTTGTTCTCATGATGCAGGACATCTTCTCCAGCAGCAAACAGTTGTCTCTTTCGATGACGGAAAGTCGGTCTTCCTCCAACTTTGTCTACAGAAGGGATAAAGAAATGCTTCTGTTTTTACAAGGCCATAGAAAGCTGCAGTGATGTACCATGGATATCTAAGAGAGTGTTCAAAATTCCTGTCCCCTTCTCTTCTCAGAGTGTAACAGACACTGATCAGGTAAAACTTTGTGCTAGTGTTGAGAGAACCCTTTGTTTCACCATTTTAATGGTGATGCAATGAGAGAAAGCCCTTTGCAATGCTGTGAATTTGACCCTGAAACACTTTCCTGCAACCACAACAGCAGCAGCCTGTGTCATTAGCAAATGCATTTCATCAGTATAAGCAGAATTTCTAGAAATAATTGTCAATGTATTTTCCAGGATCATCACTATTATTTGTGTCTCTAGCAGCCTTCATAGACTCTTGTCAAAATCTAGGATTGTTGTGATGGACACACAAACACACAATGGGACTCATCCAGACTCCTCTGAAGACAATGGGAGTCTTTCTGTTATCTTTGGTGGGCTTTGGATCAAATGGTAATTTTTCCATTGACTTCAGTGAGATTTGGATTAGGTCCCGTTGCAGGCCATTTTTGTCCTGGAGGGGTTGCAGGCTAGTGTTAAGAACAGAAGCAACAAGTGGGTGTGATGAACAAATGGAAAGAGATGTATGAGGCAGTATAAGCTAGTTCTGTTCATCCTTAGCATGATTTTAAGCCTCTTTAACTTCAGTTTTAAAATGGAAGATTACTAATAATCTCTGAAATTAACTATATAATGGGCAAAATACTTCAGTGTCAAAAGTGGGATGAAAATTGAAGGAGTGCAGTGGAGGAGGGAGAATCCCTTTGGATATCCTGGGGTGTTGTCTAATTTGTAAAAAGTGTTACCATATTGTTTTTCGAAGAACACAAATCCATGCTGAAAGTGTGTTTGTTGGGACTGGGAAGAAATGGGGGAGAGGTGAAGAGAAAAACTTATTTTCAAAGTTATCTGAGTCCCAAGAGTGCCTTTTCCAGCAGGAGTAACCAGAGAACAGCTGGATGGAGGAAAGCAGGGAAAGCACTCTTTTCATAGCTGGACTTCAACATCTTGTTCTCAAAAGCCTCGCAGAACAGAATCACTGAATAAATATTCTTATTTTGAGCATACTAATTCACTCTTCTCCTTTCTCCCCTTTTTTCCCCATATTTGATTCTAGGCACTCACTACTCTTAGGCATGTTCTTTGAACTACAGGTCCTGATACCTGGAAGTGAGACTGTGGTCCTAGTCTCTTTCTCATCCTCCTCATTTCCAAACTGCTACAGAAAGAAAGAAAAAAGAAAAGAGAAAGAAAGAAAGAAAGAAAGAAAGAAAGAAAGAAAGAAAGAAAGAAAGAAAGAAAGAAAGAAAGAAAGAAAGAAAGAAAGAAAGAAAGAAAGAAAACCTCTAATGTTGCAATCTTCTAGTAACCAGTTCTTCTTTACAATCACTCTCCTCAAGGTTATTCAGAGCCTGATGGGATTACTTAATGCACCAGTTTTAGGTCCTTTTATACTACAATGTGACCAGCATCTGACCTGGTTTGGTTATAGACCCCACCAAACAAGGCAGATGCACTAGATTCCCTACAGTAACCTGCTACTCTATCATTAGCCACTCAAAACTATCAGAGCGGGATGAGGAGGATTTCCTATTCATTTCATACAGGACGTGCAATATCTTTGGAGTGCCTAGAATCAAATATGGGAAAAAAAGAGGAGAAAGGAGAAGAGTGAATTAGTGTGGTCAAAATAAGACTATTTATTCAGTGATTCTGTTCACCTCTCAGGGGGGGTTATGCAATATTTCATTTTCAAAGGAACTTTATCAGTGTTATTTTTACAGTAATAGGAAAAAATTAACAGCAGCAATTGAATCCACATCCTAATATACCATATGATTTTATGCATGGAGGAGAAATGAATTGTTTTGCTAGTGAAATCATTTTAAGGTTCCTGGGGATTATGATGCCGCACAGTGAGATGATAAACAATCTTAAGGAAATTAATTCTGAAGTTCTTACATGGGCTACGCTGCCATAGCCTGAGGGGCACTGTGTTGGAAATTAAGTCTTTGACAGGGTTTAGCTGCACGTATTTTCTACTGTGCTCACATTTCAGTTTTTTAAATCATTGTTGTTTCCTTTTAGTAAGCAGAGTTAATTAAGTAACCATTTATTTTCCACTCTCATCTTTTAATAAAAATTCACCTCTTGGGAGCAGTAAGATTTTGAAGGATAACTGCCAGTCAAGGCTACCCATTGTTATTTCTTGTGCTTTGAATATGTTAACATCCTATTATTCAGTTCATTGCTCTGTGTGTATCTTGATGATTGGGTTATTCTTGTTATTTGTGATGGTTTTTTTCATGGTTGTGCAGAAGGACCTTTTAGGAGGCTATTTGAACACTTTAGCAGTTGTTAATCTGAAGCGCTCTGATTTCATCAATAAGCATAAAGATAAAATAAGTTATTTAATGTGGCTGGGAGTGTGCTATTCATGGATCCTGACAGTCCTGTTGCAACAATCACTGCACCAAGGGAAAAAAAAAAAGGCCCTGAAATTGTGACCATCTGGTAGTCTCTTTGTTTTCTTAGAGAGGAGATGTGACGGTGAGCATGCTAGTGCTTACTGAGATAACCAATATTATACCTTCAGCTTCCCTAATTTCAGATGAAGGTGGCTGTATATTGCAGGAGCACTTGTGTCCACTAGTGGTTTTGCTGCCTGGATCTGCAACAGAAATTAAATGTTTATCCATTTTTGTTGGAAATACCTGGAAATACCCTTGCATATCATTACAGTAGATCTTTTAATTCTCATGTTCTGTTTTGTTAACCAGCAGTAACACTATTAAACATATGATTCATTACATCAGCAAAGCCAGACTTGCCCAGAAGAAGAGCAGCGGGAAATGAAAATGTTAAAGGTAGTTGTTCTGAAGTCTGCTGGAGATGCAAAGTGCTCTTTATGTTGGAGAAATGTAAAAATACATAAAGTCTGGTTACAGTAGTGTTGATGTTATGATACAGGAAAGACTGTCTAAGAGAAGGCAGGCAGTTTTTATTAGGCATCCAGCAGAAATAAAAAGGCTAGTGTAAGAAAGTTCGAGGTACTCCTAAGCTGTGCCAGGACTTCCAAAGGGATGCACATTTAGGATGCTGCCAGAAAGAGGTAAGCAATACTGGAAAAGGACTTCTTGTGTTGAAAGTATTCCCAGGCCTCTTATTATTAGCACTTTAGAATGATCATCAAAAGCAGATTGTGGATCTAATTATTCTAATAATTGGAGTTGGTAGTTCAGTGGCACAATAATATTTATCTCCATGCTATCCTAAATAGCCATGCAATATATGAGGAAGGAGAGTAATCTGTGAGCTGCTTTGGACTGAAGAAACCCCATGGAAGAAAAGCTGGTATCAGGGAGTGGAGTGACACAGGATTTAGAGGGAAGAGCACTCCATCTCAGACTGGGGTCCTGCAGGGAGTGAGACTGGATTGGTTAAAACAATACTATGATTTTTGTCATGAAATACGTGTGATAAGCATTCTCCCTCTAGCATACCTTATACTTCAACTGTTCCATCTCAGGCAGACTCAATGATACAGAAAGAAGAGAGAAATACTTGCTATTTAAAAAAAAGAGGCTGCCAAGTAATAGCAGCAGGCACAGCACCAATGCAAACCCCACGCAGCTGGGCATGACCAAAGCACTGCCTGAGTGCAGCAGAAGTTTTCCACATCTCTTTCTGTAGCAGCTTTGCGATGAGCTGAGAACCAGGCTTGAATCCCTGATGGCAGACCTGTCATACATACTACCAGGACAGGTTCCTTTCTTTTATAACGGGGTGAATAATTTACAGTGCTGACTGGGACAATGTTTAGCAGTTTCTAGCTTTGTCTGACATTCACTTGAACTGCTTGGCTTCATATGAAAACATTCAGCTGCTTTTTTGTGGCAGTTGTCTCTGGGGAGGTGGGATCCCAGAAGGGGCTAACTGCTCTCAGCTCCAGCTGATTTCAGGGGGAGATGAGAGCACTCATCTTAATCCTTTCTAGATCCCATTATGTTAAGTAGCTGTTTTTTACTGGATAGCAGAACTAACCTTGGTAAATCTCTGAGGGTTTTGGTGTTTTTGGCTTCTGCTGCTGCTGTCTCCTCTGCTTCTTCAGGTGCTTTAAATTATCATGCTATTAAGTTATTTTAAAAATAACTTTAAGAAGACATGCAATTTGTAAAATAGGGTTGTTATTGTATCAGTCAGTAGAAATCACCGCTGTGAAGGAAAATTATCATATTTCTGAAAACTCTGATTTTAATTTATAGATATGCAAACTGTTTTAAACTTGAACAACAAAAGGTGGGTTTAGAAACAATATTTCTTTTGTGGAATTAGCATCAATACAATATCATTTTCTGGAAAGTGTTATGATTAATTTGTCTTCTGTCCTTATATGCACAACAGTAAAAGGTAAAACCTGGTATTTTCTAAGCTCACCCTAATCTCTGTTGTGGCACTTTCCAGAGCCATGGTGGTTTTGGAGCCATTTTATATTTAATTCTGTGCAGAATGTTGCAGAGAGGAGCTGTAACTCTGTTTTTCTCCCCCCAGTTCCTTTCTTCTGTTAAGAAAATAACAAAATTATTCAAACTGGAAGTATTTGTTCTTCTGTACATAGAAACATGCTGGCATTTTTTGTACCTTTGCATCATGGAGAAAATGATCCCTAATCATTGCCGTCTGTTAGTGGTCTTCTCCAAGTGTGCCTTTTTTGATTTTTTGATGTGTTACCTTTTATTCTTCCTTGCTCCCTATTTTTCCCCTTTCTCTCTCGATCTGTTTTTTGGTGTGTTTTAGTGTGTGTGTGTGAGCTCCTTCAATGCAAAGCCTGCACATCAGCAAGCAGAGGCCCTTAGTGCCTTTTCTCAGAGCGATCCCTGTCTCTCTTGGCAGAGCAAGAGCCTGTGCCACATGTGGGCTGTGTCATTCAGGACAGCCGGCCCAATTGCCCTGCTGCCTTCAGTTACCCCTGCCCACAGGTACCACTGCCCTGGTAGCTGGCATTCACTGCAGCAAGTCTGAATTCATGCCAGCAGAAGGCACAGTGAAATTTCCAGGCAACTAGCGTGGGAATTTAAGAGCACGCCAGCACGACAACACAGGGGCACTTGAAAAGGCCGCTTTTTGGCCATTGGAGACCTTGTTAGTCACTACTTAAGCCGGGTGTGAACCTTGTAATAAGGAACAAAATTCTTTACCTTCTAAGCCATCCTTTGCCCAACACAATAGTTACTCTTTCTCTTTGCTTGCACTCAGGAATTAACACTCGTGTTTAATCCAAGAGCAGTTGAGTCGTGGGAAATGTTTTGTTCTCTATAAATACATTTCTTCACTATATATCATGATGATATCTAACCTCTATTCTTGGCCTCTGAATGCCTTAGCGCATGTATGAAGTGCTCTGTACGCTGAACAAAGAAGAGTTCTGTATGCACAGCGGATGCTGAGAGTATTTCAGTTACACTAATATCAGTTCTCTGCTTTAAAAGAGCCACTGTTTAAATAACCATGCGTATATACAATACTAAGCCTCTCAAGGTTAATTCACACAGAAGGAAACTTATTTATTTCAATATTGTCAATTTGGTTAGAAAAATATGTCAAATTCAATTCTCTACCTCATCTTTAACTTTTTTCCACCTGCAAGTCAAATTATGGGAACAATGGAAGGAAGGAAGGAAGATATTTTTATACAGTTAATGAAACAGACCCGGTCTGGAAATAATGAAGAACTATTTCTTTGTATTAAAGCTAATTATTTTGTGATAAAATCTTCCTAAGGTAGCAATACAGCTGAATCATCACTGATGGTATTCACTCCTTATGGATTTTGATGAGGGAGCAGTCCTGCATTATTACCGATTTGGAGCAGATGACTGACCAAATCTTTTTCACTTCTATATTTGGTGAACATCATTACGATAACTCTAAATGGACACAAAAGCTCTATCTATATTTGCTGGATATTCTTAAAACATGTCTCTTATACCTTATTTTCATCAGTAGCTTTCATAACAGTATTAAGGATGAGCAGAGAGATGCTGTAGCCTTTTTGGGTAAGCTTATTCTTTCATGAAGGCCTCTGCTTTTTATCAAACAGTTGTACCTACCCTTTTCTTGTGTTCTTCATACTTTGCTTTGTCCCATTTTAGCTGAAGATATTTGTTGCCACATGGTAAAATTGGCTGGTAGGCTCGATGCATCTTGCACAAAATACAGCATCTCTGAATCTGGGCTTTAAAAACAAACAAAAAACCAAAAAGTATGAGTAATACCAGCCTGAGCCTTTCCTAAAGCAAAGCCCTGGAGACTTGTGGTATGTTTGCAGCAGGTCACGTGGGGGTTGTCATGGCATCGCTGCTCAGTAAAAGAATGAATAGCTGGTGGTAGCATTTCAAACAATACATTTAACGAATAGCAAACAAGAACCGAATGTTATAGCAATGCATTCCAAAGAGTATTTTATTCGTATATAAAATAGAGTACCAATTATACTTCACTAGCCATACCTACCTCTTACTGATGAAGGAAAGACAGTGGCGTAGGCTATTAATAATGCTTTGCACACTACCATAAATATGAAAAGGACTGTATAATGGGCTATATTTGCTGAGCCTTGACTTGACCAGCATGCCTCAGTAATGCTCCGCGCAAACCCTCAGTGGGAGGTGTCATCTTTTGCACTGCAATAACTTGTTTAAAACATTTTTTTTCATTGATAAGTATGCGCTTTTCAAAAGCCACAGCAAATGTCTTCATAGGCAAATAGTTTTGGTTTTTAATAGCCATTTCACCTTTCTTTATCTGCATGCCATCTGATTGCTAATGAGTTACAGAAAGCTCAAACAAACTTGCAAATGCCACTTATTTACCAAGTTGACCACTGGTTCTCACGCAGGGCCAACCAGGCTTTCATTCTTCGTGGGCTACATTTGGCAGGGAGATGAACGGGCAAAGATGTTTTCTCAGGCCCACCCAAAAATGGAAAAGGTGCTTCTGCTCGTTCAAGCTCAACTTGACCTCCTCCAAAGCTGGGCTTGAGCTGACACAGTTCATTTGATATTTCCATCCTCATGGTGTGGAGCATCCTGAAGCTGGGTCCTGCAGACTGCCGAAGGCCTTTGCTTTTGACTCATGCGTTTTCTTGATAAGGCCCGTAGTTCCTAAGGAGAAGACTTGAATTACAACTTGAACCCGTCATGTGTCTTTTAAAACAGGTAGGATAACGCACATCATTATATAAAAGCACTGGGAAGTAAGGAGGGAACCTATGGCTGACAATGCCAAAATTCACTAACCAGAATGGGTCTGTATGAGGATGAACCAGGGGATATTCCATTTTAGCACAAGGCTGTTGGTGCAGGTTGTTCTTACACAGCGTCTCATGTGAGTGCAGGGGAAGAGCAAGACATCTATCACACAACTACCCAACACAGGATCAGGGCCAGTGCTCTCTTGAATCTATATCTTGATTAACTTCTGCATTTCAGTAGCGAAATAAGGTTGGATATAGGGGTTTGTGATTTTTATTACAGTTGGTGTGAAATGGTGCTTAAACAACAGAAGCAGATATAAAATTAAAACCTTGATACATACTAATTTTGAACTGTAAAGCAAACACCCTTATTTTCAGACAAATGATGGAAGGAATTGAAGAGTAGGTTTTTCCACCTGCTTGCGTTCTTATTATTTTCCTGTTAATGTAACAGGAAGATGTGGAGAATGTCAATAAAAATAATAAAGAATACAGAGTTGAAATGCATTTCTTCAAATATATGTAATATCTAACTGTGCACACAATACAATTATATTGTGCTCTTGAACAAGTGGAAATACTGAGGCCCTCATTTGCTTGGCAGGGTCTTGGCCTTGGTCTTCTACATGCTACATGTGTAATGATCTGTTATGGACAGATCCGCAGGGCACCATTATCAAAGGAAAATTCTCATTGTTTTTGATGAAGCCCTTAAAATATAAGGAAAACTTAGCCTCTTACACTGATGAAACCATGGCTCACCAAGAAATTGAAATCACTGGGAATAATTTCCCAGCTGCTTCTCAATTAAAGTTTGTGACAGAAGGGAAGTGGTTTTAAACTTCCGCTGTGGTTGCCTGTGCTCTCTCTGCCCTCAAAAGCTGTGGACCATATATGCATTCATTCTAAACGTGGTTTTGGGTGGGTTTTTGGTGGTGGCAGGTTTTGTTTTGTTCTGGGGTAAGGAAAGCAAAGCTAAACGGTTTCAAAATCGACTGTCTTGATGTCAAACTACCTAAGGTCCAGCAGGTCCTTTCTGTCAGAAGATGGTGCTGGAAGACAGGAACAGCAGGTCCTACCTCTTTCTAATTTCGCAGCCTAAACTTACAGCTACAACAGGGGATTCTTTACAGTAGCATTTCACTACTCTTCACAAGCAAACTTGTGAAGTATCCTTAACAAACCAGAGGACTAGACCTACTACCTCTACAAGATAAAACAGGTATTTATGAAACATTTATTCTGTAAGTTATACAGTGGTATGAAGTGACAGCCATGGGAATTTCCATGTTGTGTGCAGAAGGACCTGCATATAATTTCTTGATAGCAAAAGCTACTTGCTGAAGAATAAAAGATGAAAAATATGTAGATAATGAATGTAAGAAGATTTTTGCAAAAAAATGCATTTTCTGGTGTATATCAAGACACATATACATTCATTTTTCACACAAAGCAGAGAGTGTTTTCTGCAGCATAAAAGCAAGATGGTCAATACCAGTCTACTTTTTAAATGTGGAAATCTTGGAGTGTGCTGACCTTCTTTTCTGAGATCTCAGCACCCTACGGCTCTCATAGGTTTCTGGGTTTGTTTTTTAACCTCTTTTTTCCTTTTGAGCAAAACTGTTCATGTAATATATAGAACTGTAAGCTCTGCAGGTGATATTGCTGCTAGGAATTTGAATCTTGAGTTCTTCCCCCTTGAACTATGTTGCAAGGTTAATGAGTTCTGCCCTTTCCATTGGCTTGGCCAGAAGAGCTCGGGCTGCCTCAGGAGCTGCCAGCTACAGAAGCTGCTTATGCTTATGGCCCAGTTACAGAAAAAGTTAAAGAAGATGCTGCTTCTCCTGCTGCACTCCAAATATAGATCATGTTTTTGGAGGTACTGTTGCTCACTCTGACCACAAGTGCTGTTTCCACCATTGGCTTTTGTGATGAACTGTGTATGTATAGTAAGAAACTGGAAAAGGCAGAGTGTACATTTTCTAAAGCTTTAAACATTTTCTGTATGTATGAAAAGGAAAATAAGTCCTTATTTTTTTGCTGACAGCTTTCCTGGTTATTTTAAAGTCATGGCAATTCCTCACCTTATTCTATGAAGTCTGACCAACTTTGGGCATGTGCATAGACTGAACTGCAGGACTGGAGTCATTTGTGGGTGTGCTTGAGGATCAGGCCCAATCTCCTTTAATTCATTGCCTCTCCCTGGATGGGCATTTGGAGATGCTGAGAGAAGCCAATTTTTTTTTTTTTTTTTTTTTTGGGTCGTTTCAGTCTGTTACATGATAGGATCCAATGCCGTGACTTTGACTGTGCAAGCACACACCCTTATCATATAACTCACAAGCAAACCACCCGACTGAGTAGCTGCAGAGTCCATCTGTAGACAGGGGGATAAAAAAAGCAACTGGAAAACCTGCTGGGGTGAGTGGGACTTCTGTGTCTGTGCATGCAGCATACCTAGCTGCTTCCATCTGAGGGCTGCCTGCAGTCATGCAGAATGCATTTTTGTGCATACGTGTGCAGCAGAGCGAACCCTTCCCAGCGTGGCACGAGCCGCTTGCTGTGCTGAGTGGTGCAAAGGGAAGGGGACGTGAGGGCTATGGCTCCCACTGCAATACAAAAGCAGATTTACCAGATGCTTCCTTTAGACTTGACCCTTTCTGGAAGCTTTGAGCAGGAATTAATTTTTGGCTGGGAAAAAAAAAAGGTTGTTTCCCACTTATTGTCTGAGAAATTGAGAGAAGGGAAAGAGGGCGGGGGGAAGAGGAAGAGCAAGGGAAAAACATTGCCATAATTATATGGAGGTTTTTTTGTATATACATATGTTTATATCTACATACACAATTTTAAATCTGTCGGACAATGTTTGGTAAGATCCAGGATTTCCTTGATCTACAGCAAAAAATGCCAAGTAGACTAGTGCTGCTGATTTTCCTTGGTGGTTTTAACGTGGGAGGAGGGCACAGAGGGAGGGGAGAGGGCTGTCGGATGATTGACTGAGCTTCTGCATCGAAGTCAGTTTGCTTGTGCAGTAGTCCTTAGCTTTCTGAGGAAGGCTGGTGTCACAGCATGGGTGCTGTGGAGTACGCATGCAGAGATGAGGACAGGGCCCTGTCCCCCATCGTTGCCTGAGGAGGGGAGTGCTTTCTGGGTAACCCCAGAAGGCCCTGGAGAAGGTAACCGGGAGCAGGCTGTTGCTGCTGAAAAGCTGGTCTGTAGCTGGGTGAATTGGCTGGGCCATCTGCATTCAGGCATGTGCCCCGTCTGCATAGGGAACTTAACCTTTTCCTGGAAACTAACGTCACTGCAGCGATGAGAAGATTTCTGGTGTGGGCAGGCAAGAAGTGTTGCTGATTCTCTGTCTGGCAGTTTTTTAATTTGTGCGTCTCTTCTTTGCATCAAACTCTTATCAGGCTTTACAAGAGCAAACCTCAGCCCACTTGTCAGCACAAGGCATAGCTAAATTTGTGTCTGGAGTGAGGGCAACTTGCCAGTGCAGGCAAGGCCCATGTTGCTGGAAGAGAGGTGGTAGCCTCCTAAGAGTGGCACAGAGGAGAAAACTTGGAGGGGCCTGAAGCATGCGACCTCCTAAGAACAGAAAATGGACTGCGAAGCAGCAAAGGCTTTCAGCTTAAAGCAAATGCCAACAGAAACGTTGTTGTGTGTGTTTGCAGCTGGGTGCACAGTGGTGCACACGTGTTATGGGAATGGGCCGTGGTTAGTATTCCCTGTGGGAATACTGTGCACTGCTGTAGGACTTGGGCGCCTCTGCCCAGCGGTGCACACCTTTGGCAGGCCTGGCCCTTCTGCTCCGCAGGAGACATGTGATAGCAGATGCCAATGTTAATTCCTGATAATGTGTTGCTCAGTGGTTTAGATTTGTTATATTGCTTTCAGGGCTTATATTACTTCTTCCTGCTAAAAACATCTGATTGCTTTATAATGGCTAAAACAAGTTAGTGGAGAAAATGAGAATTAGTTGTAATTTTATTAGGTCCTTGCATGTGTATTCTCTTTTTCTCTTTCTTTCTCCACGCCATCCCACAGACCTGGATAACCTTCAAAAATCACTTGTATCCCCATCTTCATTTTTCATTCTCCTTCTTTGACCTCAGAAATAATTGAAAGGTTCCCAGAGAAAGGCACTGTTGCCCTGAATGCAATCACTATCTAAATGTGAACCCTGGGCTCTTCTTCTAAACCTGTTGGGCACATGTAAGTCAGCTGCTTCAGGGCCTGGGTATGATTTTTGGAAAAAAAAAAAAAGGTCTGGAACTCTAATCTAGTTGTACCTGTCTCTCCCCACTGGCCTGGGGAGACCTGCCGACTGCAAAATTACACCCAATACAATTAGTCCCATCATTGGCCAGTCAGATGCAATAAGCCAGCCCACTGACATGAACTGCTAGTCTTACCTGTGCATCCTGCTACTCTTCAGCCTGTTCCACACAAGCAAGAGAGCAAAGCGAGTCTTGCAGTGCTGCCTTTGGATTTACCCTCTGGCTTACTTGGATTGCTTACTCTGGTTTGCTGGCACAGAGGCAGCAAGTTACAAGGTTCTGGCACTCTGAGGAATACCTCATCCAAACACTCTCGCTGATTTTTTTTTTTTTT
>VYXH01009525.1:108315-151476 GCA_013397275.1 Burhinus bistriatus
GGTGCCGCGGTGACAGGCCGGCAGCGCGGTGAGCGTCCGGCTGGTGAGCGGCGCGGCGGGAGCCCGGGCAGCGCAGGATATTAGGCGGATTTCACGATTTTTTTTTTTTTTTCCTTTTCGTTGCTAAGCTACGCGCTAAAAGTTTGAAGGCGGTCACCGAGTCTCAGTACTGTGTGTCACTGGCAAAGCTGGTGCGAAACTAGCCAAAAAGCGGCTGTGGGACGGAGCCGGTGCCTCAGCCTTTGCCTCGGTGAGCGGGAAGGGCAGAGGCTGCTGCTGCTTCTTCACGGCTTCCTACGGCTCGCGTTTGGAGATTCACTCTTCTTGCTGTTGATTGAGTTCCAAACCACATTATTAGAAAGCAAGCGACAGATGTCAGCGTGCGGATTAAACTCTCCCTGGTAGAGTTCTGAGTGTGCCGGCTGGGAGGGAAATCCCTCGTTTCCGTAATAGAATCAAACCCATGTGCAGAGGGAGCGGTTTGNATTCACTCTTCTTGCTGTTGATCGAGTTCCAAACCACATTATTAGAAAGTAAGCGACAGATGTCAGCGTGCGGATTAAACTCTCCCTGGTAGAGTTCTGAGTGTGCCGGCTGGGAGGGAAATCCCTCGTTTCCGTAATAGAATCAAACCCATGTGCAGAGGGAGCGGTTTGCCTCGCTGAGACCGGGCATGGTGGTGGGGAGCTTGGGGGGAAGTGGAAGAGTTTAGTGCCGGACTCGCAGTGGTGGGTACTGAGGGAGTTTGGCTTGTAGCTTCCTATTAACGCTCTTGAAAAGTCTCCTCTTGCATATCCATGCACGTAAAAGCAAATTTGCAACCATGAATTGTCATGTTAGATAAAACTGAAACTTGAGTTTGCATAGGAAACTTCATTATTGGGTAATAACAGCATTTTGAAGAGACCATTGCTAGGATCGTTTCCTTATTGATTGTTAGCAGGTAGTTTAGTGATAGCAGATTTTAAGAAGTAAAATTTTAAAACATAAACTAAAAATTATGTGTTGATTTTGTGTTCTTTTGTACATCCAGAAAATAGATTCAGTAAGACTATGAAGTATTGTCAGAGACTTGTTTTCTGGCCCTTTTCAAAAGGGGGGGTGGGGGAAGTCTTTTCGCAAGGAGAAATTTGGACACCATGCAAGTGGTGCAATTGCAGTCTGTTCTTATCTAGTGATTTTTAGTGAAAAAAAATAAGAACACATCTCGCATTAGGATGATGACTCTTGTGTGGGTTTTTTGTTTTGTTGGGTTTTTTTTTGAGAAAACAGTGATGTTGCCATATGTAAATGATTGTCACTACAGCGTGGAGATTTCTTTGAGTAGTAGAAGAGATCAAAGATAATAACAGCAGTAAAAGACTTGAGATTAATCTCATTAAATCATGGACTAAAGTTAATCCTACTGCTGACTTCGGTTATCAGAGTCCTCATCAGAGCTAAGCATTTGATTAATGTGCAGTATTGCAGTAAGCATTCTTCTTGCCTTGTGGCACGGATAGTAAGTAGGAAAAACTGCGTGCATCACTGGTACACGGCTGCTTCACTTCTGCCTTCGAAGCAGAAGGTCGTTACTCAATGAACTGCAAGAATGATGCCAGGCATTTTCTGGAGCTCCACTGCACCCAGGTTTTCTACTGTAATACAGCAGAGGGCGATAGTAAGTACACACAAAAACTAGCTCTTTCCTTCTATTCACTAGAAAGTATCTGAAGGTATATTCATCAGCTTTCGTAGCAGGACAACAAGTTTCTGCGATTTGTTTTCAAAAGTTAAATACCTTTCTGTAGTTGATTAGCTTTTGTGAAATTTGTCAGAAAAGTAGAAGTGGCAAAAGTGGCTCTGATGGGTTGAGGGAGTATTTCTAACCTAACAGCCTTGTAAAGCAATCCTAATCTTGAAGAAAGGGTATATGGAGGCTCGTAGACTCCCTGCAAAAAACACCTGTGAGTGGATTTGAAAGGAGACAGTGAACAGTGGAGGGACGCTACTTTTGTCAGCTATTCCCAAGAGTAAATTTGTTTGTCTCTTAGCAGTTCCCTTTCACTAGTATCTTGTAGGTTTCTCTCTTCTCTAGTGACAGGAGGCTTTGAATCTTTGGATGGATTAAGGGATAAGTTATTTGAGGACAAAGGGATAAGTTGTTTCCTGTCTTGATTTGCTTTGATTTATCATAATCTAGAAATGATCAGTTCTGTTCTTTGGGAGCTTGTTTCATGGCCAAGCTGTGACTGATACCTGACTTTCAGATATTGTGTGCTTGATCTGGTAAGATGTTTCCTTCCCTGTAGCACCTTTGCTGGCAGATCACAAATGGGGGCACTGATACACATGCCTCAGTGCAAATCTGATGAAATGTAGAGTGATGCTTTGAACAATCAGTACAAACACACTGTGAGATCAGGGTAGGGCATCCATGTTGGCGTGCCTTTCTTAATAGAGAGACTGATGCAGTTTGGAGGCTTCAGGCCATGCAGAATGTCTGTAGCCTAGAGATGTTTGAATCCCTTAATGTAATGTATTACTATGGCTGGGTCTTGTCCTGTATTTGCAAGAAGCTGCAGGTAAACGAAGGCATTTTCTACTGTGGGTGTAACTCGTTCTTTTGGGACTGACGGGTCGCATAGAATCAGCCATATTTAGCTAAATGGGTAATTATATCCCAGATCTCCTAAATGCTTTCCCATTCTGAGTAGTGTTGTTTCTTGTGATGTTTGGGCTTGACTTGAGCCATCTGTAGAAAATTGAACCCGTGAGCTTCTTAGGAACCTCTGTTTCCATCATTTGGTTGCACTGCCAATGATGTGCCACTTCCAAAAAGAGGTCTCATTGAGATACTGAAGTTGTGAAGCAATGATATGAACTCTGTCATTGTGGGTAGCATTGTTTAAGAGGAATTGTTACTGTGCTACCTCTTGTCCAGTTTCTGGTTTCTCTTGTGGTTTGTTGAATTGAAAGAACTCAATGTCTGGCTACTTCTGCTCATGTCTATTGCAAGGAAGTAACATACAGTAAAAAGGAAAAAGTAATATCTGTGCAAATGAATGTCTATTTTAAATGTCTATTTGAAATTGATTTATTTTGGCTTCTCGTAAGGGATGCTGTTGTCCTCTTGTCTTTTTTTCCTTAATTAAGAATTATTTTTACCAGAATCCCTTATACACAAACAAAACAATGTGTCATGTAAGACTAAACAAACACTTCCTATAAGATTGCCACTTTGAGGAAGTGTGCAGTGCTGATATTTCCATGAGTCAGTGTTTCAAAACCTGAAAGGAAACAACATAAGTCTCTATGGCTGATGATTGGCTGGAAAAACTACAAAGAGAGTCCTTCTGCTTGACAACGTGACTTGTGTTATGCTGTTAGCAATTAAGTACAGTATATTTATTAAATATTATTTTTTTTATTCCTTAAATGGCATCAACATTAAACTTCCAGTTGAAAAAATAAAAGCTCGTATTCAGCATTTCTGCTGTGGAAGGCTATATACTGGTTAGCGGAGAACTTTCTGCCAGATTTTACTTTGTGAAATTATTTGTACTTGAAAGATCTAAAGAAACGGCTCATTTGTGAATTCTCACTGTAAAGTAACAAGCTTTCCATGTCCCTGAAATCTAGTACTCTCTTATTTAGGAGTGTTAGGCTCTGCTCTAAAATTGTATTTTTCTAGCGGTAGTAGGGCTTGTTACAGAGGTTAAACTATCCCATAGTTTTGGAATAATAATTGGGACAGGAGGATACTGCATATTGAGAGGCTACCAGGGGCCATAATATAATGAGGAGGACCCTTTGCTCATTGTTCTGTTGGCCTCATTGATCATAATGGTCCACTTGTATGCTGTGAGGGCTTGTCTCAATTTAAGACATTCATAAACTTCCAAAGCTCTTTTATCATCTTTAGAAAGGGCCAGGGATGGCCCTTTTGTGGTTACAGGTGTTGGGGTTGTAGTCTAATACGTGAGACTTCTGGCCACATAGTCTCTCCTCAGTGCTATGTGTGATCAGAAGCATGAAGCTGTGGAATTTTTGTGATAAAGGTTGACTACGATGTGATTTGGGTTAGTGCTCCACTTACAGCTTATGCTGTTCAAAGGGTAAACCCACCATTTTCTGAGAACTCAAAAAACTCCTTTATGTTGTGATGGTCCAGTTGACTAGATGAGGGTTGTTGGTTTGTAGACTGTGGTCTCTCTCTCACTTTAATTTTGCTGTGCCTTCTTTACTAATTCATACAGAGCTGTGTAGTTTAAGACATTGTGAAAGCAACTGAACTTTTCTTTGGGAAACTGGGAGTCTTGGGTGAAGTCAGGCAGTATTTGCTTAAGTGCTAGTATAGTAGTGCTTAAGCAAGTCGATTGCCAAGAGAAGGTATTTACTACCCTTCCACCATTAAACTTGGTACAGCATAAATGTTTGAGAGATGCCTCTCTGCATTTCTGTAAGGTTAGGAAGGAACTATCTTGTCTCTGACAAACTTAAGGCCTCCCTTAAATCTAATAATCCTAGGGTTGATCAGGGAAATCCATTTTTGCCTTGAGAAGATGTCCCTTTTAATGTTGTCTGTTGGGATTTAGTGCCTTGTCTTAAGTGGTTACTTGTAGAGGTAAGTACGACTAAATATGCTCACTGCATAATACTGTAAAAGGATTTATCCCCATTTAAATGGGGCATAAGGTTGTTGGATAGATATTTTTAGAATGAGAGAATTTTTCTGAGGTACCTATCTATATATAGATATATAAAATTATTATTTAGGAAATGTGAAATGTTTCTTATAGCGATAACAATGATTTTTAAGTGTTTCAAAGTTAGCGGACCATCAAGTAAAGAAGAGAAGTTATTTGCATCTCACCCTGAATATAGGCAAGACTTCTCAAGATCATTTCTGCACGTTAAAAAGTTAACAAGTACAGCTTGAACTGATGTTGTGTAGGTAAAATAAAGTGGCAACTTATGTTGTTATTGATTGACTGCAATGCTATTTAAGGCTTGAGTCTGACAGGCTGTGGAGGTGCAGAATAGGTTGCAGATTTTTCACAGCTGCTTCAGTATTTCAAACTCTGCTGAATTTGGTGGTGGTTGTGTTCTGACCAACTGATGTTCAGTGTGCTGAAGGGAAAAGATGTGGAACCAGTGCTGTTTCCAGAGGAGGAGTGCTGTGACTGTTCGTGGACTGTAAGGAACAGCCGTGGCTGGAGCAAAAGTGGAGGTCAAAGCCTAGTTTCTGCAAGTGAGAGTAGGAAATGAAGGCAGTAGTGGAAAATGCTTCAGTAAACTTAGTTTTGAAGAAATGGAAGATGCTTATGTTTGGGGCTGCCAGACTGCCATCAAATTATCTGTAACTTTTTTTTAAGTAAAAAAATGATTCATATATGACTTGGCTTTTAGAGCGTGTAGAGGTAAATTCACAGGAATGAAACCATTAAACAGATCTGCTCAGAGCCTCTGATGTCAGGAAGCAAACCTAGTTTTTTTGTCCTCTTTTGGAATGAGTACATTTGAAAAAAAGTGTTCTCTAATCTCTCTCATGAGAGCTAATGGTGTTTTCTTGTCTTCTCATTGAGGTGATTATGTGCTGGTCAAAGTACCAAATGCTCTTACCTGAGGGCGTTATGTAAGTGCTGGATATCTTAGCTTCGTGGTTTTCCAGAAAATGTTTTTGAAAACTTTTCATTGCATTGAATTACCCTTCAGACTGGTTGGTGTTTTTTCTGTGACTTTTTTTTTTAAAAAATTTTGTTATTATTGGTTGAAAACAGATTTCTCTCAAAGTACTGGGTTAGGTAAATAGCAATATTAGCTTCTCTTCTTGGGTTATTATGTCTGTGTTCTGCCTGATGCTGTTCTTCTCCATGTTTCACACATTGCTTTGTGATTCTGTTCTCATAGGTGAAGTCCAAGGCATGGCATGGTGATATGCTAACCCAAATTAGAAGCTTGTTGCTGCTAAAAAGGCAGGTCTTGCTTTTCCGCTTCCCTACTCATCTAGCTCCCACCTATGAAACACTCTTTGCACCCCCCACCCCAAACACACGTGCTGTTGACTGACACTCCTCTGCTAACGAAAAAAAAAAATAATCCAGTTCAATTTGCAAAGCAGGTCAAAGAATGCAACTTATTTTTTTGTCAGGTTTAGTTTTCTTCCATTTTAGTGAGCTGAATCCGTGCACTCAAGTGAACACCAGAGCTATCTCTGGACAAGTATCAGGAGCTTGACTGGGAGCATGTGTCTGTGAGGAACCAGATGGAGGGGACAGCAGGTGCATCCCCCACTTCCATGTCTGTGTACTGGCAGTGTTGTGAGACTGCTTGAATCTTTCTACACTTAGTCCACTCCCCTTCCATAGTACATATTTTCTTGATGATGCTGTATTTCTTAGTCTCGATATACACCGACTTGGTCAGCTGCTCTGGAGAACAAATGTTAAAACTCCAGCAAGACAACCAAGAAGACAGCCTGACAAGCTGATATATCTGTATCTCTGACCTTCCACCTGAGAACTACTTGAGTCTCGCACTGAGTTCAGGAGCCTTAGTTGCTTGTGAAAGTTTAGGTGTTTTAGTTGTTACTAGTTGACTAATACTCACACACCCTGCCCCGCTCCTCCATCATGTACTTGTCTTCTAAAGCTGAGGCTCCTAATGTTGATTATCATGTTTATGCTTAAACAGAACCCCCCCTTCCATTTCTCTGCATCACAGCAAGATTTCTGCTTGTGCAGATATGCTGTCAAAGGCTCTGTTATCATACGAAGCCGTTTATTGCACTGATGCTGCCATTTAAGGAAGACCTTCTCATGCGAACACTGAAGGATGTTGCCTACAGCAAGATTAGAAAATACAATTTAAAAATAACTTCTAAAATACCTTTGATAGTGTACATCAGGTTAAAATTCTTAGAGTAGATAAACACTATGGACTGCAGATGGACCTTCAGGTATTCCCTCTATCTTTTCTTAGCCTCTGAGTGATGAAGGACTGGCTGATCTCCATGACAGGAGTGTAAATTGTGAATAATTCTGTTGAAGCCAATAGTTATACTTCTATGAGAGCTGAATTAAGTCTTTGAGTAGCTCATGTAGCAGTTTTTCTCTTAGAGGGGGTGGGGGGAAGGATGAGACAAAATCCAGTTGGGGTTGTTAAGGAGTACTTAATACTTCTCATGTTGTGATGATTCACTTGTGAGGAAACCCTCTGCAAACTGGTGTGTTTGGAGAACAAATCTTACAGTTTCCCCGTGTGAGAGCAAGAAGCTTAGAATAAAGACAGAGGATTGCAGTCGTTGCTGAATACTATAGATGATGTAAATATCAGACAGTTATATTACTCATAATGATTTCAGACCAAAAAACGTTCAGCCAAATATGTAGAAGAAAGATGATGGTGTGTGCCAGTGGACTATTAATGCATCTGAGGAGCAAGTCACCTGGGGCATATATTAATGGTTAAAACATGCACTAGTATGTCTTAATGTTGTGTTTTTAAGCCTTCTAGTACCAAAGGGCCACCTCTTCTATGGTTAAATCAAGGAGAAGCTTGAGATATGCTTGGAGTTCATAAGAGGTTATATTTTATTAAACTGAAAAGCTGATCATAGACTTGCATATTCTGAGTAGCTCTCTTAGCTTCTCATTTTAGCAACATTTATTAAACCTCATGAAGTATCTGTTCTTTAGCAGTGCCTGTTTGATTTCTTCAGCATAGAGGACTGGTGACTGAATTTAGGATCCAACTAAAAGCCTTGTTTTGGAATAAAATGAAAACAAATATAACTTCCTTCCTCCCCCATCCTAACCTCTACCAAGGGAAAGCAACTTCCCTGAAACTTCACATGTTGTTTTCCTCTTATAGAAGGCTTTCTGGGTGAAAGTTTTGCAAAATGAGATGTGAAGCTTCAAAATTATGAAGAACTGGATTTTTTTCTCAAAATTTTTCATGGATCACTGCCAAGTACAAAACACTTTAAAGATTCAGTAGAAAGTTTGAGGTCTTTGAGTTTTGGGGTTTTTTCCCCTTTTCTGTCTGAAAAGGAAAGAAGTGTAGTGTATCTGTATTTTTGAGGTCTGTTGAGGAAAGAACAAAAATACTGAAGACTTACTGCCTGGTCTGACTTGCCTAACTTCTGAGGTTGATTGAGTTCTGCTCTTCAGTTTTCATTCCAGACCTTAGAAGTCTTTATCTTTTTCTGCCTGACTAGAGACTCGTGCATTTGCTTGTTATTACCTCTCAGGGAGCACTGGGGCAAAATGAAGATCCCTTAATTAGCCCAACAACCGTATCTTCCTGTTCCCTACCTGCTGGGGTGTGTGACTGCATCACCGTTAACTGAAATGGATTAGTATGATGTGATTATAAGAGGGAGAGTGATTCACTTATTTATGAATGACTGCTACATTTGAACAGGTGGCATTTGATGCAGTGTTTAATTTGCATAAATATTAATGTACTTTATTCTTATAAACTGGTAGTAGATAGACAAAGTGTCTCAATTTTGCCACCTGCAGCAAATTAATGAAAAGCCTTGAAGTTGGGAAGAACACCTATTTCTGGAATAGTGGGAGGAGGGAAAATTTTCTATTAATGCAGGTCTTTGTTCCATAAGATGCATGCTTAAGCTTTCCTTTCATCTTTTATAGTGACCTTAGGAGGAAATATACTTGTCTCTTTGTCACTGTAAATGGATTTTGAAATCTCTGAGTAACAAGTAAAAGCAGTTTGCATTGAAAAGGCCTGAGTTTGTGTTTCAGAAAAGGAATGTAAACTGTTGCAGACATTGGGTTACATAGGGAGGAGGAGGGTATTTGGACTTGTGAAGGAGTTCTGTTTCCAGGATTTTTAACCTAGAGTGGTTATTTTTTTAACTTGCAGCTGTAGGAACAAAATTTTTGAGTGACTGATAACTTTTTTTTTTTAGGAATTTACAAATTTAAATTCCCGTTCAATTCCAGTTACACAGAAGGCATGTAGTGTAAATCAACTTTACCGTTTTTATTTTCCTTGCTTTCAAGATTCATTCAGCTTTAGTATTCCAAGTATTAAACTGATGACTTGAAATACTTTATTTATAGTTACGCTTCTGTTATGGCTGCTTATACAGAGTTTTTATATTGAAAAAAGCAACTCCAAAAAACAGATGCACTGATGGCTGGGTTTTAAACTCCTTAAAAACAGGAGGGAGGGGAAGAAGTTTATTTTTCCTACTGTTTCCAATTTCTTCTAAAAATATTTCTATTTACAAATTGTTTACAGCTACTTACTTTTCTTCAAGAACTCTAGAAGAAAACAGTTAGTGGTAGCCTTTTACAAGGCTTTAGTTGATTCTTGCTTGTATTTCCCAGCTGGTGTTAGAGTACATCTGGAATCTATGAAATTCCTTTCTTTGTTCCTCATTTCCTGTTCCATTCAGTACTACAGTGTGGCATTCTGAAAGCTGTTTCTCTTGGTATCTTCTTCTAAGATGTGCGTTTTAAGGCATTTAGTGAGTTCTTAAAGGTGGTTACATGTTTCTTGCATTTAACAGTGTAATTGAACTGTATCATGAAACTTCTCAGATGTTTTGTTTTGAAATGTCAATGAAAAATAGTTTTGTTGATTTTTCTGGCGGTCATTCAGCTTGTAGAATTGTAGGAAGGAACGTGGTAGAAAGAGAAGAAAAATCTGGTAGATAGTATAAAAGCTCCCTTTCTTAGTCTCCTTCTCTCTCTTCCCTTCTCCCCCGGCTCAGGAACAATCACCAGTTTGTAATGGAAAATTAGATCTATTTTGCAGGAGACACAGGGTGTGACATCCTACAGTTGCTTTTAGATTCTGGTTTGAAAAGTTGATGACTGCTACAGACCACATGAACACAACCTTGGAAAATTGAGCTCTTACAGTACGACACAATGTGAGAGTTGTGTGCATCTGAAACAAAAACAATCCATCCCCTCCAAACCAGTGTTGTTTAAGTTAGATTTACTGGTTGGGATTGCATTGCTCCAGATCCCTAATAGTCACTAAAAAAGAGAGGGGATGCAGTGATCTAACAGAATTGCTCTTATTTTTTGCAAGACGCTGTTTTGTTCTTTGACCAAAACATCTGACAAAAATTGCGCTTTTATGAATACTTATGTATTTGAGTGGCTTGCCCAAGTTTTCCAGAACAAATGGAAGTTCTTCATAGTCCAGTGATTGGCTCTTCTTTTGTTGTCATTTGCCAACTGTGAGCGCTCTTTCTGAGATCATAGCTTTACTCTCTACATGCTCTCTGTAGTCGTGAAAGATCCGTAGTGGTACAATACATGTTCAAAAGCTTCTTCACAAAACACCTGCTGTTAAGATGAGGCTTGCATTCCAAGCATTGTTTCTTCTCTTTATAAACTAACTAGCTCTTTTCCCTTTCATTTTTGAATTGTGGAATATCTCTGAAATGGCACCATTTGCTCTCATGGAGAACTTAATATTGGGGAAATATTTATCTTATTTTTAGCTTCCTCTTTTAATGCAATTTAGCAGAGAGAAGCAAGGAATGCTAGCACTGTGAGACCTGTCATTCCTCCACATATCAGGTTTTCAGATCTGCTGACTCCAGTTGCTTATCTTCTTTTGACTTTTTTTCCTCAGATGTCCTTAACAGAAACTGCATAATTGATTACATTAAAAGGATTGTATGTATGGGGAGTTGCACATTATATTTACTCCATGTGTTATAAGGAAACCAGGGGAAGTGCTACTTGTTTCCCACAAGGTATGCAAATTAGCAGCAGAACTGTGAAACTCCAGTAGTTGTCTGAAATCTGTCTTTCAGTGGATCATGTGGGTGCAGTATAAGATAGCACACCTTCCCGGCTCCCCTCCCCCCGAAGGTTTTCAGGTCCTCTGCAGTTCTATGAAAGTAATGGTACTGCTCAGTGTGGCTGAGAATTGGGTAAAACCAAAGTGATTTTGCTCTGTAGGTGACTATTATTACTTTATTACTTTAAGGCTGTATTATGCTCTGTTTTAGGGAGTCAGTGAAGGTCTAAAAAAATTTGCACCTGCTCTGCTCAAGTCAGAGAGGAGCTGTGCTTCTGTAAGTTTTGTGCCCTGCATTGACTGTCAGTAAGGTTCTTGTCTTGATCTATGCAAATTCTCAGTAGCTGAGACCAAGTCTGGTCCTAGAGACCTCCTTCAGACTGTGTTTCCCTGCAGCACTGGGACATTAATTTAGTTTACTTCCTGAGATCAGGAGGAATTGTGTTTTGCCTTCATGAACATAATGGTTAAGTTCTGACTTTTCTGTGAAGTATTCCCCGGTAGATAAGCAGAATAGCATCAGCTATTTCATAGAATCATAGAACGGTTTAGGTTGGAAGGGACCTTAAAGATCATCTGGTTCCAACCCCCTGCTATGGGCAAGGATGCCTCCTGCTAGACCTGATTACTCAAATCCCCATCCAGCCTGGCCTTGAAAACTTCCAGGGATGGAGCCTCCACAGCTTCCCTGGGCAATCTGTTCTAGTGCCTCACTACCCTCATAATGAAAAATTTCTTTCTGATATCTGTTCTAAATCTACCCTCTTCCAGTTTGAAGCCATTACCCCTCGTCCTATCACTACATGCCCTGGTAAAAAAATCTCTCTCCAGATTTCTTGTAGGCCCCGTTCAGATACTGGAAGGCTGCTATAAGGTCTCCCTGGAGCCTTCTCTTCTCCAGGCTGAACAGCCCCAACTGTCTCAGCCTGTCCTCGTAAGAGGGGTGTTCTACCTAGTTAATTTTGCTGCACACTGTCAGCCAGCAGCCCTTGGTTGATTCTGCTTGACCAGTGTGAACACCGGAGTTCCCACTAACAGTGTGCAACATTTTAAGACAGGAGCTTCAGGTAGTTGCTGCAGAATAGGCTTAGACTATTAGTGCTTCAGAGATGACGATGGAGAAAAGAGATCATGGTCAGTGGTCATAAATCCACCTCTGACTAAAGTTACGAGAACTGTTTATGCCTCTTCTATTTCATAGTGAAGTATAGAGCCAACCTCTATGTGCTCTGGGATGGTGCCTGCAGTGGACTTCAGGAAATTGGTGTTGCATGTTAGGGTTGGAAGGAACTAGATTTCAAGATAGTGTAAGTGGTGTAGTTATTCTCTCCTTACTCCCTCATGGCTTTTTATTTTTTAGGCCTACTAAGCAAAATTGCCGGGAGGGGGGTGGGGGGGGTGGTGCAGGGAAAAGGAAGCTAATTTTTATTCAGATTCATGTTCCCAACTGTCTGTTTTAGAGTGGTGAGGCAGAAGTTTTTGACAGGGTATAAAAAGTGCCTGGGGGAATTTGGGATGTTGCAATAGAGCAAAATAACTTCAGTAAAAGCAAAGCTCTAACAGGCTGATAATTAGTGTGTTTTGACACCTACTTCTGTGACAGTGTTCCAGAAAGTTGTGGGTTTGAAAGTAAAGAAATATTCACTGAATGACATTTAAAGTCAGCTCTAGTATTAAATGTAACCAATCACTGTAATAGTCTAGCAGGAAATGTTGTATATGTTGTTATTATTAGAGTTTCCTGATAACACTTGCAAATTTTTGGTATGCTGATGCCCTGCTTCTGGTAATGGGAATTGGTAATCTAGTCCTCCGGGTAACTTGTGCTTCATGCTCTTGAATGAGCTTTACTTTCTTGTGCAAAGAGAATCTCTGGAATTGTCCCATGAAATGTTACTCAGGTATAGATGTAGTATGTCAAACTCCATGTCTTTCCTTTTTTGTATGATGGCTGTTTGATTTTGGCAGTAACCAGAAGTACCAAATACTTTTAAAGTCAGATCCCTACTTCAGCAGTACCATGCATATTGCGTTGGGAACCATGTAGGAGCAAATACTGTGCTAAACAGACCATGCATAGTGGCAGAATGAAATGGGGACATGCATGAATATCTTGTCCAAAAAGGGCTTAGAACCAAATAAGAGCTTATATATCTGAATTGGTGCCAGGCTGCAGGTATACCAGAACTCCTCTTGTACTGTGTGGGGTTAACTAGGTGCTTCAGAATGTGATCTGAAAACCCCACTACTTGAGGTGACTTGCCTGGAGGAAATACTGGATACAGGGCTAGGCCTGATCACTTGTTGCTCTCCAGAACTCCAGCATGCGAGATGGGGACAGGAGCTTCCACACACTCTCTTTGGAGTATGGAGTCAGTTGCAAGGCAGGATCATGTAGCTGTGCTGTGGGAATTTGGTTCTTTGTGCTTTTGGAGGAGGCAGTGGTGGTCATGTATCAGTGCTTTTATTGTATTCTAGGTAAAACATTTGGTAGTCTCTGGTGTCATGATGAAAATGCTGATGTATTTTGCAGTGTACATATCTTCTAGAGTATCACACTGCAGGAGATAGAATTGAGGATATTTGTCTTAGGGCACATTGGGCTTGGACAGAAGCAAAGCACAATAGAGCGTTTTGATCCAGTGCAGGTGTCATTTGCATTTTTTTTGATATTTCTTTTTGTCATCGTTTTGGACAGAGATGCACATGTCTTTTTTTTGGTGTCTTACCTGTTGAATATTTTTTTCCCAAAGTTAGAATTTGTATAGTGAATGAGGCTGGGCACGGCAGGGAGAAAAGGATGTCTTGTGGTGAACATATCTGGAAAATCCCATGTGGGGTCTGTGCAGCTCACCTGCTGCAGACATCCTTTAATAGGCGAACCAGTCTGTTCATGTTGGCCAATATCCCCTGACAAGGTGTTTGTTGCTTCTCTGTCACCTATGGTACACCTGAAACCAACTGTGCTGGAGTGCTGAGCCTTCATAGCTGCAGGGGGAGCAGGGTGTGGGAAGGATGACCCATAGCCCAACCAGCGTGTGCTAGACTTTTTTGCTTTGCAGTGCTTTCTGCTTGTTGAATGATAGCTTTCTTTGGAGAACATGAGATTAACAGTAAAATAGACCAGTGCAGAATGAAGGTGATGACAATATAAAGCTTCAAAACATAGTTTTGAGCCAATGGGTTCCTTTATTTTAATTAAGATTTAAAACTTTTTTTAACAGACTTTGAAGTAAAATTCTTGGTCCAAAATAGCTTATTATCAAGACTATGCTTAAGTATTTCTTTCAGGAGTGGAGAACTTAATCAACTGTTGATGGGGAGTAATGTTAATTCTGTTGTATGGCTGTGATTGAGAGCTTTTGGGGGAGAAAGGGAAAAGGTTAAGGCTTTTGTAAATTAAATGTAACTCAAGAGGATGCTGCTGTAAGTCTTCTGTGGTATTAGTGGTGCCTCTAAAAGGTATGCAGTATGCCCAGGCTTCAGAATCATATCAGCAGTTACAGCTTAGCCGTAGACAGTGTAATCATGTTGCTGTTGGTTTGTACTCTTGTAATAATCCAGATTGGATGCTTCAGCCCCAAACCTTCAATACACTAGACGGTAAGTTTGACTTGGCCCACTTAGTTAATATTACAGTCTCTTTAGTTCTAACTCTTTTCAGTTTATTAATTGCTTAATTAAGGTTAATGATAAACAAGTTTTTATAGTAATTATTTGAAAGACAGCCTGATTTAGGAAAGTCACTGAAACATGCGGCTGCTGTTCTGCCTGTAAGACAGCCTGGATACTTGTCTCGCTGTGATGTTATGGTATCAGACATACGTCTTCATTCACGTTTCTGGCAGGTGGAACCAGTGTCTAGAAGGCTTGCATTGTCTACCCCTGCATCTGCTTAGCACCGGTGAGCTTCCAGAGTCAAACACTGGAAACTGAGGGTTCCCATCATGAGGGTTGTCTACTGTAACCTTGATCTGGTCCCTTTGTGGGCACAAAATTCAATCATTCCCACTGACTGGAAAAGGGGAAACATAACCCCCATTTTTAAAAAGGGAAAAAAGGAAGACCCCAGGGAACTACAGACTGGTCAGTCTCATCTCTGTGCCTGGCAAGATCTTCCTGGAAGCTCTGCTAAGGCACATGGAAAATAAGGAGGTGATTGGTGACGGCCAGCATGGCTTCACTAAGGACAAATTGTGTCTGACAAATCTAGTGGCCTTCTATGATGGCATTACAGTGTTGGTGGATAAGGGAAGAGCAGCTGATGTCATCTGCGTGGACTTATGCAAAGCATTTGACACTGTCCCGCACAACATCCTTGACTATGAATTGGAGAGACTTGGATTTGACGGATGGACCATTTGGTGGATAAGAATTGGCTGGATGGCTGCACAAAGAGTTGCAGTCAATGGCTCGATGTCCAAGTGGAGGGCAGTGATGAGTGGTGTTCCTCAGGGGTCAGTACTGGGACCAGTGCTGTTCAACATCTTTGTCGGTGACATGGATGTTGGGATTGAGTGCACCCTCAGCAAGTTTGCTGATGATGCCAAGCTGTGTGGTGCGATCGACATGCTGGAGGGAAGGGATGCCATCCAGAGGGATCTGGACAGGCTTGAGAGGTGGGCCCGTGCCAACCTTGTGAAGTTCAGTAAGGCCAAGGGCAAGGTCCTGCATGTGGGTCAGGGCAATCCCATGCACAAAGACAGGCTGGGCAGAGAATGGATTGAGAGCAGTCCTGAGTAGAGGGGCTTGGGGGTGTTGGTTGATGAGAAGCTCAACATGAGTCAGCAGTGTGCGCTCACAGCCCAGAAAGCCAACCGCATCCTGGGCTGCATCAAAAGAACTGTGGCCAGCAGGTTGAGGGAGGTGATTCTCCCTGTCTACTCTGCTCTTGTGAGACCCCTCCCGGAGTATTGCGTCCAGCTCTGGGGCCCCCAGCATAAGAAGGATATGGACCTGTTGGAGCGAGGAGGGCCACAAAAGGTGATCAGAGGGCTGGAACACCTCTCCTATGAAGACAGGCTGAGAGATTGGGGTTGTTCAGGCTCTGGGGAGACCTTATAGCAGGCTTCCAGTACTTAAAGCGGGCCTACAGGAAAGATGGGGAGGGACTCTATATCAGTGAGTATGATGATGAGTGGTAATGACTTTAAACTGAAAGAGGGTAGATTTAGACTAGATATAAGGAAGAAATGTTTTACAGTGAGGGTGGTGAGACACTGGAACAGAATGCCCCATGTATGGAAGTGTTCAAAGCCAGGTTGGAGGGGGCTTTGAGCAACCAGGTCTAACGGGAGGTGTCCCTGCCCGTGGCAGGGGGATTGGAACTAGATGATCTTTAAGGTCTATTCCAATTGATCATTCTATGAGTCTGTGAAGATTCCTGCCACTACAGAGATACATATGTACTTATAAAAGGAAAACACTGTGCTGCTTTCAGTCCATGGGATGGGTGGTACTTGGTGTAACGAGCAGTTATTCAGTATTTTGTTTCTACAGTGGAATATGTGGCTTCCTGCCCATGTGTTCAGTTCAAAACCTGCTCTAGCACTTCTGATATGCTCTTCCACTGTGTTCCTTACCATACAGTGGAATTCTTTGCTCCAGCCTTTTCTGAGGCAGGGGTGACTCTCTTAAGTGGCGGACAGAGTAGGAAAATGGTATCTACCAGTCATAGTGCCAATTTGAGCCTAATTCTAGGTTTTTCTGGAAGGCAATTTTGTAGAAGCAGCAAGGATCTGTGATCCAAATAGCACATTGGACACTGTTATTCCACTGTGGCAGTCCTCTTTCTTGTTTACTTCATTCACGATGTTCCTTCCCCGTCCTGAGACATACAGGGTAAGTGCTTCACAGGCAACTTTCCCAGCTGTATGTAGAGATGGAATCAACTGGCTTTGGTTAAGCGGTGCCCACAGTGGTGACAGCCCTGCTAGAGGAAGGGCAGGATTCCATTTCTCTGCCTAGCCAAGTCTTGTTTCCTTCCTTTCAAGATCCTGTTCTTGTCAATCTGCACTTTGAGTCAAATGCCTTCTGTGTCCTCCTGGACACAGTAGGGCTCTTGCAGTGAAAGTCCTGCCTGGCATATCTGTACTGGGGAAATGGAACACAATACCAGAGCAAATAGCTCTCACAAAGATTGGCAAAGACACTGATTTCTATTTAATGGGATTTTGGGGGACTTTGTTTTAATTGTTTAAATTCCTGTTCTAAATCCAGGGGCTGCCTAATACTTAGTTTTGTCATCTGGACATCTGCAGGACAAGCCACCTTCTTCTGAGATGATGTTAGCTGTTTTAGCTGAAATACTTGAGGGGAGTAGAAAGCGTTTAGCAAAGAGAGAAAGAGTTAGTGACTGTTTGGGTCTGGAGAATAGAAACTAAGGAGGAAGCTATTATTAAGAAACTGGTATTAAATTGTTGCTTTCCCTTTTCTTCCCTCTGTGGAACACTCCTCCCCCTGCCCCTCTCCAGCAGAGCTTGTTCAGAATCTTCCTGTTCTTCTGCAAGGTTTAACACCAGTTTTTGCCTTTGTGTAAGCTGACAGTAATAGAATTTTTAGCATTGCACTACTGTGTAAAGATGCCAGTCCTGGTGCAGAGCATTGTTTTGTGCAAGTGAACAACATATACTGCAACTTCTGTTCCAGTTGCTTGGAGTCTAAACAATGTAGACAAGTCTGCTATATCCTTAATAGTAAATCACATTTTGTATTCTAGCTGCTTACCTTTCTGAAGAGCTGCTGGTCATTTATGTTCCAAATGCAACCTTTTGCTTAGCCTTGACAAGTCTAGCCCAGTTCTGGATAGCAGTGATTACTTAAATACTCCAGTGGTCCTTGTGACCTTAGTAACAGAACTCCCAGTGCCCTGCTGGTGTAGGTGGGTGTTTTTACTAATATTTGGGGGAGAACTGAATGAACAAAAGATGAATTTAATGTTGCTGTGCTAAGCTGTGAGGCCATCTTGTCCCACTTGTCATGGAGCACAAAGTGGTTTACTTGGTAAAGAAGGGCAGGCTGGAAGCTGAGTGTGACAGCAAAGCAGGCAGGGCAGTGGTCTCGCCAGCAAAGCGGGGAGTCCTGTGGTAGCCAAACAAGCAGAGTAGAGCAGGTCCATGATGTTAACCAGGGTCAACCAAGAGCCCAGTGATCACCAGTCAAGTCTGTAGTGATGGGTAGGTTCAAGGTAACACCAGGAAATTAAGTCAGCAGTTCAGGCTCAGGATTGGTAAGGCAAGACACGGACAAACCTGCTACATAGCTCTATCAAGGTCCAAGGGTGAGTGTCTGAGCTGGAATCCAGCTCCTAAGTGGAGAAAGGTGCCTAGTGAGGCTTCGTCCAGTGCTGTCTCACACCGCTGTCTTCCCAGCATCCTGATCTGAGCTCACACAGCTGCATCATGTCACAGCCAGCCTTGAGCTGGGGCATTCAGACCCCTGAGGGGTGGGGGAGAAGTTGTTCTCAGGGCCCTGTCACCACTGATGTTTTGGTAGGATCTTGTCTGGGCTAGCCTTTATCTCATAGAATCTTCTGCAGTTCCTGATCCTGGGGTAGCCATGGTGGGAATCCTGACGGGTGAAAAGAGGAAGTGCAGATGCAATAACAGAAAATACAGCTGCATGTTTTGTAACAGTGTGGCAATAAAATGCATCCTGTATGCTAGGGGGGCCACCCTCCGTTGTGATTCTTGAAGTCACTGTGACTTACATTGGAAGGCGAGTATTGCCACAGCTCTTTGTGGATGAGGAGTGTGTGGGAGGCCCTAGGTATTAGGTAGCTATTGCTACAGTATGTAACAATGATTGCTAATTGGACTGTTGAGACGGAGAGAAAATAAATTATCTTGAAGCCTCTTTAACCTTTTGCAGCTGTGTTTTGTCCCTTTATTCATCCATCTATTTTGGCTAATATCTTGCTCTCATTCTATGACATTTTTTAGTGATTTATTCTTCTTCCCTTTTTTTGTGGTTTGAAAACCATGTCCGATTTTTGTGAAGTTTCTCGTGCATGTTCTTACTTCTCTCCAGGCTGTGGCAAGCCTGCCCTTACATCATGTCAACACTATTCTGTTGATTAGCAGAAGAGAACTATTAGTGTAATCTTCCTTTGTTTCCTGTCTCTTTTCTTCCCCCCTTCCCCAGAAGGATTTTTTAGACTTCTCTGTGCTAGTTCTGTGGGAGCTGTATTGAAGGATGTTTTTGCAACAGGCAGAAGGGTTGTGCAAAAAATTAGCTTCTGAGTTCAACCAGTGGTTCTCCCTACAGACTTGGACTTGAGTTGAAAGGGTTCTGTTCACATTCGAGTTTCCTATTGCTTTGAAAGATGGTGGTGTGTCTTGTAACAGCAGTACTTGCAACGTGCTGCTTCCACAGTGGTTTTTTTAGACAGGCATGTGGTGCATCAATCTTCCTATTTAGTTCCACTGGTTAAAAGAGCCAGAAGAAGTTATCAGTGTTAATCTTTTTTCAGAAAGGTGAACGATAACTTATGCACAGTATTTTGAATTATAATCGGGCTGTGTATCATGGAAGATTCACTTTAGAAAATACTAGAGAATACTATTAAATGTAATAGGCTTGTTCTGCATAAACAAATTGCTCAGAGATTTTTATCTTCGCTTAAGATGCACATAAAGTCTGCACTGCGTGAGTTCAGTAACTCCTTGCTGCAAGAGAGCAAGCATTCCTGTATGTTTAAGGGTATCTTGCTTGCGTAAGAGCAGGGAGATGGCAGGGGATCAAGTTGAGCAAAGACGTAAGGAGACATTGTGGGGTGGGCAGGAGGAAGGGTTTTCACAACTGTTATGTAAAGAAAGTGGCAGGGGATCTCCCTAAACCAAGAAGCGGAGAGCTCATGAGAAGTGTACAGTAAATAACTGAATGTTCCTTTATAGCATGGCTTTACTGTTAGTGCTGGGGTTTTTATGTGAGCTCTTTTACTTAAGTGCAGTGTTGATTCTGGCACTGTCTAGGTTAGATTAAGGTACTCCTTTGAGCTGAAGAGTACAGTAAGGAAGTGGAGAGAAGTTGAAAGGACATGCTTATGTGTTTAAGTAGCTTTTTCCTCCTTGCTGGGAGGACCACAGAGCTGTACTGTCTATTCAGTAGACATCTTCCTCTGGCTGTGAGCTGTCGGTAGTTCGCACCTCTTAACGATAACAAGTGAGAGAACTTTATTTTAAATAACCGACATGATCTAGGTGATTGTCATAAAGCATTTTTAATGGGGATCTGTCGGGGGACCAAAGGGATGAGGAAGGAAGCTGCTTGTTAAATGGGTGTCCTTCTCTTTGCTGCAAGTACACTGTAGCTAATTAAAGCTTAATGATGTAATTGGATTCCTTGGCAGATTTATTTTAGGTGTTTATTTTGCAGTTATCAGTTGTACGTGTGCCCCATCTCTTTCCTTTTGAATGTAAGCTTGACTGACAGCATTTATTACCTCTGATTCCTGAAGAAAACAAGGGAGGGTCTGTGCTTAAGATTAGAAATACAGCTTCTAGTTTACAAGACAAATTTTGGATATATGTGTTTACATCTGTTTGCTTTTACGAAAGGGAGCAAACTAATGGAAGAGGTACCATTTAAACAGGTTTGGGAGTGGATCTGATAATGGAGAATGGCAGTCTCAACACCACTTGCTTGAGTTTTATGGTTCGCAAGAGAATTAATGATTTGTGGGTTGGTTTTTTTTTTTCCATCCGCAGTGTGGATGTGCGTCAACTTTGGTTAGCCATGCCAGCAGGAATACACAACCTGGTTGGAATGGCAGGCTGTGCTGGACAGAGGATATCCCATGAATTTGAGAATGAAGCTTGTAGATGCTAAATGCCAAGACAAGAGTTAATTTAGTACCCACTTTCCATAAATAGAGGAAGTTGATTCATACAGTCACAGCTAGAGAGTACATGAGCACGTCTGAGACTTCACTGTCTTGCTTGAGATCACAAATATGCTGAATGATGTGGCAGTCAAGTTGCAAAATCCAATCATCTTCTACGCTTGGAATAGAGGTCAGAAAGACAAAATGGTGTGGAACATCTTTGTTTCTGTAATTGTTCTCTTCACTGCTTGGGTTTTTAATACTCCAAACAATTTCACTATTCCAGACACTTCAGATGTACTTATGATCTAGTTAAAGATTAGCATCATATGATATTTGATTATGCTTGTAGAAGAAAAAGCTCTCTATTCTGTAACTCGAATAAAGCTGTATCAAAAACCAGCAGAATAAGTAGACAGAAATGAAATTAATGTTTTTAAAATGTCAGCTGAACAGAGTTTCAAAGTTAAAAGTTGCTTGAAAGTTGTGTAGGGTTTTCATATATGTCTATATAATATATGGGTACACAATATTAAAAATATATAATGTATTATAATTACTTAATTATTGCAATATATTATACAGGTAATTATGATATCATATGTGTAGAATATTTTAATATTATGTGCTATGTATATTTGCTATATATTACTATGGAGAACAGTATTTCAGTGTGTATATGTACTTTACTGACCACAAGTTCTGCAGTTTTGAGGCACATTGGCTACAAATTACTACAATTAAACATTATAAGTGGAAGAATCACAGGGACCATAGCTTGGGTTATATTGTCATATGGTTGAATTTATCAAAAGATGAGTTTAGGACCATGTTTGTTTCTAAGTGTGCTAACCATGTGGCACAACTTAATGTGTGTGGTTTGTTTTTTGGTGTTGGTGGGTTTTGTTTTTTGTTTTTTTTTTTTTTGGGGGGTGTGTGTGAATAGATACGCACCAATTTTGCTGTCGCTGTAAAGCTGATGTCTAACTGCTGTTGTTATTTAATTTCTGGTTATTTAGAAGTGTTGATAGAATAGGTGGTGGAGGCTCATAACTGGCATGTTAATGGAGTAGGAGAATGTAAGCGGGAGTTTTTCTCTGCAGATCTTCAGTGGGGTTTGGAAAGGTGTTTGGATTGGCAGAGACTACTTCATTGATTTTTAAAATAAATAAATTCTTCTGCCTGGAAAAAAGATGCACATTGTAAGTTCTTCAATGTATACCAAACTGAGTAGTCACTTCCAGGGAAGAGTCTGCCCAGAAAAATGGTGAAGTGTAACATTGTTTTCTTCACTACTCTAAATGTGAGTCTAACAGACATTAGTAGGTCCTGAAACCTGGGCTGGTAGTTCAGGGGTCTACTGCATACTGCATTGCAGCCCTAAGCATGTCAGGAAAAAAAGATAAACTCTTCACTTACCCTAAACTTTGTTTCCTTTAAGTAGGTGGTCAGAAGCATAGCTTTCATTTCTGTCCAAAATTTTTTCTTCTACTCTAAATTGGTCCTGTAGAAGGAACAACTAATTGAGTATTCATTGCTGTCTGTCTAAAAATACTGCTGTTTCAGAAGGAATTTTTGGAACTGTTGAAAACAGTTGTTTTTGAAACAGTTGTTTCAACATGTGGCAGCTCAATAATACATGGTCTCCCTCAGCCTATGTTTAAAATGTTGTAGTGATGTATTTATAATTTCTTAAATTCTACTCTTAAGTGTATGGAATTGTGCATGAAATGCAGTTGATGGGCTGCAGTTGATGCCAGACCAACACAAATAAAATCCCCTCATTGTGTTCACAGAGATAATTAGTATCACTTTAAATACTTTTGTTGCTATTTTCCACCCCTATGAATCTTGATTGAAGTTGCTAATGAATATTAAAAAGATGACACCCTTATTCTCCACACCTGTAATTGCACTATCTTCATGCTGTCAGGCTTTATAGATAGTTGAGAGAGGAGATAAACTATGTTCAGAGTGTTTTTGTAGGGAATCTACAGCAACAGCTTTGTGATCTAGGGTTCTAGGCAACCTGCAGTTTTTCTGTGCAATTTGATGTATTCTTTGTTCTGCCCTTGTTTTTAATGTGTTAATTATGCTATCAAACTGTTATATATTCTACTAGCAAAATAACATTTGGCATACATTTTTTTTTTTTACTATCCCATTTGGAGATGCATGAGTGGAAGAAATCCTTTACAAGTGTCATGTTTTAGAGTTAATTTTAAAAATTATCTAGCTCTTATTATGTTGCCATCTGTTTTCGTCTAGCTTGAAGAGGAAGCAGCTGTTGTGAATAATCTCAAGACAGTATTTTTCATAAAGTCTAATAGATCTGCTTACCTTCAGCTTGCATGTGTATCAGAGTGAATAAATGTGCCATTTGGGAGGGGAAATGCAGTTTTACAGTAGCAAATGTAGTGAGTTTGGTAATGCAGTGATTCTGGTATGTCTCATCCATAGATGAATTTGAGTATAGCTCAAGAGATCTATGTTAATGGGACACGCTTCGCTTGCTGTAGCTGTGAATTGTCTTGTAGAGGGGTTGTAATCTGCTACTTCTGCCCTCTGAGTGCACTGGTTGGCAGGCAGCTGGGGAGTTGACTGAACCTGGTGATCTAATGTAAAAACTAACTCATGGCCCCACCATGCCAGACTTCATTTTCTGATCAAGTGGAGGCAATAGCTAGCTATATTTGACCTCAGGGAAAGCGTTGAAGATTAAGAGCCAGTGACACAGCCTCTTCAGTTGACAGTATGCATTTGTACAGAATTAGGTGCAACATGTGCACCAAGAAACTTAGAGGAAATATTGTTTTTGGGAAAATAATTATCAGATGGACAATGAATATTACTGACAGTGAGTAGGGTATGGATGCACTTGATGTGGCCAATGGATGATTACCTTGTGGGTTTCTCGATTGCATTTTAGACTTCATTTTTAAGGAGCAAGAAACCTCATGAAAGAGGTGCTGTAAAATATAAGCTTCAATCACAGTGGTGATTCAGCTGAATTAAAGGGAAGGATAAATGAAAGTAGACAAGTTGACTGTCGAAGAATACCTTGAAAAAACAAGTTTAAATCAGTTTATTTGAGCTCAAGCATTGCAGAATGGACAAGATTTAGTACTGTTTTACATAGATTGGCTTTCTTCAGTGCTTTCTGTCTAAATGAAAGGAAAGTATCTTCTAAGTTCTGGAAACCTTTGCTGGATGAATAGTTACTTTGAAGTAAGAGGTCTCAACAGTGAAGTGCGTGGAGGAGCCTAACCAGCAGAGAACATTGTGGTGGTCAGAGAGCGTAGAGTTGAAGAAAGAATAACTGCTGCTTGAATTGGATCTTTTTGTAAGTAGAGTAGCTTCCTTTTGTCAGAGGCTTTGCTGCTTTTGGGCGAGTCCTTAGATGGTGGCATTATAGAACAACACTATTAAGAGTGGCCTTGGAAGGTGAGCCTGTAGTCCAAGTAATTGTGAGACTGCAGCCTCAAATCTCTTCCAAGAGCGTGCAGAGGGAAGATGGGGCACCAAGCAGTCAGCTGGCTTGGGGTGGCTTCAAGTGGCTGTGAAGCTACAGTGTTACTGACGCAGGTGAGGAAATCACTGCTCCCTGCTTAAAAATCCCCTCTTAACACTTTTGTCTTTTGGAGCAGAATGACTGTGTTGGAATTCAAGAAAATAGGAGACACTAACTTGCAACTCAGTTAAAAATTAGTTACAATACTTCCCTTTGAGCTTTCCTACCAATTTTATGCTATCAAATAGTGTTTACTGTTTTTCTCTGGAGGAATATCCTATATGTGCTAAGAACATATTACTACAGAAAGCTGTTCTGTTATATCTGGCTTTCAAAGGAGAGAAGCTCAGATTAATGACTATAAAAATACTCAGGAAATAAGCAAATAACAGTGACACAGAATGTTGTCACCTAAGTAGATATTTCTTTTGAAGAATGATATTTTTGCATATCTTTGTAGGCAATTTTTTTGGTTGAACAGCAAACTTGGATTTGTTTTCCCACTTGCAGGTGCATCCGATGCTTCACTTCTGAATTTACAGTGGGAGTACTTTAATTTCAGAACGAGTTAAAGCTGGAGATAAGAAACAAGTAGTTTCTTTTGCAGAAGCCCCCACTAGTCAAGTACTTCAAAAGATGTGCAAAAGTCAGAACAGATGCCTTCCCATGCTGAAGATTTTTTTAACATCCATATTAACAAATGATTCATCTTCTGGGAAGGCAGTGTCTTTCTTCAAATCTCATAAATCTATAGCTAGCAGCAGGGTGGTGGTTATGGCGTGGTTATTTGGGATGTAACAGTGCTGGAGTATGTAAAGGTGAACCTATGTCTCAGCAGGAACTGTTCTTGGGCTCCTGTCTGTGTTGTCCTGTGCTTTCTGTTCTGTGTGCCCACCTTCTTACCACTCGGAGTTCCTCTGCCTCTCTATCTTGGTACAGTATATCTCAGGCAGCTTCCCATGAAGGGTGTCTTTCCTATCAAAGTAACTTCTGTCATGACGCATTCTTTCGCCGGGTTGCTTTGCAGCTGTTATGGTACCTTTTTCATACCTGAATTTGTGTTCTTTCCACAATAAAGCCTGTGGGAGCCATTTTTTCCTCTCTCTCTTTGTATGTGACAGCACTGCTGGAAGTATACGCTGCTAACAATAAGATATTTCCTGTCATGGTTACTGGGAGCTGTTTTTCTGCCTTACCTTTTTGTTAAGAGGACCAGATGCTTTGTCTTCTCCTACTCTGTGTTGGTAAATCCTGGTTTGTGTTTGATTCCCCTGACTTGTGCTGTTACATAGGTAGGCAAGAGGCTTTCCAGACCAAGAGGATAATGATCTTTACTTGCTGTGCAAGAGAGTCCTTTGGTGTAAGGCATATTGTTTAGACTGGGTTGGCTTTGCTGGCCTCTTTGCAGCTAGCCCTCAAATGCAATTTCCGCAACATCTCATGCAGTTGCATTAGCACATGCTGTAATTCAATACTCCAATGCAGTCTTTCTTCTGAGGGAAGTTGCATTTTGAATAGGAAGTGCTAGAGAAGGGAGGTAGTTCAAGTACGGAAGTTAGCTGACTTATTATGCACAATCACAGATGGAATCTGCAGCAGAACTGGGATAGAATCTCAATCTCCAACCAAAAGAGCTAACTTCTTGCACAGAATAGCTCTGCTGTGTGATACTGCTTTGTAAAAACAAATGAACCACTTTTGAAACTACACGGAATGAGTAAAGGGTTAATTGAAGCTAAATGGCTTTCCATTCTTGGGTGATCTTCGTAAAGAAGCATTGGTCTTTTTTGGTAGCCAAATGTCTGGTATATTCATCTCCAGCCCCCAGCATTAAAAATAATGACTTCAGCATGCACATGGATTTGTGTGTATCTACTCTATGTGACTTGTGTTCTACCCTAAAAGGTAAAAATGGGCATCTTTTTATCCAACAAATAGTCTTTGGATAGGCATGTTTATTTACATGCTTTCAAGTTTTGCAGCTGCGTATTGTAAATGTCAGTGAGGAACTTCCTCACAGTCAGTGAAAGTGTGTGATATAACCCAGAAATCAACTTCATTTTACGCATGATTATCAGAAGTGTTCCCTGACTCCAGTCTGCTTTCTTTTGTAAGCCATGAATTTGCACAGGGGTTTCAGGAGATTATTTGAAGAGAAGTGGATATTACACTGGTGTAGCTTGGCGTATACATGCGTATTGACACTGGCTGCATGTGATACTTTATCTTCACTTGTTTTTAAATTTGTGATGAAACTAGTACATGCTGTATCTGCAAGAAAAACATGATGTGTATTATATCATTTCTGTTGAGCTCTGAAAAATGAACTGTAAGTTGATGTGCCTGGGGATAAGTTATCACTGTTTGCCTGCTTGATGCATTCTGTAAACTGCTGAGCACAGGGCTGACCAAGAGTTTTTGTATTTTGGCCTTTGGTGACTGAGTGGTTGCAGCACGTAACTGTGGATTTAAAGGTGTGAGTTTAAACTTACTGGGGTGTGTTGTCCTTATTGGTCATTGAGCTGAGGAATAAGTGCCATTGCGGTGCTTGCTCTGGCTGCATGTTGTTAAAGCAAACCATTGTCACTAGCTGTGTCAGCCTTAATATAGGTTTCATTTGGAAAAGTTTTCAGTATAACTCTACTTAATTAAGATCAACATCACATTTCTCTATATATTTTGTACTACATTATCTTTGGGAACGCTGTGCTTTTATACCTCCATCCTGTTAAATATCCTTCACCTGCCCTTCCCTTTTTAAAGCTTAATCTTGTTTTATCATGTGTGAATGTTTGTGTAGGCTTAAGCATTTCAAGAAAGAGAATGTCTTATGCATTTGTACAGCTCTCGCTACAGTTGGATGTCTGCTACTGAAGCAAGGTCAGAGCAGGTTTGTGCTGTGTTAGACAGCTTTGTGGAACTGAACATGCTTATAAAAATAAAACTTTGCAAATGTATTTCAGAGCAGTTGTCCCTCGTTCATGTTTTTTAATTCCCGCACTTTTCCACAGGTAAGTGAATTCTGCTTTGTCACTAGTACTAAGTATGCAAAATAATTAACATTTCCATAATGTTTTACAGACAGTATGTCTTGCTCACCCCTTCATCTGCAGCTGGTATGACTAACTTGTAAACTGAAACTAAAAGAATAAAAGAAAACTAACATCGATTGAGTTTCATTATATTAGCACTTTGCATAGTTTAGAAAAGGAAAATAGGTCACTTTCCATTTCTAATACTGTGCTTTATACTTTGCATAAAAAACCAACAGCTGGATTGCACACACTTCATGGAAAGTTATGTGTTTCCCTGTAAATATGGATTTTAATCATATGAGCATTTATAGAAATTACATGGGAGTATTGTGTTTTTGGCTTAGATGTTTCCTCAAAATCTCAGCTGCTTATACCAGTGACGTGTTTTCGGTGCATACAGCTACACTAAGTTCTGAACTCTGTGGTTTTGATCACTGCTTATAAATAAATGACTATGCTCAGCCACTTCTTGCTTGTTTTTCTGCACTGTTGTGCCTGTGTTATCTATACTCAGTGCTGAGAAGTGAAGAAGTACATGGGTTTTTTTCTCTTCCTGTAGTTACTGAAGTTGGATAATCTAGCATTTGGTTCTCATCACATTGCCTGCACAGTGAGTCATTTTTTCTTGGTTAGATTTGTTCCTCAGGCCAAGATTCATGTGATGTTCCCCCTCTTAGGGCGATCAGATTAGTCACTGTTTGAAATCTTGTTTAAAAAAGAAATTGTGCTGCAGGTTGATGCCTTGCTTACCAGTTACATGCTTTCCCCCACCCCACCCTGCCTGCTGTTTGAGTTTGGCAGCATCACTGTATTGAAAAATGTTTTATAGTCATGGTAACCGATAAATTATCGAAGTCCCACTGAAATTAGCATATTAAATTCAGGACTCTTGGTACTAGTGAGGAATTGACTGTAAGGCAGGTGAATTCAAAATAGTTCAGTGTGCTGAAGTACATCTAGCTTTAACTTGGGTTTCCTTCAATATACTGTTGAGAACAAAAACTATATTGCAATTGTGGTAGTAGCTTGAATTTTGTGAAACATAGATTTAAAAAACCTCAGTGATAATAACAAAAATTATTAATACGAATGGCCTCTTATCATGATACTTAAATCAAACTTGAAGGATTTGGGGCAGAAACTTTCCTTGCAGAATTACCTGTACCTGGAAGTGTTTGCTGGAACCAAGATCTTCTGATGGAGGTTTCAAACAACATTAGGACAGTGGCGGAATTTCCAGTCCCCATTGTGCAATATATTGTTACGGAGGCTCTTGAAGTCCTTTGTCTTGGTACTAGAAGATTTTAGGGGTGATGGTTCGTTATGGAAAATAGCAGCCTGAAAGACTAGCCATGCAGAAAATGTGAGGTGGCTAAATTAGAAGGAGGAAGAGAGGGGAAAATATGTACTGTGTGGTTGTAAATGTTTAACCTGGACACTGATGTTAGCTGGCTAGTCTTCCTATCTAGTCAATGTACAATGAGAGGAAGTTTTTCAAATTATGATTCAGAAAACCAGTTATACTCATGCCCCAAATACTGTTACACAGGAGCCTGCATGAACAGTAGATGCTAATGCAGGCACCTAAGTTGTGCAGAATGTTGAATCATATGAATATCCCCAGGAGCAATGTCTGGTTTGTGCCTTGAGAGAGAGTCAGGGTTATGAAAGGGTAGAAGATTGGAAGTTGACAAAATGAATGGTTCTAAACGCTGTCATAGTTCATAGATGAAAGCCTGAGTAGAAGGAAAGATGAATTAGTGTTCCACATTAAACTTTGATTCTGGCTCTTTTGAACAGCATTGTTTTCCATCTTCTAAGTTGTTAACAGTGTTTTGATAGGAAAATACTCCTTAAGTAGGTGAAGGTGCAGACCAGTGGAGTAGAAAATGAGATTATCTGTTGAAAATTCAAACAGTGGGTTTTTTTCTGAAGCTTTTTGTGGTGGTCTTGTTCTACCTCCAATTTTCATCTGATTCTTACAGATACCAGACACTCACAGCTGTTAGAAGTTCAGATTGTTAGTTTTCCTTTCGTTCTGTGTGAGAGGTACATGCAGTGTCTAAACAGACATATTAAAAATTCAATTTTGGATTAACTTTGTGAGTGTGGATGGGAATCTTCGTAGGGAATGCCCAGCTTCCAAAAATCACTGGCAGTTTTGAAAAATGCTCAGCCTCTGGGTGTCTACCTACAAACAAAATTTATTTTTCAATCTTGGTCCCATTTCTGTAAGAATAACCACTGAAATAAGAGACCTGTGTTTCTTTGAAGTTAGTTTGCTCCTACTGCATTGGCTTCTTATGGAAGACATGGCCCTTTATTTTGACAGTTACTTCTCTGGTGAAGAGATGAGTATGTTAGGTTAAAGCTTTAGCCAAAATGAATCGACTTGTATACTGAGGTGGGGACTTGACCCTGTGACTTCATGTCAAGGAAGAACAAGTTAATGCTTGGGTATTTCTTTGTGCATGTGAACTTAATTTACTCGAAAGATTCTTTCCCCAGCTGCCACCGCTCAGGAGTCTGAGAACTCGGATGGGGGATTTCTCGCTTGTTTTCTACAGTTTGTTTTGCTCAACACTGGGCAGTCAGTCCCATATACTGCCCTAGATTTGTGGGTAGAACTTTAGAGCTTGTATTTAAAAACAATCTGGTACACTGTCAGCTTGCAACTTGGAAACTTTCAAAGAACTATGATTAAGTGTTCATATGCACCTATTTTAGACTTGCATGGACTTGAGCACTGTGAAGAATGGACACTTGAGAAAGGGGAAACGTTATTATTACTGTTACACTATAACTCATAAGCAAAGAAGCTTAATAATACTATCCAATTTGTATGAAAACTGAAAGAATTTTAATGTTTTTGATTTCTCTTTTTTCCCCTCACTCCAGAATGAAGTGGCCTGTTTGGATCCAAAATTGTTTCTTCAGTACATCTTTACTTTCCCTGTCACATACTCTAGCTAACTGTTCCTTTGTTATTCTGCTGTCAACAAGTCTGAAAATATTTTAGGATGTTCTTAAAACTTCTCTTGCTAAACACTGTTTCTGGCCATCAGTGTGTTCCTCTAGCATCATCATCTTCTCTTCCTCCTTGTGAAGAAATCTTTGGCTGCCTTTTATCTTAGCAAAGGTGCCTTGGGAGGATGGAAATATAGCTTGTCCAATATAGAGCAGCTTGCTAGTTGAGCCATCTGACTGCTACTGACTCTGTTAAACGTGCTACTTCAACAATAGAGGATGTTGAACAAGCACTAACTGGAGCTGGGGAAGAATATTCCTTACAGGAACCCAGGCAGAACATTGATTCTTTAAATAAATAATGTCTATATAATAATAATAATAATGCCAAATTGGAATCTGAAAATACTAAGAGATTAGCTGAATGTTGTATGTATTGTTCTTATAAGGTGGGATGGTGTAGTTTGTTTTGAGAGAGAGCTTTTAGTTACTTCTGATTTAAGAAGAAAAGGTGTTTTCATAAAATCATATCAAGATGTAAAATCTTGTGTGTTGTCAGCAAGCATCTGTGCAGTACAGGCTATTCAACAGTGGAATAAATCTTTCTTTGAGATAATTTCATTTTTTTAAAAGTCCACTAGCATGGAAAAGTCACCTATAGATCGTGTAAGGTACCAATCTTAGGAATGACCAAGTGGTATTTGTTTTTGTTTCACTCTACTGGAAGCAGTGCTTTGTAAATGAAGATCCAGTAACTAAAGCTAAATATTGTGGATGATTGTGATAATGTCCTAATTTGAGTATTCTGTTCAGTACAGCATTTGTCAACTGCCTAAGACTGCAACTAGAAAGTTACGAGTTTCCTTAAATTAATATTTTTATTCAAAAACCATCTATAAGCACATAGTCTGAGAACTGGTTATGATCACACTTTTCTTAAAATAAAGGATTTCCTATTACATTGTACCTTAGTACATATGATGCTCTTTGTATATGAAGGAACACATGAGGAATAAGTGGACTAATGAAATATCGAGACCGTGTCAAGTTTGAAGTAGTTGTAGTCTTGCCCTGTTACTGGGTTTAAGTGAAGCTGCTAATTACTGCAGGTTTGGAGGAGGATGTTTCTGAGTTTGGATCTTTAAATGGAAAAATGTACTTAATCTTTTTGTATGAAAGTACCTATTTTCACTGTTTTTGAAGAAAGGCTAGAGTAAAGCAAGTTGGGGAGACTTGAAAACCTTTCTCTCTCTCTCTCTCATGATGATTAATTTTGTAATAGGAAGAGCGTTTTGAATATGGAGGAAGATACTCTTTGCGCAGTTAATTCCTAAATCTTAGGTGGTTTTCAAGATTGCCTGGAACTGCTGTGCTCCGGAGTCACCCAGTTTCTCAGTAGCTAGGTTTTATTTTGGTTTTGAACACTATGGGGCCAAAGGACCAAACTGAACTTGATCTAAACTTGATCCTGTGAAACTCTGGTTAGTGAAGACATTTCTAAATAAGTAATTCAAAAGCAAAAACAATTGTGGACAACAGAATCATTAGAGGAAACAGTTATGGTTTCTTAACATTGCCGGTAAAGCTTCAACTTATCAGCAATCACTCCTTTTGTTACTAGTTTTTAATCTTAAGCAAAACATAACCTTTGGCAGATTTATATTTTTCATATTACTGTAGAAGTTTTTAGTGTCACTTGTAAAAGCAGTGATTAATGTCCTGGAAGAGAGGGCATCATTCCTTTTTCATTTCTTGTGGCTTTTTTTTTTCCCCACAGCTATAGCTTTTTGATCTACACTAAAAAAAAATGGGATGTACATAGATAAAAACTGTCCTTTTTTTTTTTTGTCACCTGGCTTTTGGGTTTGTGTGTGAATAATATAAATGAAAGCAGGTAAAAATAGGTAGTTATTTTCAAACACTACTTTTTGCTTATGCTTATGTTTTTGAGAACGTTACTTTTGTTACTTAGCAATGATTGGCTTCTTACTATAGAGCAACTATCTTAAATTATCCTAAAGTACAAAAACTCTCGAAAGGGAGCAGTTGAATTGTTGTTGGATTTTGGTCACGTCTTGTTTGATGTTGTAAATCATTTGCTTGTATTTCCTGTCTCATACTGTTCTTCTAAAAATAGCTGAAATTGCTCACTGTTTGCCCAGTGCAGCTCCATGATGGAATAGCCTGTTTAAAGTTACTTCCTCTCAGCTACTCTGCCCCTCCTGCAGCCTGAATCCTCTCCCTCATGGCCTCCCACAACAGATGTTCAGTGACTTAAAACTTTGCTGAGAGAAGGTCTTTTGTAACTTTAAGAAGCCAGCTTTCTTTTTTAAAAAACAATAACCAAACACAACCAAAAACCAAACCAGACAGCCCAGAACCTCCACCTCAAACAACAACAAAAAAGCTACAAAAAACTGCACAAGCCACTGATCTAAACAAAGGTCACAATTCAGAGGCACAGAACAACCTGTAGCCAATCCCCTGCATTACTGAAACTGGTAGGAAAAACATTAAGAGCCTCAATCAAATGCAGCTGGGAAGTTGCATTAGATGTGTCTTGATGCAAAGTATCATATTCAAAATATAAACTGGATGGAAAAATAGTACACAGGGAGCTAAGTCTAACATTGTATCAACACAGATAAGGAAACAGTTTGGTTAATTCATCAGTTTTTCTGCAGAAATACAAGAAAGTCACATCAAAGAAACTTGGAATACTAGCCTCAGAGAGTGCCTCAGGAAAACTGAATTGGAATGAAAACTCCTTGAGAACACCTTTATCCTGGCAGTGTCCTACTTCAAAATGATCTCTTCAAAGTGTCCTTTTACACAAAATAGCTTCAGTCTTGTTAAAACAGCTGGACTGTACACTTTTTTGTTTTGTGGGATTAAGTTACCATCCTAAGGGAATCTTTAGAGAAACCTGATTCCTGCTGTTAGGCTACGATATTGGCAAGTAGCGTGCAACCAGTTACATTAACGAGTTGAGGAGAATTATGCTTCTCCTCTTATACAAACTAAAATCTTAATTTTGCAAGCAGCTCTCACGGAACTTGCTGTATAGACCTTTCCTCGCAGCCCTGGGATTTGTTTAACAGCCCTTGTGCTGTGAGCAGTTAAGTACTTGAGATCATGACAAGATCTTTTGAGCCTCCTCGGCGTTTGTTGCCTCTTGCGAAGAAAAGTAAAGCTGTCAGCCTGCAGTTTCTCATTGCACTTCAATAAAAATACCCTCAGCCACTTCTGTTATGCCCAGAAGAGTAAAGGCAAGATGTTTGGACAGTTTACTGGACCTTCAGGGCTACAAAAAGAGAACTGGGATGTCTGTTCACATGCATATAGGAAAGAAGGAATTTGGTTACTAGCCATTCTCAGTGATAGGTTTGAGTCTGTCTACCATAGGGGCTGTAGCTGTTTAGGCCTAACTATTGTTACAGCTGATAAAGGCCTGTCATTTCCTGTCTCAGGTCTGTTTTCAGAGCAGAAGATCTATAACTGGTATAGAATAAGTTTAATCATGTGAAGGGAAAGGCTGGTAGTGTAGTAGCATGGCACCATGTGTACTGGTGAAGTGGATTGCGCAGAAGGGATTTTAACAGATGCCAAATGTCCCTGTCACTAGGCTGTGAAGTCAGTAAAAACTCCGCTATAAGTACTAGGTCTAAGTAGGCGTAAATAGTTTTTGGCAGAGACATATCAGCTGGTGGTGGTCTTCAGTTTAGTGCCAAAGGATTTGGGGTTGATGCTTCTTATTGCCCCAAAGTGAAGAGGGGTTCCACATGATGCTTTTGTCTAAAAAGTTGTAATTAATGTAGTCTGCTTCGTTTCCTTGCTGGTTACTTTCTGAAGCAGCCCTAGCTGTGCTATAAAGTTGCTCTGGGGTTGTTGCTAAGGCCCAGGTTGTCAGTATTGTTTTGTTGAGGAATTGCTTTCCCTGAGTCTTCTAATGTGATGATCATTTCACGTGGAAAGAGGCTGGCAGGCATGGGCTTAGATTAAGAACAGGTCATCTAAAAAAACTCATTTTCCAGATCATCAAAATCTGTTCACAGATGGCTATTTTTGTCCTGGTTTAGTAATCTAATGCAATCTGTCTCTCCATGAGAGCAAAGTGTGTTTGTGTATGCACACATAAATACCTATGGTTAAAGCAAAGAGAGATTGTTGGGCAAATACTGTTTCTAGCCACATCTGTTTTAAAAGAAGTCTCATTTTTTAATATATCAATTTTCTTGATTATATATTTGAATTTCATGTGTTTTTCTTATTTTCAAGCTGTGTGACCTATATACATAGATGGAGGGGAGAGTACATTTTTGACACTCAGCATGTATTACCATTTATTGGTTTTAGGTTACTACAAAAATATACAAGAATACTAAGCTACTTAACTCCACAGTCGCACGCTGGCTACACCAGTTCTCGGAACTTCACTTTTTAAAACTTTTACTGCTTTTCCCTATTTGGAAAGGCAAAAATTAATTGAAACTTTCCTTTCTGAGAGGTACACGTGGTATATCTACATATAGGAATGATATACACATGTAACTGTATATTCTGCTTTCAAACATGATGTTAATTTCACATAATTATCACATTGGCTGTTTAGTAACAAGACTGGTTTCCAATGTGAACAGAAATTTTCTAACTATGACCATTTTAATATTAAAAGGGAATTTTTTTAATATATCCCTCTTGAGGTATTGCAGTCATACCTTTCCCCTTATCCCCACCTGACCCCCAAAAAGCACACCTTGCAAAAAAATGAACTGCTTTCTCAACACAAATGCAACTGTTTCCATTCAGTTTAAATTCACGCATAGGCACAAAAGTTAATGTGCTTCTAGGTATTTCTGCATGCTTTAATTGACATTAAGCAGTATAATATTTCTGTTTTAATTAAAATTACTTTAAGTATTGATTATAAACTTCCTGGCATCTTTATATTTTACACATATGCTAGGGTTTGTGCATGAGGAGCTTTTTAAGTATAAATTGTGATGGTGAATTAGAGCGGTGTGTGTACACGTATTTTCCTTTTTCTGTTTTTGCTTGATCTGTGGATGTTGAAGAAATAATGCTTTTTCAGAAGAAAGAAGACTTGAAAGGAGTGCTTCAGATAATTTTTTTCAGATTCCAGCATCTGTAATGGTATAGAGAGCTTAAGGGGAGAACAGAAGCTTTTCATTCTTGGCATACATTGCTGCTCTGTATTTGTTCTTGACGTGCTTGCCTGTGAGGTTCTTTGGAGAGTGTTTTCCTGAATATGGCAGAAACAAAGTGGATTGTTGTTGGCTTGGATATGTTGCCCTTTTCAGATTTTAGGTATTTTGTTTCTGTACTCAAGTCTTTCAGCATGTTCCCTGAAGTCAAATGCTGCAGCTCAGCTGCTTTTATTGGGTTTATTTTTTGGAGGAAGGTTTTTGTTTACTTATTTGTTTTCTGAAATAGTTTGGGAAATGATTCTCCCATACCATCTTGATAAAATCAAATATTTTGCTGCTAGAAGACAGCACTCAGATTGGCAGATGTGTGCTAGTGACCTAATACTTAGAAGCACAGGAGCAGCAAATTTTGTTGCAAAAGGTAGAAATAATGCCTGGCTGTTGTGCATTCTCTGCTTTTCAGAAGGTTGCACCTGGGGAAATATGTCAAAAGCAAAGATGACACAGTGCCAAGGATCTAAATTCAATTGAAAATACCAGACGCTTCAAAAAATTTAAGGTGGCAAAACCTTAAAGAAATGTATACATGTACTTATGTATTTGTTCATTCCTAGAAACATCTTCAAAGTTTTTCTTGTTTCTACCAGTTATGCTCTCAAGCATCTAAACAGTGCTCTTCTCTACCATATATGCAGGAGAGTCCTTTTTTCTTGCTTCCCTTTTATTACCAGTGTCTTAGCAGGGCAGGAATATAGGATGTTGGAAGGAACAAGGAAGATGTATATGGTTTTGAGTTCTTCTGTCGTCTTTTTCCAGCCTGTTATGTTCCCTGTGCCTAGCTCAGCTAAGCTATCTGTGCTGCCATGGTAGTCCATTTTTAAACTGTAGTAACCCACTATTCGTGGGGAGAAGATAGCAAGTCAGTGAGGTATTTAGAATCATATAGTCTATTTTTTAAGACTTGTCCAAAATACCCAATGATAACTTTTCTATAGCTAAAATCAGCTTTACTAGATTTAAGTACTTAGTGCTAAGTTGAGTGCATCACACAGTTAAATTAATACCATGTATATTAGAAATGCAGGGATAGAGAGAAAATGTATTGCACACTTGAGCTGATTATTCTGCCTCTGTGGCTCCAAATTAAAACAAAGTGCTTGTGTGTTTTAAATTGTCAAGGTCTTAGACGTCTTAAGAAACATTGTGTTTCTTCTTAGCAGAAGTGGAAAACTGAAGGTTTTAAAGGTGAGTGTGTTGACTTTTTGTCTGCAAATCCTGTCAAATTCTCTAGCATACAGGTGCTTCACAAATATGAAGGGGGGGGGAGTGAAGCTGCCTCTTGAAAATGCAATCGGTGAAGATGCCTATTCTATACAGATAGGTTAAGTGATTAAATTCTTGCCCAAATTAAATGATCTCATCAGCCCTGGTGGTTGAGAATATGGAAATGGTGCATGACTGTATTCTGCGCTTTCTTTTTTTTCATTTCAGTAGTAGCAGAACCAAAAAAATACTGAGCAAATTGTTCAGCTTCATTGTAGATGGCAAAATGGTGTCACAGAGGGAACGTTTTTGTCTTGGAGGAATCTAAAGAGCAACTGAAGCTCTAACAGAGCGCATTTGTTGACATAAAATGTCTGGCTAGAGAGCCGAGTCTTTAGCTATGCTTGAAAGCTTGACAAATTTTTCTTTCTCAACTGCTCAGTGCTGGAGGAATCTAAACAGCCATTGGCTACTGCCAGTGTTGGGAAGAAAACATGGTGGGTTTTTTTGTTGTTGGTGTTTTTTTTTTTTTTTTTTTTTCTTCTAAGCTCCTACTCAAGTCAGTAACATGATTAATGTATTGGGTTGGTCAATTAATCCCTTGTTCTAGTCTCAGTGGTTTTTCAGGGCCTTTCTGCAGTTTGAAGAAAGAAATTACTGTAAAATGTCTTCTCTCTCTATCTTCCTTCTGTGCCCCACTTTCTAATATTGTGGTGGTGGTGGTGAACTTCAATTTGCTGTACAGACTGTGCAGGCAGTCATTTTCCAGCGATGCTAAATGGTGTCTTCCTTTGCATTGCATTTAGGTTTCAGTATTGTGGGCTTCTTTACGCTAAGTCCATTTAACAAAGAGGAGAACTGAGTTTTCAAGGTACAGTTCTTAGAGTGCTCTGACATGACTAAGTATTAACTTTAAGCACTTAAGTGAATATTGTGCACATCAGAAAACTGGAAATTGAGATCACAGAATCTGGAGTTGGTTTTGTGTGTGTGTTTGTGTTGAAATAGGAAGTAGAAGAGTGCAGAAAAAGGAAACTGCATATTTTTTGGTTTAATTTTGAGCTTGAAAAGTCTTGTCCTGTTCTCTGGAAGAACTGTGAGAGTAGTGTGCCAGCCCCAGAGGAAGACTTCCTTATCGTTCTGCTATTGAAACTCTTCCTGTTGACACGCACGCTCACTCCGTCTGGGGAAATTTACCCAGTCATCCAATAAAGAGGCTGGCTTCATGTGACTTTAATGTGAGAACAGAGAAATTCAGATGCTGGGGACTTGTGGAGAGGAGACAAACTTGGAGACCTCAGTCTGTGTGAGGCTAGTACACTTGATTTGTAGCTTGCTTAAACTCAGACTAACGAATAAAAGTTGAAGGCCTAACATGGAAGAATAGACTTCAATGCAGGCTGAGCAAGCCGTCAATAATCCTTAATGTATCTTTGGCTAGAGCTGCTGCAGTTAAACTATTGCTAACACTTCAGCTTAGTTTAAAGCCACACTGGACGTGCCTACAGATGTTCCAGTCACAGCTTTGAATTACAGCGGAGACAGCTTTTTTTTTTTTTACTAGTGTCTCACAACTCTGAAGGAAGGAAGTGGGAGGAATGCTATTAAGTTGCATCAGCTGAGCTGAGAGAGCAAGCTTATTTAGAAGAACTCTGAAGTGAAGCATTACTGTCTGAAACAATATTTTCATGTCCCTTTTCAATGCCTCTCTTTGGGTTCTCTGGTTAGCTTTAGAAAACGCAGGCATGTACGATCACCAGTTTACAGGCCGTTTGTGAGAAGTATGGATGTGTGGCGTTTCCAAGGGCGTGTCATGAGTCAGTTAGCAAAAGTGTGTGAACAGTGTGCCAGAAAGAGCTCACAGGCAGGAAGACACGGCGTCCTTCGTCACTTTATGCTTTTCCTTTAAAGCTAAGGATGCAGGTTGGCTTAATTTTTCCTTGCTGTAGTTCTTCAGAATTTACATGCATATGCATCAGAGCGCTGTTGAACAAATCTGCAGAAAGGAAAAAGTGTGTCTTTACTGAAGATAGGGTTGAAAGAAGTAAGATGATTCTGTTAGTAATATAAAGCTATTTGGGAGCTGGAGGCTGTGAAAGGCATGTGCCTAGTAAAATGCACTTAAGCTGAGCTGCAGACATCTGATAAAAAGTTATATTTGTTACTGTCGTTTAGAGTTCCCTTCTCTACTGGCAAACAAACCTGTGTTCCTTTGGTATGTGCATTATTTTTTTATTATTATTTTTGTTTTTATTATTATTTTTATTCTTATTTTTTTATTCCTTGTATTTTTACCAGGGGAGAGTGATCTAGTTCCCATGTATGTGCTTATAATCTCTTGGTACTGGAAGAGTGAAGGTAAATAAGACCACGTGCATTGTAGACTTACATTTAGTCATTCTTTGAGAGTTCTTAGTTTTGTCTTTAGAATGAAATCACTCATCCATGTAGTGCTAAGGTGCTTTAGCAAAGCCACGAGGAGCATTACCCAGTTTCCTGTCTGAGAGTTTTGATTTTTATCAGTCTGCCAAGGAAATTTAGTGCTCAGCTTTGGTTATTAATGGATATGTAGAGGGGAAAGCTGTGCTTTTATTTTTGTTTTGTATTTTGTAGTCTTGGTTACCCTTAGGTCCTCAAAACTTTTTTGTTGTTTTTGTTAAGTGTAGGATACATATGTTTCTTGTTGCAGTTTTGAAATAAATGTTTATTATGAGGAATATTCGTGACTTGCTTGGTACCTTTGTGCGAGGACGTTAGGCAGCTTTACAAGTGCTAATTACCTCATCGAAGTGCTTTGAAGTCTAACCTGTGGTATAAGGCTATAACTAAAGTGACTGTTTTCCGGCTTCATATCTGTGGAGAGTGGTGGAGCTGGCGGTCAGTCCTCATTTGCTGTGTTCTGGTAGTGCCTTTAGGATAAGATCGGTGGACTGTATCTGAACGCTTTATTACCATGTTGTATTGCGTTCCTGCTATCTTACGGGAGGACTGATTAAAACCTAAATACAAATTTGGAAGGAAGCAGTATACACCCAAGTACATCCAAATAAATCGGATGCAACAAACTGTTGAGTTGTTGCTGGCTACTGCTGAGCTCTAAACTCAGTGACTGTCAGGAGCTGCTGCCTTGGAAACAGAAAACTGCTGTGAATTTTAATAGAGAACATTTGGGAAAAAAATACTATGTAATACTTTGCTTTAGCCATGTTGCTGACACTGCATTAGTTGACAGATGACTAGTTTATGGATAATGTTTTAATATGTAATCCTTTTGGGGGTTTTTCTTTCTTGTCTTTAGGTGAAGCCAAAAATCTTCCTACGTATCCGGGGCCAAACAAGATGAGGGATTGCTACTGTACTGTAAACCTGGACCAGGAGGAGGTTTTCAGGACCAAAATAGTGGAGAAGTCATTATGGTAACAAATACATTTATACACATTCTGTTAACTCTTCTTATTCTGTTTACTGTGTTTGTCTAATGTTCCTAAGATACTTTTCTTGGGGGAGGAGGGAAAATGAATATGATCCTTCTTCCCATTGAAGAACGCTAGTGGTAGAACTACTAATGTTGTGATTCATATCTGTGCATATGGGAAAATGTCTTCACCAAGGCAAGCCATGTTAACTCTTTTCCTAAGAATGTACAGCCAGTGCTCCTTTCTTTCTGCAATATTTGTTTTGAACTTCCCTAAGCTTTTTAGATCTCAACTTAGAAGGGAGCACTGAACTCCATTTCGTGTCTGTCTATACTTAGAATTTTGCATTGGTCTAGCTACCCTAATGAGTGGAGTTACGAATTTTTTTCCTGTCATAAGGCTGCAACTGAAAGGAGAGGTTTGAACATGAGATGCCTGTCTGATTATCTTGGACACTTCCTGTGAGAGAGTAGAAGCCAAATGTAGAATGAAACAGAACAAGAATCATGTAGCAAAAGTGAAAATGCTTTCTCCTGGAAATCCCCAAACACCAAAAAAATAAAGGGAACAAGGCTGGGCATATATGTATATTCTGGCAAGTGGGGCTTTTTTTGGAGTTGAGGGGAAAGTAGCAGCAAGGAACAGCCAAGTTTTTAATTTTTATCTTAAGATATAAAGTGGGAAAAGAGTGAGAGTTGAGTAATACAGTTAGGAATTTGCTATTTGTCTTGTTATTGCAAATAATTTACTTTGGGAAATAGCTCTAGACGCTGCCCCTAACCCCTCACAAGTACCTAACGCATTTAAGAATGTGAATGAGTAGCTTGAAGTGGGATTTATTCCCTTAAGTCACTTTAGCTGTTCTCTCACATGTTTTTCTGTTGTCTTTAAGTCTCTATTCCTCATCTTATATTCTGATATGGTGTACTGGTCCATACCTCTGTTTCTTGAGGCATTTAGATTGACTAAACATAATTAGAGTGATTTTGAATGACGATGTTAATGTTTTCCTGTTTGAAGTGTACTATATGTTAAAAAAAAAAAAAGGGAAAAAGCAAAGACTGATCTGTGTGCTTGGGGTCTTTTTTTGCCATGCAGTGTCCCTGAACCAGTTGTTTCTCTAAAAGTGACTTTAACTCGTTTAAATTCTTTCTTGGGTCACCCAATTGTAGCCCTCCTGCTCACAACTAGAAGTTGCACAGTGGGTGGTTTTTTCTGGATGATCATTAGCGCTTTGCAGGGAAGCGGAAGGTGGGGAGTGGAGTGGGGGTGTATGAGAATAGTTGATGTGATTTCCTTGAACTAATCCAGGTATTTTTCTATCAAGAAAATAAACTCATAGTAGTATGGATAAGCAACAAGTGTAATTCCTTCAGTGGGAAAAAATCCATCTGTCTTTAGATATCATTATAAAGCTGCGGAGGTACATTGAGGCTGTGCAGAACTGGAAGGTTTCTGGTCTCCTGTGGAGCTAAGTTCTTTTCATTAATTGAGGTGCATTCAGAAGAGAGCAACACAATGATCAGAGGTGTGGAAACATAACTGATGAGGAAAGGTTAAAAGATTGGAATTGTTTAGCGTAGAGAAGAGGGATGAGAGTAGGTATAACTATGTAAATATATTAAAAAACAAAACAAAACAACCCAAACAACAACCCTCCAAAAAAAACTTAAGAGGGAGGGAATTGCTCTGTATCTCCAGTATGGATATTGCAAGTAATAATGGACTTAAATTGCAGCGGGAAAGGAAGTTTAGGTTAAGGTTTATTGTGAAGAAAAATCTTCCTGTTAAAGATTCTGAAGCACTGGAATAGATGGCCTTGGGTTTTCCATATTTATTGCTGAAGGCTTTTAGCAGGTTCTGTATAATCAGTCCTGATGAAAATACGGGGATCTGCTTTGGAACAGTGGTGGACAAGACAACCCCTCAAAATCCCTTTACAGTCCTATTTCCTTTGATCTAAAGGTTGACTAAAGATGATCTCCTCAGTTGTTGTTTCTTCTCCCAGGGAATTCCTGTCTTCAGTAGTAGTCTGCCTTCTATGTCTGTGAGCTTCTATTTGCAAGTACTGTTTTTGGAAAAACTTGCTTCTTCACAGTTCCTGAATATCCACTTACAGTCACTGATATTGGCTGAATTTTGAATTTGTCTGTATAGGTGTTTCTCTGTCCTTGTTTTTCTGTTGCATAAAAGAAAAGAGGACAAATATCCCAAATACATGAATGGTAGACTGGGATGCCTTCCTAATCTGCGAATAGGAATTGCTCTTATTTAGTGAGGCACACTCAAACAGCTACTTAATCTTCTATGACTGTGTATACATCTATTAAAACAACTGCATAGACTTCCAGAGGAAGATGTTTTTCAAATTATTTCAGACCGTACTGCAGTCACCTATTGTTTTTTGTAAGACTCTAAGATGAGCACATAGCTGAGGAGCCAGTCATGCTGTTACATTCTTTAATGCTTGTTTGTAAATTGATTCAACCCATTGAGTAACTGTGAATTACTGGGCAGGCGAGGCTTATGTGCCCGAAGGCCTATGATAATTTGTATTCAGCAGAGAAATACCTGCTTTCTTGTACGGTGTTTGTCTGCCAGGCACTTGCCAACCTAATAGTGAAGCGTGTGTTGAGTCCCTTTTTCTGAGGTAATCACTGCTGTGGTATGTGATGTTAGACAGGAGGCAGGGATGTGAAGCAGGGCCAAGGTATGACTAAAATAACTGAATACTGCATGAACATCTGCGTGACTGGCATTGAAGTGAGTGACACAGCCTTTGATTGCAGTTTGAAGCGGAGAACACTGGCTCTGCTCTGTTGTTCATGCCTATTTTCTACTTCCTATCACTTCATGGCTCACAAGGGGCTGGTCTGCTATAAAGTAAGTTTTAAGAACTGCCTGTATTCTCACTCATACTGGTAGCTCCCTCATATTCTAGTAAACTCAAAAAATTATTTTCATGTAGTCTATGAAAAACAAGATGCTTTGTGTGAATGTCTGAATTGAAAGGTGTTTCATATGCAGCCCTAGCACTACTGACTCTGAAACAATGTCCCCTCATTCAGATTTGTCCTGGAGAAACCGATCTTTTCCAGCATATCTGCATGAAGTGACTTTTTTATCTGCATGAAGAAGCTTATAATTAAACAGTCTTGTGTACTTGAGAATTCAAGGACTGCTTGCTGCTTTCCCCCCCCCC
>VYXH01009525.1:151509-184155 GCA_013397275.1 Burhinus bistriatus
CCCCCCCTCAGTTGAGCTTCATTGAGCTTCTACTGAGCACTGCAGAAATGTATATTTTTCTAGGCAAGTCTTCTCCTGATGTAAAGCTTAAATAGAACTGGCAAATGGGAGAAAGGAAGCAGTTATCTCTCCTTCCCAGAGGGACTTGGATGAATGTCCAGTTCTGGCTTTCTTGGGATATCTGTGACAGAGCCTTCAAACTCTGACTCATGATCTCCTGTGTTTTATATTGGGACAGTGTAAGAATTTGCCTCCCTGAGCTCTGTCCTAATCTTCTGCAACAGATTTTTATTTTATTAGGCTGCGGCAGAGGCATGAGAAGACAGCTGAAAGCAGTAACCTCTTAAATGAACAAAGCATGAATCATTCAGAACTCGAAGAACTGAACCAGCATATCCTGTTGCCCAGTCCAGTACTCTGAAGAGAATCTCTGTGAGCCTGATGCCCTTTGTATAAGTTTGTGTCTCAAAAACTGAGAGCAGCCAGCATGGTGAACCTTAACTCCTCTGTTTAGCGGTCAGGTAGGACTCATAAATTACAATCAGGAACTTAAATAATTTCTGCCATCCAGCCTCTGTTGGCTTGTGTTAAACTGGATGGTGGCACTGCTGCCATGTACTGAAAGATTTCAAGCGCTGCTGTGAGGATAACTTCGTGGCATCTGACTGAAACAAGTCCAGGGTTATAACATGGGCAGGCCTTTCAAAGAAACCGATGTGAAAGTACTGTTTACGTGGGGCAGTTCAGAGCCATCTGACTTCTCTGGGGATCTTTAACCCACGTGTTCACTGTGCTTGTCTAGTCAGAATAAGCTCTCCAGGTTCCCAGGAGCAGAATCTTGAACTCTTCAAGCAGCGCTGTTTTCATAAACTTCTTGGCACAAGCTTTTAGTAAATTCTAAGAAGGTCACATGCAAGTCATAAGATATGAGGAAGAGGTCAGTTAGAGCCAGGACTTAATATGCTTCTCTGTTTTGTATTTGTTGTTCAATATTTATATTACCGTCATCCACAAAGGCACTGAATAGAATTGGATCCATTCCATATAACCTAGCAGAGATGTACATGAAGGTGACTCATGTATTTTGTGTCCTAAGGAACATCTGAGAAACTTTTTTTTAAATGCACAGATCTACAACGTTTGTTTACTTCTGAACTGCAAGTAGACAGCCTGACAAGAATTTTGCCTATTAATTTCCTTTGCTGAACCAACTACTTAGCTTCCCCCCCTAAGTAGCTTCAAACTTCAGGCTCCGCCATCCAGGACTTGTTCCTAGCTACACGTCTTCCCGGAGGATAAACTTTCTTGGCTTGTTGGTGTTAAGACTGACTTTGCCTTTGCTGTTTGCATCAAATGTTTCCATTCACTTAAAGGGCAGTGTCAGCTGCAACAGGAAATCAAGGCAGCTTCTCAAATCATAGGTGAAGAATGGAAGGAATGTGACATCTCTAAATTTGTTTCAAGGATATGAATAAAGGCAAAAACTGTTGTATGTTAAGAATCGAATGGCTGACAGTGTGTGCTTTAGAGACATGAGCCAAGTGTCTTGAGTCTGTGATTACTTAGTTCTCCACTATTTCACTGAGGAATTTTTCACGTGCTAAACATAGTGATCAAAGCCTGAATGAAACAGCAAATGAAGCCAGAGGCACTTTCCCCACCCCCAGTCTTTTTTTTTTTTTTTTGCTAGTCTCCATTGAAGATAACAGTGAGAACTACAAGCCTGTGGTGTGCTTGTGAGTGAACAGTGAAATGTGCTGTAAAATCATAGTTAAGGCTGTGTTCTCTTTTAACAAGAGGTTGCTGAGTCTTTGTTTTAGTATTAGATCAGTTAACAAACTCAATCAGTAGCTCTCAGAACTTTCTCTAAGTAATTCTACTGCCATACTTAATGTTATTTTTTAATTTTAGGCTTGTTTAAACCCTTTATTTTCCTATGTTTGGAGTTCATGGCTGCATAGCTAAACTTCTCTAGTGTTCTGATAACATTCTGGATGCAGGCCACTTCTCAAATTTTAAACACAAAGTTGTTTCCCTTAGTTGGAGTGTTGCCAAAATTAGCTGTTGTGTCTGAGTTAGTTCCAATAGCTACTTCCATATTCTTACATTGTCAACTCACCTCCTTGAAATAACTTTCCCCAGCCTGGAGGCCTTAAGTAAAGAGGTCTTGAGCTGGATGCTGTAGCATGTTCTACTGTCTACATGTCCTGTAGCTTCTCTCTGCATGCTCCCAGCTCACTACTTGATGTGCTGTCTGCCCCAGGGCCTGCCACCTTCTACACTCAACTACATCTAACCGTGGCTTGCATTCCTAATACCAATACGCTTTCAGTTCTGAAAACACCCTAAGCCTTTAAGGGAATGGGATAAGATGGGTATGGATACAACTTCAGCCTGGTCAGGGGTATTATTGAAGGCAAGGGCTGTATGGTTGTGTAGGGAAGTAATACAGCTGGGAAGGTCGCCAGGAAGGGAAGCAAGACTTAACAGAAGGAGGAGAATTGAAGTGAGGCTTGAGACTCAAGGCATGGTTTATGAATGAGAGCGTTTATCCACGTGAAAAGGCCCCAATGTGAGTAACAATTGGTGGTGGTGTAGGCTGCTTTGAGTGATTTTAAAAAAAAAAAAAAAAGTTAATGCAGCTGTAATGTGACTTCTGTTGTTTGTGTGTGTCATCTTACAGAATATTTTAAGAGGTGACTGGGGGCCAAACGGCTGCTGCTTAAAGTTATCGTAATCCCTGTAAGCCTCATTGAGCCAAACCAGCAACTGTCAAGTGAGGATGATAACTATAGCTAGTGTGTCTGTCTCTCTCTTCTGAGCATAGGGTTGAGAAAATGCACACTGCTTTATTTTTTCTCTGTGTAGTAGGGGTGGTTTTGGCTTTAACACAGCACTGTCCATCTGGATGTCTCTGCACAGTGACATGAGGAAAAATTTGCTTAGGCTTGGTAGATGCCTGGAAGACTGCAGCGTGCTCTCTAACAGTGGGCATAAGTGGTACGTTTGGATTTAGATGTTGCCTCATGTGCCATATACTTCCTACTGTGTGTCCTTTGCCAAATCTGTGCTTCAGATACAATACTAGGTATTTTTAATAAATTGTGTAAGGAAGCTAACTTTGGCTCTTACAGAGCCTGTCTTACTTGCCCATTGTCTTGTAGCTCTGTATCTATCAGGAGACTGAAGTGTATTCAGATTTTATTTGGCTTGCTGTATCTGCTTTGAATAAACCTTCTTTTCTCTACTCCACTCCCTTTACATACGCTGCAAAGCATAGTATAAAATGTATTAGCCAAGTAGTAGATAAAAGCTTAGTAGTAGAAACAAACAAGTGTCCTCCTTTGTACAGACTGATTTTGCTTCCAGCTCACAGGGCAATGTGAACTCTGGTCTTCAGTTCATGCAACAGGATGAATCCAGTATTTCTAAACGTTTTAAAATAGTCAGAGGATGTGGAGTTGTCTGTGGCATGTTAATAGTCCTTACTTTCAATCACAAAAGCAGTTTTAAAAAAAAAAAAATCCATACACAAAGAATTCTGGTTTGCGGGGTTTCATTATTATTCATCATGCAACTCTTTCACGTCATCCACTGAAATACTGGTGCCAAAACAAAAACAAAACTGCTTTGGCGAGTCCTAAGTATTGAGAAACAAGCACGAGGTTTTGCAACACAGCCTGAAACTAAAGAAATGTTTCTACACTGAGATTTATTTTATGAAGCTACTTCCTCTCTCTTAATATTATTTGCGATGATTTCAGTAGGTATCTGAATGTACAGAATTAAAGTTGCAAGTATGCCTCTGGAGTTTAGTAAAACATGTAAAAGTGAACAATTTTGAACCTTTCCTTGGGGAAGAAATTCCCATGCATCATGTTTGAAATGTGGATTCTCTTCCTTATTTGCTTTCATTCGACTTGATCTGCACAGTAATTTATTTCTCTTCTTCTTCCCTGTCTCTTCCTAAAAAATATCCATTGCCAAAACTCACATTGCAAGAGATTCAAAAATAGATACCTTGAAATGGGAAGGGCTTTAAGTTGGATAGCTGTATGGGAGTGAAACAATACCTAGAGGGAACTTCTTGGTTTTGATTTCGTGGTATTCCTGCTTCCGTGAGCATTTAGAACAAGCAGATTTTTGGTGAGGGAAGGCCATGCCTGAGGATTCAAATCCATTGCACTGTTCTTCACGGTTTTATTTGACTCTTCCCCCCGCCTCCCCCTTGTGTCTCTTCTGTCATCATAACTGTGGAACCATCCTAGGGAAGGTGTCTTGAGGAGGGATTAGTTAGTGTACGTGTTGGTGGTAGGGGCTGTATAAAAGCTATGCAGTAAGAGAGCCCTGCAGTTCCTGGGAAAGACTGCTGAGGTAGACCTTCTGTCCTTCAGAGCATAGCAAGGTGATGAGTATGTACTGGAAAAGAGAGGAGAAGGGGCTGCAAAGTGAGAGTATGTAGAGTAGAAGGCTACAGAGTCGGGTCCTGAAAGAGTCGGAAGGCTACAGAGTCAGTCTGCCTGAAAGCTTGGAGAAAGGATTTAAAAGTTGGTACAGATCTTTCTCTAGTTTCTAATCCCATCAGAAAAACAAGAGACAGTGACTTAGGAACAAGCCCCATTTCACAACTAAATGGTAGTTAACTGCACTGCTACTGTTCTCATCACTATGATAACAAAACTAAAAAGAAATTAGTAAAACTGTTCTAAATTTAGTAGTCCTTATTGAAGAAGCTGGGTTTGACGGTGCTTTTGTATTCGGCTTGGAAAGAGCTGAATTGCATTTGCAGTGGAGGTCCACTGTTTCTGTCCTTGCAAGATCCTGTTCTCAGCAGTTACATCCTGTCACTTGTTTGCAGTCCACAAGAAACTGAAATAATGACAACACTGGTCTTGTCCATGCCCTTCCATTGTGACCATACTGATGTGCAGCCTATGCTGCAAGATTGGGTGAGGGGGCCCTCATTATTTCTCCTCTTCTTTGAATGACTAAAACTTCTCCTCAGTGTAGGGTTGGTTAATCTACAAGGAAAGCTTAACTTAAAACCTGGAAGTTGAATCTGAACTGATTTGGTTCTGAAAGATTCCTGAGTTTTCAGCCAGGCTAGTTCTAGTGTTTGTTTTGGAGGATCTTGTCAGACTCCTGAGGGCTGTGTAGGCAGATGCTGCTGCTTTTTATTAATTGCTATGTCAAAATAAAAGTACTCACTGAAGCCCCATCAGACCAATTCTGGCTTTTGGGAGAGAGGACATGCTGAGGGAGAGATTTTGCTGTTCTTTTGGAAAAAACCATTTTGGAGCCCTGGGGCTCATGATCAAGATACGTTAGCTTGGGAAATAAATCATGGGGTTAGACTGCTGCGACCTCTTGCTCTTCAGGTCTGGGTGGGAGACAAAGCGAGTACTGTTCTGAAGAGATACATGGAAGAAAAGCACACATTTAAGTGGAAGCTGGAAGCATTTGCGTGGTTACTTTTGATTTCTTCAGAAAGAAGATACTGTTTTTGCAGAGCTACACAAGATTGGGGCAGGGGCATATCTAATTTATCTTGATATGTTTCCTTACAGTTAAAACTTTGCTGGCTAGTTAGCTGGTGCAGAGTGAACGCACTTGTGTTGGAAATCTGCTTGCTTATATTAATTAAAAACGCAGTGCACCTCAGGGGTGTTACCTGAGTGGTGAGAGGTGGTGAATCTATAAGGGGGAAAGCCAAGAGCAGAACAAAGCATTTCTTCTGTTGACAGCAGCCACAAATAATGTATGCTGTGAAGAGTACCAGCCAGCAGGCACTGCTCAGGCTAATAAGCCTTGTGCCTAACAGTAGTGACCAGATGTGGTCCCTGCATGGCTAACTCGGCCTTCATAGCATTTCTTCTGTTAATCGGTCTCTTTTTGATACCATGTATTGGACTAGATGCTTCCTGTTGTCCACTCTGCTTTTCTGAACCTTGTGATTGTTTTGATGTGGTGTGGTCTTAGTTATTTTCTGCCCCTGACCACTACCAGTGACAAACATGAATAGGGGACTTGCCAAAGGCCCCAGTTGTTGTCTCTTCCCTGCTCTTTCCTCTAGAATCAGCTGAGCTGAATTAAAGTATGCTTAGTATAAGTCTCACTTGTATTTACATTGCCTTTAGACTTTCAGTATACGGAAGCGTCTCTCATATTGATAGAGAACTGGGTATATAATCCACAGTTCATTAAGTATAATTTCATTCTAAGGTCATTAGTGAGTAAATTAATCTGTTGTGTTCTTCCAGCAGAAAGAACAATTTTATGGCTGAACAGAGTATTAGGGCTCGGAACAATGCAAGTGTTTTGCATGTATAATGCACTAGATATTTGGGCAATATTTATGCATTTGTGTAGCCCCCTTGGGTTAAGCTTGTGCGTGAAAACGTGCACCAAGTGATGTGCACAGAATGAGGCCCTTGGGGCTGCCAGCAGAAGTGTGGCTGCTGGAACAGTCAGATAGTTCCAAGTTTGGTAGAAGCTACTTGTACCAAAGAACTCAAAATATTTTGTACCTGAAGCAGTGGCTGCTGAGTTCTTGATGCCAAATAAAACCTCTTGGAGCAGAATAGGTAAACAGGACATAACTGATAGTGTTGAATCCAAAGGGGTGGCTGGGACAGTCAAACCAGCTGCCATTTCCAGCTGTTACATTTTCTCCTCTGCCTTCACAGTAGGGATGACTGAGTGGGTCTCACACTGGTTGCCGTAACTTACAGCTGGATGCATTTATTTCAAGGAATGGGAAACCATTTCACTGGTGGAAGCTTAACCTGTGGGTAAGCCTTGGGCTTTGTTGTTTATCCAATGAGTTCTTCTATGTGGCTGGTGGAATAGTGACTTAAATAGTGTTCTTACAGAATATTGAGTGATGTCTCTGGACTTCATGAAATTAATGTGGCAAACATTCCCTCCAAACACAGAGTGGTTAGTGAATTTGCAGTGCCTGTGTGTTTGGAGTGAGATTTGTCAGCTAGCTCTTAAGGGAATGTGGCAATTCTGGGGGAGTGAAATTTTACTGTAGGCAGAAATACAAGCAAAAGTATATGGTGATTATAAAATCATGGAATAGTTTGGGTTGGAAGGGACTTTTAAATGTCTAGTCCAGCCCCCCTGCAATGAGCAGGGACATCTTCAACTAGATCAGGTTGCTCAGAGCCTTGTCCAAGCTGACCTTGAATGTTTCCCGGGATGGGGCATCTACCACCTCTCTGGGCAACCTGTTCCAGTGTTTTAACACCCTCACTGTAAAAAATGTCTTCCTTATGTCTAGTCTGAATCTACCCGCTTTTAGTTTAAAAACCATTACCCCTTGTCCTATCAGAACAGGCCTTGCTAAAAAATTTGTCCCCATCTTTCTTACAAGCCCACTTTACGTACTGAAAGATCGCAATAAGGTCTTCCCAGAGCCGTCTCTTCTCTGGACTGAACAACCCCAACTCTCTCAGCTTGTCCTCATAGTAGAGGTGCTCCAGACCTCTGATCATTTTTCTGGCCCTCCTCTGGACCCACTCCAACAGGTCTATGTCCTTCTTATGCTGAGGCCTCCAGAGCTGGATTCCAGATGGCGTCTCACCAGAGCGGAGTAGAGGGGCTGAATCACCTCCCTTGACCTGCTGGCCACACTTCTTTGAATGCAGCCTGGGATGTGGTTGGCTTTCTGGGCTGTGAGTACATGTTGTTGGCTCACGTCCAGCTTTTCATCCACCAATACCCTGAAGTCCTTCTCCTCAGGGCTACTCTCAATCCTTTCATCCTCCCAGCCTGTATTGATACCGGGGGTTGCCCTTAACCACGTGCAGGACCCTACACTTCGCCCAGTTGAACACCATGAGGTTCACACAGGCCCACTTCTCGAGCCTGTGCACGTCCCTATGGATTGTATCCTGTCCCTCAGGCATGTCAACAGCACCACTCAGCTTGGTATTGTCCGCCAACTTGCTGAGAGTGCACTTGATCCCACTGTCCATGACATTGATGAAGATATTAAATAGTACTGGTCCCTATATAGACCCCTGAGGGACACCACTTGTCACCAGTCTCCATCTGGACATTGAGCTGTTGATCACTACCCTTTGGATGTGCCCATCCAACAAATTCCTCATCCACTGAACAGTCCATTCGTCAAATCCATATTTCTCAAATTTAGAGAGAAGGATGTTGTGGGGGACCTTGTCAAAGGCCTTACAGAAGTCCAGATAGATGACATCTGTAGCTCTTCCCTTGTCCACTGATGTAGTCACCCCATCATAGAGGGCCGCTAGGTTGGTCAGGCAGGACTTGCCCTTGGTGAAGCCATGCGGCTGTCCGGAATCACTTCTATGTCCTCCATGTGCCTTAGCATAGCTTCTAGGAGGATCTGTTCCATGATCTTCCCAGGTACAGAGGTCGGGCTGACAAGTCAGTAGTCCCCAGGGTCTTCCTTTTTACCCTCTTTAAAAATGGGTGCAATTTTTCCCTTTTTCCAGTCATGGGGGACTTCACCTGACTGCCATGACTTTTCAAATACCATGGAGAGTGGCTTGGCAATTATATCAGCCAATGCCCTCAGGAGTCTGGGATTCATCTCATCAGGTCCCATAGAATTCTGTATGTTCAGGTTCCTCAGGTGGTCATGAACGTGATCTTCTCTTACAGCGGGAAGGACTTTGCTCCCCCAGTCCCAACCTTACGGTTCATCTACTCGAGAGGTTTGGGGAGAGAGGTTGCCAGTGAAGAGTGAGGCAAAAAACGTTGTTGAGAACCTCAGCCTTCACCTTTTCCATTGTTACCAGTTTACCATTCTTGCTCACTGGGGGGGTATGCTTTCTTTGACCTTGCTTTTCTGGCTGACATACCTGTAGAAGCCCTTATTCTTTGTGTCCCTTGCCAAGTTCAGCTCCAGCTGTGCCTTGGCCTTCCTGACCCCATCCCTACACAACTGGGCAGGGTCCCTATACTCTTCCCAGGATACCTGTCCCTGCTTCTACTGCCTTTGCAAATCCTTCTTGCCCTCTGGTTTGACCAGCAGGTCTCAACTCAGTGATGCTTCCTTTCCTGATTTCTTACACCTGGGGATCAAGAGCTCTTGCGCTGTGTGGAAAGCATCCTTAAAGATCTGCCAGCTCAGTTCTGCTCCCTTGTCCCTGAGGGTAGTTTCCCAGGGGGTTCTATTGATGAACTCCTTGAACAGCTGGAAGTTTGCTTCCTTAAAATTCAAGGTCCTGACTTTACTCTTTGCCTGACCCATATCCCTCAGGACTGCAAACTCCACCAGTGTGTGATCACTGCAGCCCAGGCTCCCTCCAATCTTGACGTCACTAATTAGCTCACTTGCATTGGTGACCATCAGATCCAGTATTGCATCCCCTCTGGTAGGGCTGTCTATTACCTGGATTAAGAAATTATCTTCGATGCACTCCAGGAGTCTCCTGGATTGCCTGCAACTCACTGTCTTACTTTTCCAGAAGATGTCAGGGTGGTTGAAGTCCCCCAGCAGGATGAGAGCCTGCGAGTGCGATGCTTATAGCTGGAGTAAGAAGGCTTTGTCAATAGGCTCCCCTTGATCAGGTGGCCTGTAGTAGACACCACCCACAAGGCTCCCTTTGTTGCCTTGATCTCTTATTCTTACCCATAAGTTTTCAACTTGCTCATGGCTGTTCAGAGACAGTTCTTCACACTACCCATTTCTTGATGTAGAGGGCATTGCCTCCACCTCTCCTTCCTCACGTGTCCCTTCTGAACAGCCTGTAGCCATCGATAACTGCGCTCCAGTCATGGGATTCATCCCACCAGGTTTCAGTAATGGCAACTAGGTTGTAGCTTTCTAGCAGCACGGTGGCTTCCAGCTCCTCCTGTTGTTGCCCATGCTGCATGCATTGGTGTAGAGGCACTTCAACTGGGCTGTCGGCCATGTCACCTTCTTAGAGGAACGCCCCTTAATTCCTTTGGGGTATTTCACTGGTGTGTCCCTCTTGACTCCTATTACTCAGGAGCCTCTGTCTCATCTCTGGAAGACTTCGTGTGCTGCAGTGTAGCCAGCGTGTCTTAAAGCAACAGGCTGCGGGCCCTCACTAGCACCCTGTCCCTCTAACTGTTGCCTGTTGTCCCGCAGCTTGTCATGGGCAAGCCTGATACTGTCCCCTTCAAGCCTAGTTGAAAGCTTTGTCAATGAGCCCTGCTAGCTTGTGAGCAAGGACCCTTTATATCCTGAAAGAAGCCAAGGGAATGACCTCTCCTGAGAAAATGCTGAAAAATTGAAAGTTAATGCAAGGAACTATTAATAGTTTTTAGATATCTAATTTTCTAACATCAAAAGCCTTTGATAATGATTAAAGCTACAGCATAATTCTGTCTTCCATTTTTGTGCTTAGCCAAGACAATAAGGAGGNTCGGCCATGTCACCTTCTTAGAGGAACGCCCCTTAATTCCTTTGGGGTATTTCACTGGTGTGTCCCTCTTGACTCCTATTACTCAGGAGCCTCTGTCTCATCTCTGGAAGACTTCGTGTGCTGCAGTGTAGCCAGCGTGTCTTAAAGCAACAGGCTGCGGGCCCTCACTAGCACCCTGTCCCTCTAACTGTTGCCTGTTGTCCCGCAGCTTGTCATGGGCAAGCCTGATACTGTCCCCTTCAAGCCTAGTTGAAAGCTTTGTCAATGAGCCCTGCTAGCTTGTGAGCAAGGACCCTTTATATCCTGAAAGAAGCCAAGGGAATGACCTCTCCTGAGAAAATGCTGAAAAATTGAAAGTTAATGCAAGGAACTATTAATAGTTTTTAGATATCTAATTTTCTAACATCAAAAGCCTTTGATAATGATTAAAGCTACAGCATAATTCTGTCTTCCATTTTTGTGCTTAGCCAAGACAATAAGGAGGTCTGTGTTTAAAAGGAGAAGAAAAAAAAACAAACCCTGCTGGCTTTTGGCCCATTGGAATTAGATTTATTTTTAAGTCTACATCTGCAGTGCTTGCTGTATTTGTCCGTATGACTCAAATTGCATCCACCTATTTAGAGCTACTGAAGCATGAGTGACTTGGAATGAAAAATCTGGTAAAATGGTAGACCTGTCAATAAATAAATAAGGTTGATATATGCTTATAGTTCTTAGGAGTGAATCCTTCACCATATAATCGGACAGAGAGAAATTGAAAGGGTTGCTATTAAGTATCTATAGTGGTTTTGTTGTTTAGTTTTTTTTTCCATGTAAATTGGTAGGATCCAAAGAAAGCCCCTTAAGTCTCTAAAGAGCTTTTCATGCTGAGATAGTGTTTATTTTTTTTAAATCTGGTCTTACTGTAAAAGAATTCATTCTATACAATTCCAGTAAGCAAAAATAGACAGATATGCAGCGCTATCAGGTAACAAGCATCGTGCCAGCTCCAAGGCTGTTACGATCAGTTGACTAAATCTGACTTTAAATAAGAAACTTTGCAGGGGATGAGAAAGGACGCAGTGGCTGCAGGCATTTTATTTTAAATAAACAAAATCATTTTTAAAATAAATAATATTAAACTATATATACCATGAACCATGCCGTATTTTGCTCATCGTCTTCATGTGTATGCTTTTGTGATCTCTGTTGTAATGGTCTGTTGTGAGCATAGTGTGGCAGCAGGGGCTTTTCTCCAGTATTCAAGGCACTGTATGTGAACAAATAATATGATCTCTGCCCCCCTTTGTTTAGAGACACTTGTCTTCCAGGTAAAAAGAAGCATCTGTTCTTTTCTGCATGTTAAGAAATCTTGTTCTGTGGGCATTGTTGGGAAGAGTGCTCAGCAGTGCTTGAAGGTGCACCTTCATGGGCAGGAGAGACCATCACAGTCCAGAGTGATATTCTAGGTGTGAAGTATATGCAGACTGGCTCCTCCAGGATACCAATGCTAATTTCTTTTTTTTGTGTGTGTTTATGTGTATGTTGTTTTTTTTACCAGCCCCTTCTATGGAGAAGACTTTTACTGTGAAATTCCTCGGACCTTTCGCCATCTGTCGTTTTATATTTTTGACAGAGATGTTTTTCGAAGGGATTCCATCATAGGTATGTGTTCTTATATTATTATTTTCTTTACAGCTTACTTCTCTTGGATTTAAACTGTTAGATTGTGTGTAATCTTATGAGTTGGGGTCTTGGTAGAACTGACAATGACAGTGGTAAGTATGGCTCAGTATTGTCCTTTTTTGTAAAGTGACAAAAATGCCTTCATTATTACGTATCATAAAAAAGGCTGGGAGATAAACGCTGTCTGCTATGGTAGCAAATGCAGATTGCAGTTTAACTGAAATAGGCAATAAAGCATTGTTTAAATGTTGGCAACATCATTTGTTACTGCATCTTTTTTTTTTTTTTCCTAAATGCAAGGCCTTTAGTCTTACAGTTTTCCAGAGCTCATTACACTTACCTGCATGCAGTTTTGTTAAACTATAACTACCTTAATGGCATGCAAAATAATAGCTACTGGTCATAGGTACCCACAATACAATGATGACAGAATTTTATAGAGAGTATCACAGCAAGCTGTTGCCTACAGAATAGCTCTGTAAGACTTCCAGTGCCTGTTTAACATGGGCAAGACCTCTGCTTTTCCAGATATTATTTGCTATGCATTTCACCTGCAGCAAATTGCATGACACTCCATTTGTCTCTTCAGGGATAAAAGTCTTGTAAAAGCCTAGTTGTTATTGAGGGGAGCAGTTTCCACTTTAAGTTATTTTTAGCTATTTGAATTTTTTCAGTTTTTCATCTCTTACTTTTGAAATAAGTCTACTAGACTACCATTTTTCTAGTTCAGTATAACATGACTATAGCTATTGATAAGGTGTGGATATCTTGACAGAGCTTGTAGTGAGGAAATTGTTTGATGTTGAGCAAGTTTGTATAATGCTGTAAAATGCAGCATGTTAAAGCGGATGGAGTGGTGGTACAGCTCTCTTTGTATGTATCTTTACACTAGTTTATCATGCAATCACTAGCTATTTCTTTAATTATTGTTGTACATTTTATATATGAACTAGGAAACTGGGTCATCATTCTCTTTGTGTCCCTAACTGAGCTCATGTGTGTACAGCATCTAGCAATCTAGCATCCTGAGGAGGAGGGGATCAGTTTCTGATTTTTCGAGTGAGCTTTTGGAAAGCTTTTTGGTCTCTCTAATCTCTAGCTTCTCCTTGTAAGGTGAAAGTAATACCACCTTTCTTTCAACTGATGAATTGAAATTCCCTCATCTGATCTCCTGTGTGTGTCACCAGTTTTCTGCAGCTGCAGTGACCCATAAACAAGCTATAGACTGGGATTTTTCTTGCTCGGGGCTTTACTATCTCTCTTGAACAAGGATCTCTGAACATTTAACGCAAGCCAAAGCCATGAAATTGCAGATAGGAAACATGGAGAAGAGGAAACAATTTGCACTTCTCTGAGTTCGTGTTTTAATAATCAAGCTCTGACATTGGAGGGGAATTCTACAGGAGCTGCTAGAGTAATCTTGTCTTAAAGGTACTGGGAACAGTTTGTGAAAAGGACTTGCAGAAGATATAGACTTTTGTTTGGATGCCTGAATGATTGATTAGGTTTCTATTTTTCCCTACCTCTTCAGGAAATGGCAACATTTTGTATGTGTTGCAGAACCCATAGGTAGGCAGACTGGTGTGTTACTATTCTGATATAGCACTAAAAGTCAAAACTCCACTGTTACTTGTCTACATTGAGGCTGTAGGGAATTCTTTCATTGGAACAAAGTCTGTAATATTTAAAAGGAATAGCTGCTCTCAGTGTATCTTCAGCTTGGTCCTAAGAGACCTTTTCTTGAAGATGCTTGAGCAAGGGAGGTTTGGAAGAGGTCCCTACTGATAAAGTTTGGTCAGAGTCTTGCTAGACTAGGCTCTTTTCCCAGAACTGCTGAATTCTGTGAACAAGGACCCTTTGTGTGCATTACAGAGATCACTTGTTATGTCATCATGAGATAGTTTTGCTGAAGAAAATGTGGTTACCTGTGCTCATCCAGCAATGAACTTTCTCAGAGAAGGGACGTGGGGGTTATGTCTTCCATCCAGGGAGACTAATTTTAAGTTCAGATGTTACTGAGCTTGTAAATTTGCCTCTATTTCCTGTGTGATCTGGTATGTTTAAAACATCTGTTTGCATTGTTTGTTTAGCTGGTCTTGAGGGGGTTTCGAGACAGAGAGAGAACGCAGAGTGCATGTGTGTCAAAATGGTGAGAATTTGGCAAGTAGTTATTTTTTTGAAGGTGGTTGGCTAGCAGAGTTCCTTTTAAATCACTATTTAGTATTGCCAGAACTTTCTCTTGATGTTATAATATTGATTTCCAGGGTGTCTGGAGCTCAGAGTAGGCATGCTTTTAGTTATTCAAATATGAAGTACAAATTTGTCGTGGTAAATTCTTTAACATCCAAAATGCAAGTCAGTGTGTGACAGATGAGAATGCTCAAGCCACCAAAAGCGGAAGGAGTGGGGGCAAGAAAATGAAAAGCAAGAACGCCCTGAAACCTCTGACAGAAACTTCCGAGGAGAACCAAACAAATTCAGAAACTGGAACACATGCATAGCAGATATGTTTTGGAACATACTGTAGTATTTTGGCTTACAGGATGGGAGGATTGTGCAGATAAAGATATCTTTGAGTTTGCATGTTTGTATATTACATTTGCATTTTCGTAATAATTTGCTAAGTCATATAGGGTTTTGTTAGCTAAACAGATACAACTCTTGAACGACTGCGTCTTGGAAGAATCTTGGGTGCTGGTTGAAATGCAAATATAATAAAGCAAATGCAGAGCTCAGTGGATCTGAAGTATGATTTGTCTTTTTTTAGATACAATGTAGCAAATATACAGTTACTGTGGAAATAAACTAGTCTTAAGTTGTTGTTTAATTTGACTGTTACTGGTTAGAGTTCATATACTGATTTATATAGTATGTTGAGATGCTTTGAGTAGGAAATGTACTACTGAAAGTAATGGTAAATTTTACTTAAAATTAGATTTGTTCATTTGTTTCCAAATGATCAAATAGGAGTAGTGGGCCAATTTGATGGAGCGTGTGTCTGTATAATACATGGGATGGCTGTTTCCATCTAGTTGTTACAATCAGAAAAACATTGAGGAGATGAGGTTAACCTGAAAAACTGTTAAATGGTACACTTTCAGTAGTAATGGGGAAAAAAGATACTTCTGGCTGGATCCAGTAGATGGAATATTAGGACAGCAGTGCTGCTAAGTAAGACAAATATAAATATGTGTTTTTAATGACTATGTTTTGTTATTTAGTTTTCAACTTTTAGAAATGTTGAATGAGGCAGGCGGTGCCAATACAGAGAGACAGAAGGCTTTTCTTGCCCTTTAATAATTGAGCTAGATTTAGTGAAGACAACCATCTCCACGATATGACCTGAGCTGGTATTCTCCTAGGTGTGCAATGAACAGTTCAGGCTGCCAGGCTGTGACCTTGAACACATAGATGAGTTAGAAAAAAGAAACAAACAGGAAATGTGCCACACCAAGTCACTTAGCGCTGTGCTGAGAGAATAGTTAATGTCCTATGCCCTTCAGGTGACAAGTAAACAATTATTTATCTTCTACTTAAATCACAAATCATATGTTTGTTTGGGGTTTTTTTCCCCAAGCACTTCATTTGTTTTGGTAATAGATGCATGTAACTGACTTGCTAACATCTGTGTTAAGCAGGAAATTGAACAGAACAAAACGCACCCCCTGTGAAGTTCTGAGGGGAAGAAGTAAATTCACTGTATGAAATCTTGGCCCCTGTGCTTCGTTGGGGAATAAGAACTTGCAGAATAAAGTTTGTGGTACTCCTGACTGAGGGGGAGGCTTGGTTGGGGGTGCTGATGGAATGGTACTGAATAAAGCCCAGATGTGAAATGTCTAAGCTCTTCAATGAAGGAGCAAAAAGCCAGTGGGGACAAGACTAGCAAGTGATTCTGTTAATTACATTTACTCTAACTTAACTGCTGTACGTCACCTTCATAGAGGTTATTAGGTGTGTTCTACAACAAATTGAAGCTCTTGTGGCCATTGTATCCTGGCAGGTTGTAACTGTCTTCCTGCTTAATAGTGTATGAGCTGAAGCAAAGTAAAGCAATAAAACAAATTTGCCTTTGGAGGTAATTAAACTTAGCTGCTCTGGACTAAAGTAGATGAAACCAAATCATCGCTTATGGACACTCTCACAGAATGAAGACACCCTGGAATTGAAAGTTGTTTGAGGCTGGCATGTCTGAGGTGACCGTTCCTTTGTTAATGACTACTTCCAAGGCTGAGGAGGTGTGTTTGTAGAGTTGCCACTGCTATTACAAAGTGTCCAAGCAAGCCATCTACTGTTGCTAGGTAATTGTAGCCAAATGTAGCTGAAGCATTAACTTTTGACTATTTTATTGGTTTAAAATAAAAAATTGAAAAAGAATCATCCCTGTTAAACTATGCTTCTTGCTAGCTAAGTGGAGGAAAGATCTTCAATACAGCGTGAAGCAGAGATCGAGATTTTAATAGAAAGTTGTGTTCTTCTGTTTCCTCTACCCCAACCATGGTTTAGGCAGCAGTTGCAACTTGGTTTACTGTTTCCGTGGTGTGCTGTTGGATGACATAGGAATAATATCTACTCAGGATGGTATAAATATAGCTACTAATGAAATAAAGGAAACAGATGACTGTCTCACAATGACAAGTCTTGAGACGCTATAAACTGGAAGTATCCTGAGAAGATTTTCTACGGTTGCATAGAAAGCCTAAAATTAATACTTCCAGCATAGAATAAATTGTTAGGATGCACTCACACTATCTTTTAACATAACATATAATCACAAAAGCAGGAAAACAAAGTTGAGCTTTCAAAAATACTTATTTTTCCTTTTTCCTCCTACAAATACACATATTATAAACAAAACTACTGAGCGTAACGTGCTAGAACCTCAACAGTCCTTTTACGCAACCGTCCTCCTTATTGAATGGCAGCATTAATACTATCTGTATTTGGAATATCATCATAGATCCATCCTATCGGCTTACCTCTGTCCGCTGTAGTTTGAACTGGGCTTTCTGTATTTTGTGCAGTACTTGACTTACCTCAGCAGCAGCAGATGTTAAACAATCTCTGTCTGCTTTATGCCTCGCTTGAACTAAGCAAAGACTGGGACTGTGAAGAAAATGCAGTAGTGGTGGCTTCTGGAGGCAGTACCTGGGAGGGGCTGGTGGTGGAGGTTCAGTGCCAGCAGCATACTCAGGGTCTTGTTGCGTACTATAAGGCAGACAACAGTGACTGTAAGTCTAGATTATAGGACTGCTCTCCCATTGCAACCTACCACGGGCTATACCACCTTTCTCAAATGTATGGACATTTTAAGGGTCCAGAGAGCAGCTGGCAGAGAATTGGTACCAGAGGTGTGGTTGCATAGACTTTCATTTTGGTGGTTTTGTTTTTGTTTGTTTTTAACAGGAAGGGAGAGTTGAAACTGTGATGTAAGCCAGGCAAGATCTTCAGGATTGTGGCCAGGAAAACTACCCTGATAGAAGATAGTCCATGCGATGCTACAGCTTCTTTCTTTTAAGGATAGAAACTATGTCTTATCCACAGCCTACTTTTCTCTGCCTTATTATCTAAGATAAATCCCAGAAAGGGGAAAAATGGGTTTTGTAAGTGATATTCTATTTGGACTAGCTATTAAAAAAACCAAACAAAACTGGGGTCATGAATATAGTAAACATCAGTACTCTGTGTAGAATGCACTGCTGCTGTGCTGAAAGTGTTCTGACATTGTTGCCACTAGTTCTTACCCGTGGTAGCAGTAGTGGTTGTGCTTCATGGTGCACTGCACAGGAGCTGGGAGGGAACCACGCTGCTGCTTCGAAGGCCCTGAAGCCTTATGTTGCCCTTAATTTTCATCCTTATCTTTCTAATCCTCAAGTAGGGAGATTGCTTGTTTCAGTCTTTTTCCCTATTACGGGGAGGGGTGAGTGAATTTGTGCTGTTCTTGAACAAGGCAGGCATCTAGCCCTTTTTGTCTTGGAAAGTTTCTGTACTTTTATTTGATGACAAATAACCCTTTGTATAGATAATCATAAAATTCCAGGCAGTCTGGAACAGTGGCAGTGCTTCTTGGTTGGATATTTCAAGGTAATTAAAGTTTCATAAGGCTTTCACAGCCTAAAATGTTGATTAAAATTGATTCTGATTTGTCCTTTGTCTTGTCAGCTATTGCAAGTGACTCTCCTTCATATCAGTTCTTTTAAATGAATGCACTGATATGGTGTCTGTGCACTTAGTATACTAGCATGAAGCAACTTCTGAACTAGCTTCCATGTCCTCTTACTGCCTAATATTGCAGCACATAGGAGGCAAAGTAGTCACTGCTCAAAGCTGAGAGAAGACTGAATTAATTAGGTATTTGAGGCCTTTTAACATGTGACTCAGACCTAACCCTTTGCTATAAATTAACTATACTGCAGTCAGTGTTAATGGAGTATGCTGTATTAAAAATATTACATTATATTGCTTCAGCTCAGTTGGCAGCAATATGCGAAGTTCTCTGGTTTTCACTGTGCAAATATTCCAAGATAAAGATAACTTGAAGACAAGATACAAGAGCTTCTGAAATGCTCTGTTTTTAGGGTTCTGTAAAATAACTGTTGGATCATCTTTCTGGTAGAGCCTAGTGCCCTTTTAAAGTTACAAACTCCTGTCCTATTGCTGTATGACTTCAGTAAAGGAATATATCTTCTGCTAATCTAGCATCTGACATAAATATTCACATCTCAGCTATGAAGCAAACACTCTGCAAACTGGCAAATTAGTATTAAAAGATGAGATGTAATCCTCAAACTAGTGCCTAATCCTTTTGTCACCAACAGGTAATGCAGACAGAATGTAGTTGTGACTGGGTGGAGAATGCCTGAGCCAAATTATCAACTCTGGTAGTCTTTGTATGGAATAGTTAGACCCTGAATTAACAAGCCCAGGCATGTCCAGAGAGAAGCTAATGGGCTGTATTGACTTGCCTGTGAAGAGCTTTTGAAACGCCAGTGAGGGACAGGCACTTTGAGGGTGCAGTGCGTCCACAAACACTTTCCCAAGTGAAGCCAGAAATCCCTACCCACCTCTGTTGGGTATTTCTGCTTCTGTGCCCAAATTATTGATTTGTTATCTTCTATAGTCTAGCTGTGTTAATGTGACCCTTGAGTGGGGAAAGCATACAACAGGTCGGTTGAAATGATCTGTGTGTTAAAAATGCCAACAACAGCCACATATGGCCCCTGAAACTTCCCTTCTCCTCCCCTGGAAAGTTCATTTTCATTGTTCAGTGTTTTTTAGTGTGGATCAGTTTCCTCAACAGTTTCACTACAGCCTGCTGCAGGGACAGGGATGCAGGGGTAGGAAAAGTAGGAGGCTCTTAAATCAGTTTGCACCAGGGATTGTAAAGTGGAATTTGCACCCCTAGGACCATTAAGGCCCTAGGTAGTAACTTCATTCGTTTGTCACCTGGCTATGTGTTTGAAATAATAGGCTGTTGGTAGATTGTTTTTTCCCTGAAGAGATATTCACAGAAGGAAGAGGTTGGGTGTGGCATGTCGCATCTTTGTTTTGAATATAGGGTTCAGGATTTAAAGGTGCCAGTGAAGATCTGTTCAGTCTGAACTAGGGGGACATAGAGAAATTGCTTCCATGTGGGTGAAAAATGTGTAGGAGTGTGTGGGGTTTCCCTGCCCTCCCCCAACTTGAGGTCCCGGTGAATGTCAGGCTTCAGAAAGAAATTAGTTCAGATGAGAAGAATGCTTTCAACTCATCGTTGCTGGTCTTATTGCTGAGAATCTAACTTTTAAAAATCTAACTTGGTTAAGTTTTGAAATCACACCGTATACAGTTGCTCTGCTGTTTCCTGCCTCCTCCCATACAGTGTATAAAAGCTTAAACAGACCCAGACTCTGCAGCCTGGGGCAGCTCTGAGGAAACCAGCATGAGTGGCTGGGTGCCTCAGGTGCAAGTTTTGGAGTCTCTCACCGCTGCCTGGCAGCCACCCAAGTCTTGAGAAAGAGCACGGAACAATGGGCTCGAGTTTGGGAGTGCATTGAAGAACCACAAAGAGGAAAACGTCCTGTAACTGAGTGGTGGTAAACCTTTCTGACCTCTTGTGTCAGGTTTATCTTCAAGGAGAATTGTAGGCCCTTATCATGTAGTGTCAGGTCAAATGACAGATGCCAACAGCTTGTGATTATTGCCCAGTTTTAATGTAGCTCTGGTGAGGCTAGAAGTTGTTTGAGCTAGCTCAGACGTAGTTCAGCTGCTTAGCAGAGCAGTGGCTGTATAGAGGAGGGCAGAACCTGACCGTGCTCAGAACCTGCACTTGTGCCTTACTGTACAGATGATGGTGATGAGGAGGAGGAGTGTGGGTTGGGTGAGCATATGGACATGGCCAGTACAGGCGAAGAGTTACAAACAGAAATGCAGGAGTACAGTGCAGGGCACTCTTGTACAGAGAGACTTGTTTAACAGGGCACATTGTTTGATCTGTCACTAATATACCTTTGTATATGTTTAGACTAGTGTAGGCCCTTTTACCTCCCTTCCTTCCTCCCCCCGCTTGTTTTTTCCATACTAGATTTTTATCCTTTGTGGAACATTTGGTATACAGTGAAAAACCCTGGATTCCAGCCAGCCCAGTCAATAAGTTTCACTCATTACTAAGACTTGCTTGTATGCAGAGCAAACAGTGCTGTTCAAACAGTCTCCTGATCAAAACAGTTGTTCCACCATGTTAACCCTCTTGGAGCTGAAGGCATGTACCATTCCCTCCGAACATGTGCTTCAGTTACATACTGACTGTACAGTCAGACGTGTCTGGCTTATCTTGCCATCCTTGATGTACAGAGCAGTGGAACTCCCTGCTGAAAGAGGGGACAGTGATAACACCGTTTATGCTATGTACAGGTGCAGATGTTGGTGAAATCATCCTTGAGCTTTCTGCAAGGGCGTTCCTTGCATGGGAGGTGACTGCAAATGTAAATGAGACTGATTGAAAGATACAGGCAATGGTGTTTGGGAAGTGCATGCTACACTGCAGTCAGATGGAGGATTTCTGCAAGAGATTAAAGGGTACAGTGAGGATAGCAAGCAGTGAAAGTAAACAATTTCAAATAAGGTCCAAAGCAATTATTGGAAGGTCACACATTTAAATTCCTCTCTCAAAATGTTTTGGAGAAACTAGGTTGCCCACAAACTGCTGTGGTTGAAGAATAAAAGTAGAAGCTTTGAAAATACACAGCCATCGTTACAGAGATTCTCAGCAGGGTAACTTGGTGTCCTCTGTTCAGCACAGTTCAGATACCTTATTTAGCCTTTCTGCCCTATTATTTTGTAGGTTTGTGTAATGTAATTATTACTTTTCTGAGAAGTTTCAAGTCACTTGTTCTGCATATCCAATAAAGACCCTGGTAGTGAATCTGCCTCGCTAATCTCTGGTTTAATGTTTGCCAGGAGATGGATCTCGTAATCTCTAAAGGGCAAGCAGGAAGAGGAGAGCACTGAGGACAGAATGAGCAAGACTTGGGAGTAGTGGGTCAGCAGCTCTGTGGAAGCCAGTGCAGAAACCCTGGCAGATACTACAGAGGCAGCTGTGGAAGGATGGCAGAGTAGTTTAGAAAGTAGGACTGGAAATCTGGAAACTGTCAACAGTGGCAGCCCGAGGGTGACAGAAGAATGCAGCAGCAGCTGCAGCAGGGTGTGTGGAGCAGCCCAACTCTGGGTGGGGAGCCATCCAGCAACATCTAAAAGAAAAGGCCAAAATCTGAGGGAACACTGGGGTATCATAACTTACTGATGAGACTTTAGTAACCTTTTGGATTTCACAAGGGAGAGTACTTCATTTTCGCAGACTTCCATCATGTGGATTTTTTTTATTTTTTAAATGTGTTCTGTTAACATTTGCTGGGATAATATATAGTGATACAATGACCTCTGGCCAAACTGTATGGGTTTGGGAAGCCTTGGAAATCTCTCTCCCACTAAGACTATCCATTTGTATATATTTTTTTTTCTAGCAGGATTTGGTTAAAAAAAGCCTGTTTCTCTAGCAAAGCAGTTGCAGGTTGCAAACTGTATGCAAGCAACTTGCTTGAGCAGAGATAGTCTGCTACCAAACCACAATGCCAAAAAACAGCTTTCTCGAGCCTTGTGAACTGTCCTGGATTCTTTCCTTTTGAACATGCTGCTTTGATCAGTGCCTAGGGAGCCACCCAGCCCAAAGCTCCTTTTTGAGTATCACATGCTCCTCAGGCATGCCATGCTCTGCTTTGTGTATACAAAGAAAGGCGTTTGGAAAAAGTTTCATTGCCCCTCAGAGTGCTTTACGTGAGAGAGACTGGGCAGGATAAGTTTCAGCTTTACATACGTATTAGCCCTTAGCATGCACGTACATTAGTTCATAGCATGGAACTGGCTGCTGTTGCCATAACTACCAAAACAGCTAATTTGGTAGGGGTAAGAGGGGGTTAAAAAGGTGAGCGGAAGAGCTTCTCTGTATTTTGTGGTGGGTGTGTCGTGTCCCCGTCCCCCCCCTCCCCCCTACAGTCAGGGGTAGTACTTGAGTGGCTCTGGATTGTAGAATGCAAACCCTGCAAGATTTGAATGAGGGAGGTAGGTCAACAGAGCCTCAAAATGTAGATCTGGGAATCTGCTGTGACCTGACATCTCTAGCTGCTGCCTTTCTCCTACAAAAATTCATAGTGAAAACCTTCATCCTAAAATATTGTTAGCAATAACCCCTGACATCTCTAGCTGCTGCCTTTCTCCTACAAAAATTCATAGTGAAAACCTTCATCCTAAAATATTGTTAGCAATAACCCCATGCATGGAGCTCTCTTTTGGGATTGTTACAGATATTTGCCTCAACAATCAGAAACAAACAGCCCCCCTCTCTCCAATGCTTTTTGAGCTTTTCCTCTCACAAGTTTAATTGTCATGTCAAGGAAGTAATAATGATATTTTTACTATAAGCATACTTACAAGCTCATCCACAGAGCCCAGAACTTCAGTCTGTTAGGTGAGTATGACGTTAAGAATTTTAATCTTTTACAATGTGAAGTGGAAAAAGCTGCTCATCAGAAAGGATTATGTATTGTGTAAGGAAATATGCCCTGAAGAAATCTTTCCTTGCTCTGAAGCCTTTCTCGAATAGGACAGTCCTTAAATCATTGTTTTAAAACTTGTTTTTGGTGGAAATGTACTTTGGGTGAGCTATAGCATGTCTTAAAGTGTGCTTCTGGTTTGTTTTATTTCCAGGAAAGGTAGCTATACAGAAGGAGGATCTGCAGAAGTATCATAACAGAGACACCTGGTTTCAGCTCCAGCATGTTGATGCTGATTCAGAAGTACAGGTGAGATTGTGTTGGCAAAGGAGTATTTGTAAAAGGGCCATGGCAGCTTTATGGGTTCCATGGCTCTAGGACAGATGTGTTGTTTCCCTACAAAAGGGAAGCATTGCTCTTTAGTATGGCTTAGGTTTCAGTGATATTTGCAACTTGTGTGTGTGTGTACGGTGAATTACGAGTGTGTGTAAATCAATGGGGCCAGGATTCTGCCCACAGAAATAGTTAAAACTGCGTGAACTATCAGGGTCACTGATACAAGGAAGGGTGTGGTCATCTGAAGTATCAAATAACTTCAAAACCCTATAAATAACTGTTGATTCTTCAGTCAGTCTGAAAATAGTTACTGCAGGTACTGTTTTAACTAATTATATAGGCAGGTTCTCACAGGAATGGCAGCAAGTACATCTCAGAAAGATCAAAACCACTCCTTCCCAGGTTTCTAGGCCCTGCTCCAAACCATGGGTATGGTGGTGATAGTATCACTTCAGCTCCATTTAGGGTTTGGTACTTTGCAGATTTTGGTACACACTGATACTCCTCTTTTTTTTTGTACTTACCCTCTTTTGAAGCAGATTTTATTTTCTATTACAATGCTAGGTCTTGTGAAAACAGTCACTATAACAAAGCGAGAAATTAAAATGATGTAGGATATCAAGTCAATATAAATCAGTTACTTTTTTCTTTTCCCTGTAACTATATATTACAGGTCAATTTTGAATCACAGTATTTGCTTAGGAGGTCACAGACATGAATGACCTGTGCAACAGTCTCCAATAAATGCAAGGGGAAATGCTGCTTAGATACTGCGGTGTGGTAGAGTTGGACGTAATGTCTTTGGCTTTTCAGTCTGCAGGCAGGTCTACACATACCAGGTCAGAAAATACTTGTTCCAGCCCATAGTGTGCTTATTTGTAGTGAAGCATATGTGAAAATCATTCAAGGCTAGGTTTTCTGTTTATTTGGAGAGACAAATAATACACTGTTCTGCACCTGATGCAAAGAAAGCCTCATGACAGCCTGTTCAGTCTGTAACATTCTCTTGTAAAATACTGATCCTCTTTAATGCCACATTTCAGTGCCAATGGTGATGGAAAGACTTTTAACAGCCTTTTAACTTGGAGATCTATTCTGTTTACCCTGGTCTTCCTTTCTTCTTAGCCTAAAGCTCTTATGACAGTGACTAAAAAAACAGATTTAGTGTTTATTTCCTGCAGGATATGAAAACTTTCCCTTTGTAATTTATCAGTTGAAAACCGCGAATATTTGGATAAGCTTCTGCATTGTTTGTTTTGTTACAATATTTACACAGAGTGATCTGTGGAAGCTTTTAAGGCCAGGGTGCTTTCTAGGACAGCACTGATAATGTAAGCTGTGAACTCATAACAGAAAGGTTTGCAGGCAGCTCTAGCTTTTGGAGAGATGAGGAGCACAATATTTGCTGGAAAACATGTTCTCTGTTTGTAATTGTTTGTACAGTTTATCACTTCCGCTGTTTGTATCTTTATAAGAACCCAACTGTTAAAAGCTGTTTCTGGGCTCCATGATAAGCATTTATTACAACTAGTGTAAATAGGAGTAGCACTCTTGATGATTTTATCCACTTACTTATATGTTCCACTGTCTTTATGCTAAGGAGTCTGTAAGAGGGCTTTGTTTTCCATAATAATGGGAGCAGATTTGTAAATATTTTGTACAAATTCCTATGCAAGTGAAGATAGCCAAACGAAGGAACACTTTTGTGTTTGTATTTTTTAATATTTGTAGTACCTCAGTTGTATCTTTTTTTAGTCACTTTTTCATTTATAAGAGAAAAAAAATATATGTGTTAATGATAAGTATTTTCAGTTACTCAATTTTTCTCCAATTTTAAGCAAAATTATTAAGAAATTTTAAGTAGTTAACATGTGCAATGAATCATGCAAATACTGGTAGTCAAAAAGCAATTTTAATGTGCCAGCTATCAGTTTTATCATTCTAGCAGTTGTCCCCATTGGCCACATAATCTAGTGGATTAAACATTTGAGCTATGTGCCAGGGAACTCTTGCATGTTACTTCTGCTTTTGTTGGCCAGTGACCTTAATACTATTTTCCATGCTGTAGAGCACTTCATGGCTATTTAGTTACGCATCACAACACCATATCGAGGTAAGCTACTGTCACTTCCACACTTTGAATACATTGAGAAATAAGTGTCGAAAAGAATGTGACTTGCTTGAGGTCATAAAAGTCAGAGCGAGGAATTTGAAAAAAAAAAAAAAAAAGTATCAAAGAGACCAGGTTTCTAATTCTTTCTAATTCATAAGGCTGTGATATGAAAGAAACTGGGTGACAGTGATAAGCCTGTATAGGACTTTACTGAGTGCGAAGCCTGAAAAAAAACAGGTTTTAAGTAGACCAGTCAGCAGAGTCAGAAACTGAAAACTGGCTTAAAATGGATGGATTATTGAAATATTAGTGATTTTGGGTGCCAAGGTTCTCAGATGCCCAGTTCTGGGACACATTTGGCCTCATTTTTCAGAATAGAAGGACAGATTTGAAATTACAGGTAATAACATTTCTGATGTAAGAACTGGTATTTTGAGCTGTCTATCTGAAGTTTAATGAGTAGAACTTAAAATTTTGTTCTTGACATGGTTTGAACCTCACTTGTATGAGTTCCAGAAATGGTACAAATTTTCAAATGTCAGTGCTATTTTCTGCCTTCATATGCAGAGAAGGAAGAGTATGTGATGTGGAGGTTCCTTTCTTTTCTTGCGAGTGCAAAATAATACAACAAGCAAATAGAATTCTACTGTTAATGGAATTTGAGTGGATTACTTAATATTTTCGTGCTGTTTTCTCAAATTTTATTCAGAAGTTATAGCTCTAAGTATTCTGATGCTGTACAAAATAAATAAGCCTATCTATTAAAAAAAAATCAAAATATAAGTGGTAATGTTGTATAATTCCATCAGACATAGTTGCCAAGGTGTTTAGCTTAAGGCTTTGGATTCAGTTTTAGGGTATCCAATGTTGCTAATTCTTACTGTCTTAGAAAGATGTTTTCTATTGTCAGGAGTGCAAGGTGAGATTATAACTTGATAAACTTTATGCCAGATGAGGATGTTACTGACAGCAGGACTGTGTTAACTGTCAGCCTACACAGATATGAGCATTATTGTCAGATGCTTTAATGCCACATTCATTTATTGCTTGACAGCAAGATGTACTGGAGTCTGGTTCTTCACCTAGACGGACAATGCCCTAATTTTTTCCTTCAGTATGAGCTGCTAAGAGGCCTGTAATCTCACCATGACTGCTGCTTGTTTGGTGTGGTGTGCAGTCCCATGCTGAGCGGTACAGGTGCTGTGCAGCTGCTCAGCCCACAGATACAGATTGGGCCATTACCCACCCACATGCCCTTTGTGGCTTTGGTTCATCATTTGGTCTAGCAAACTAGTTAGTTGAGATAATCAGCATGATCAGGTGCACCTGAATTTCTCTTTATCTGAGTGGGTGGGTAACAGTAGCCATCAGAACACAGCACTATGTCGTTCAGCAACAGACTGTAATTGCCCCTTTGGGTCAACAGGCTCTTACTCTGTTGTTAAAGCAATGCACCCAGATCTTAGTGGCTGATTTTGCTCTCACTGGTTTGAAAATAACATATTGCATAGTCTAGTATAGTCCTGTCAGTGCACACCCTGAATGCTATTTAGATATAACCTGGGTGATGAAACTGTTGTGCTGTAAGTGGTTTAAGTTCAAGTTCTTCTGTGGAAAACAAATTATTAAACTCCAGAAAAACTATGTTTGGTATACAAATATGAAATGACATGATTTCTGAATATTTCCTCTTTAAATATACCAAAACATGTTAAATGCTATCAGGAAGATTTATTATACATAGCGCAGCATGAAACTTGGCAGCAACCGTTAAATGCATAATTCATGGCTTAACTTTCCAGACTGGAAAACTTGTTCTGAAATTATGAAGCTGTAACCAGGTGGATTTGTGCAGTTTCAGTTGAAGGAATTTTAAGTTCCCATTTTCTGATGAAGCCTGCCTACTCCTCAGTGCGACGTTACCATGCCCAGAGCTAAATACCCAGTGTCTGACAGCAGGAGTGCCCAAACGTTCCAGTGGAAAATAAAACACAAATTGAGCCATTACTGAAAATGGTTTAACTTCTGCACTGAAATAGGCTATGAACAGTCAGGCAGCCTCAGCTGGAAGGGAGGGACTAGCAACAGAAGACACAACTTTCTAAGCTGTTTGAAGTCAGTTAAAGCATGATGTGGTGTACTTTCCATGGGACCTGTCTCTATTCTACTAGTCATTTGTCTTTCAGGACCTGCTATATTCTGATTCCCATGCTTTTTGACGACTGGAATCAAAAATTGCCGTGCTATTGTGTATATATCTCTCTTGATCCATGAATGTTTGGCTTTTCTTCACATGCAGAGGTTTACCGAACAGTAACTGATTCAGATATTTGCCTGGGGCTGTAGATGACAGATGCTTTCAGTGGTCCATGTGTTCTCAGTGGAATTTAAGCCCAAGTGCACACGCGATCTTTAAAACCGTTCCTGTTTTTGAGTAGTTTCCCCCTTAATTTTTTTCACAGTAACTTCAGCCCTGCATAGTTCAAGTCTGTTTTGTTAAGTTTGATCTTTGCAACCCAAATACCCTCTGTGTGCATGTAATCAGTGAAGCGGTTAAAGATCCAGAGACATTCTGATTCATAACAAAATACACCAGCATACTCCAAACCATGTAGTCTGTATATGCTAAAGCAGGGGAGAAATGCAAGGAGAGTTAGATCATTCTGACATATTTTCCTGTACAGGCTCTTGCTTTAACAGTTCCCCTTTTCAAGTGTGCCTTGAGTTACTTCCTCCACAGCACTGGCAAATGTGAAATGGTCATGTTCTCTTAAGGCTGAGTTCTCATTATTAAATGACAGAGTGCTTTTCCAAAGCCAGTCATGCTCAAGGTCTGATGTAAAACTCATTGTTAGGGACGAAAAGATCTGACATAAAACTTGAAAATTGCTCATTTCCCCTTCTTCCTCATAAGAACTTTCGATGTATCTGAAACATATCTATTTAACTATCAACTTAAAAAAAAAAAAAAAGGGCGTGTAAAGGGCAGATAAGCAACACTGAGGAAGCAAATTGTCTCACATTTTAACCTTCGTACTCAAAGCTTTGTGCAAAAGTTTTACTGATGTTAGGAAGTACTTTCTTCAGACACCAAAAGCCCTTCCACCACATTAGCATTTTGCCTGCGCAGGTCTTTGACTATTGTTAATTAAACAGACCTGTTCTTGAGTATGGACTGATGAGTGTCAGATGGTGGACTATACACCATTACCTGTAAGTAATGGTTTTCACTATATTTGGAGATTACACCTAAAATCCTTTTGTAGTGCTGGAAATCACTACTGGCTCTGAAATGATGCCTGTATGTTAGCTGGAAGAATATATCCAGGGAACTCTACTGCTCAAAAAAACCTCTCCTCTGTCAGCACCTTCCCATTGAATGCAGAATCTGTATCCCAAGTGTCAGGCTTCATGAATGAAATCCTGGCCTTGCCAGGATGGGAGTTTTGCCATGACTTCAGCAGAGCCACGGTTTCACCACAGACTTTTGAATTAGCTCTTCTCCGTTCAGTCCTGTGTGACAGAGAAGATTATCCCAGATCTGCAGAGGAAGCTGGAAATATGTTACTCTGTTATTTTCTTTTGCCTTACCTTCATAATATTGTGGAAGGTGCCACTGTCTCTCCCATATCTGTCTGCTTCCTGTTATCTAAATCAGTGCTTTTTATATATGTAGAGCAAATCATGTTGAACTGGAATGGCTCTGATGCTAATTGTTACTTATCTTCAAACCCATATTCTTCAGAAAAAGTAGGTTGAGCAAATTGTCTTGAGGAACAGCTGTATAGAGCTGTTTCACTCCAGTGACTGAGAGAGTTATCTACTCTATTAAACAGTTAAGAGCATTGCGTGCCCACTGTCCAATGCTGACATTAACTACCTTTGTGTAGGTATTTAAATGATTCTAGCGTAAAGATGAGTCACTGACACATTTTGTATAACCTGTGGTAAGGATGGGTATATGTAAATTGTAAAAAGAAGCATCTGCTTCCAGATTTGGTATCAGCTTCCCACCACACACAGGAAGTAAATGGGTGTTACCCTCTATTTTATGAACAGTGGCTTTTAGGTTTCTATCTTTGAGTTGTTTTGAAGAGTTGAAATCTTTGTTTTGATAGGATGGGAAGATTCTCAAGGCTGCATGCTTACTGACAAACTTATTTCAGAGAACTAAATCATGCGTCAACAATGGTGAATAATGTTTGATAAATGAAAGACCAGTTACTGACCAGATCCTGCTTTGTGGCAAGACTTCCTCCCTATGTGAATTTAAGAGCCTTGTATTCAGACTTATCAGTACAAAGGGGTAAGACAGTCTATCCAGTTTTGTTCTCTTACTTTTGAAAAGCTAGTCAGTAACATGGCATGTGGGACTGCTGAATAATAAATTTACATTATTTCAAAATAACATACCTGGATTCTGTACCTGCAGAACACAGTTTGTCTGGGGAAAGGAAAGCCAGGTGGCTTTCATTTACAGTATCTACAGATTATATTGCATCAAAGTATTTGAGAGGAAAACGACTAATTATAAGGATTTTGACCATATAGAGGTATTCTTCCTTTAGAGAAACAGGAAGGCTAATATCGTGCCATTTGAAGATGTTTGCCAGTTACTGAGCAATTCTGGCATGCTTACACATACAGAGACTAAGCAGACATCAGTTCTGCTTTGCCTAGTGTTTATGAATCGATGTGGTCTTCATTACAGCTGTTACACTTTCCTCAGCAATAGACTAGATTCTGTTCCAGATTCTTGTGTGCCACACTGTGTGGTTCAGCAGGCAGGCTATGATCTGGAGCATGATCCTTAGACCTGTCCCAGCTGCCTGCCTTCCCTCTGATAAAGGAAGGAGCAGCTGTTACAGCAGCAAATGTAGACAGCAAACAAACTCTTCCTCCTGCTCTGAAACCATCCAGTAGGCTGTGACCTTATGTGGGGCTGCTGATAATACTGCAGGGCTGGATTTACTTAAAGCAGTAGCTGCACCCTTGGTCTTTCCTCTCCCACTCATGGACAGCATTTAGTGAGGCCTTAGATTTTGGGTCAGTTTTATTGTTTACTTTTAAGATTTACCAGTGCCAGAAAGTGACATCTCTGAAAGTTGCCTAAGCGGGTTTCAAATTAGACAGGATCTGTCTAATAACACTTGCTATGTCCTAAAGCAACAGAGAAAGCAACAGCACAAGTTATCCCATAGTTTGGAATGATCTGTGCGCAGCACTGAGTTCTTTCAACACTCCTTTCTCCAGACAACTTGCAGCAATGGAAAGTAAACCATCATACCAGGGGTATTGCAATCCAAAATTTGAGATTCCGAAATAATGAGGAGCTGGAATTAGTCATGTTACCAGCTTAGCCTAGCCCTCTCCTACAGTCCATCCCTATTACATCTCTTCCCTCCTCCATCTCCAAGAGCTGGGGTGAGACTGCCTGCAGTCACTCTGTACCAGCAGGAGAAAGAGTAAAGAGCTGAAGTTGGGTCCCAGGCCCTCTTTCCATGCTCCTGAGCAATGAGCAGGGTTGAGCTGAGCTACGGAGCTGATGAGGTTGGGGAACTGTGCTGGGATAAGAGTCCCCATGTAGGATAACTGTTTGGAAAACTTCCATGCAGATGCACTCCCACTTTGGAGGGGAAAGTCCCCAGCAAAATTGGATAGGCTACTGAGAATGGTGGGTGATCACAAACCTCCTGTCCAGCAGCTTTAATAGTAGACAAATACCTCTTTTAGGAGTTTTTGTGATATCAGCTATTCTTTTGTAGAAGAGAGAATTATGTAGTGCTGTGTGAGCCCTGTATAGGAAGATAATTGACTTGATATTTAATATTCAAGCAAGCACATTGTATATTTTATATATTTTTTTAAAATTAACAGTCAAGACTTATTCTTTTCCTTTGATGTTTTTAAAAAGTGAAAGATTTCTAAAAACTGTTTCACAGTAACAAAAAAGATGGAGATGTGGTTGATGACTTCCTTAAAGATACGATTTAAGAGATTTGGGTAGATTTGGCTCCTGTCATTTAAACTTACATACGCTGTCAGTTTTTTGTGCATTTACCTAGAGCCTTAGTGCAAAGAAGTTCATAGTGTTTGTTGGTGTTTTTTCATAACTCTTTCCCTGAAAAAACACATTACATCTGTTTTGAGTTAGATCAGATGTTGCATCTGAATTGACACTCAGTCGCTGGATCACATGATGTGTGTCAGATTCCAGGCCAAAATGTGTGTATGTAACTGCACTCAGAAATGGCTCCCAGTGGTGTCCTGGTGACTTTGCAAACGCTGCCTCTAAGTAAGGCCCACCACTTGTTCAAGATGCTAAAAATGCTTCATGCCAGGATGGCAGAACTTTGTCGTAAGAATAACTTTAGGGTAATATGTGGTCATGTGTTTTGTTTTCTCCTTCAACATACTGTGTTTAAATTAAACCACAAATTTGTAACTGCTGGAAACATCATACAGGTAGGTAGCATTTTCTGGTGTTTCAGTCCACAGTAACTCACAGCTGCGGTCCAAGGAGAAATGGGGTGGCTGGAGACAGGCTTTTCCTGTGTCTATAAAAACAGGACTTTGATTCTGATTTTTCTTCTCTTTGCAAGCTTGTGATCAGTTTCAGTTTGTTTTTCAGATAACTGTGTGTGTAGTTATTCCTCATACCTGTTAGCATTATGAGAATTTAACAAGACTGGAACTTGAGTCTATTATTTTTTAATAAGGAGATATTTAACAACCATAGTATAATTTATTTTTTTTCCTCAGTAAGGCCCTTTAAAAGTTTTGTTTGTTAATGATTTCCTTTTGAACACTGTCTGCTTCCCTAGAAGAAATTCAATCTACTGATGGCTTCTTTAATCAAGAACTGAAATGGAAGCCCGCTGGTCCCATTATGCAGTTAGATGTGATTAGGAAGGACGTATGACCTGTGAACCCACCCATCCATATCAGCCGAAGTTTGTGAAAAAGGAAGTGTTCAGCAGTTGAGTTGGCACTCCTTCAGCTTGTTCCTTGAAAAAGTCCTACCCTTCCAAATGTGAAAGGGTATGCTAATGAGCGTGGCTGCTTCTAGGAACATCCTGAAATGTGTTTGTGGTTTTTTTTTTTTAATGGAAACGTTTTTAGTAAT
>VYXH01009525.1:184233-197637 GCA_013397275.1 Burhinus bistriatus
TTTTCTCCATGCTGGAGGGGGAAAAATGCTTTATGGCTAGGACACAGGACTCAATCCCTGGCTCTGCAACAGGGATCCTGTCTGAGCAGAACCAAACCACAGTGTTTCAGATGTAAAACAGGGACAACATACTTTTTATCCTGCCACATTATGTGATCTTTCCTGCTTGTAAATGCTGTCTATAACTGTGTGCACCTAGTACAATTGGAGGCTCTTGTTATTATCACAGTCATTCTTTTGATAATAAAAATAAGAATTTCTTTATTATAAATTGTCAGTAAATAAAGATACGGCAACTCCCTCTTTCTGTGGTACATTTAATCCAGTGTAGGTGATGAACTGACCTTCCATTGTTTAGATTAACTGTTGATTTTATGATTGCATGGTTTATTCATTGCATGGTTTTCTGTCTTCCCTTTGAAAATGCTTTATCCAGTGTTTTGTAAACCAACTACTGGCATTGCTCAGGAGTAAATTTATTCAGATGAATCCTCATGTTTTGCCTAACGGTATAATTGATTTGGGAAAAAGCATTCTGTTTATGTAGGAGTTACATTTTCTGTGAAATAAACATGCAAGTATGTTACTATAGCCTTATTTTAATGTATTTATGTATTTGAGTTTTTAATGGGAAATAAGGAGGTGTTCTGGGAGGAGTTGTAGGGCTGCCGGTCCCAGTGATCCCATGACCTCTATTTTGCTGTCTGAAGCTTTGAGTCACTTTTGGAGCAGCTGACCCATTTTCAAAGTCTTCACAAGAGAAAAATGAGCTACAAGAAAAAATGGCTCTCAGCCTAAAGGAGGTGGCACTATATTTTTGTACTTAATGTAGCTGTGAAAATGTGTGAAGTGCTGCTGACTTAAAAAGATTTTTGCAGCTTAATTTCTAAAATAGGGAGCTTCCATCATAGTCTGTGTGAGACACAGCAAATTGGCACTGTAAGTAGGTTTGCATTCACGCTCACCTAAGTGTACTGAAGCATTCTTTTTTTTCCCTGAGAGAGGTCAGTCTCGCCTTTGTTTACGATCAACAGAAATATTTCAATAAAACTATTATTTTTCTACAAAGGGGTGTTTTCTCTAGAGTTTCTAAACCTCTGTTCCTATCCCTTAGTTTCTTCAAAACTTGTATTAGTGTTGATTTCTCTAGTAAAGGTAACATGAAGGATATCAATGAAGATGGCAGCAGTGTTTTTACAGGTTCATAATATGAAGTTATTCTCCAGACACTAGTGGTTTAGCTGTGATAAAAATGTGACCAGTGGAAGAGAGAACATTGAAGAATAAGGGAAAGAGTAAGTAAAACTAAAGCCAAAAAACCTTCCTGCTGCCTGCTTAACCAGAGTTCTCAACTGGTTGTGTGCTTAGCCCTTGCTATGCGTGGGTACGATAGGCACTGCAGTAGTACTGAATCTTAAAGAGATGGGTCTAGAAGTGGCTTTACGTATTTGTACAGAGAAATCCTTCTCTTATTTATGAGGACAGGCTTCAGTTTAGAAGAAAATGACAGATGTTGACATTTGCGTACACTGACAGGGTGAAGGAGGATTCAAGTCTTCTGAAACAGACATGAAGAATCAGAAGTGTGACAGCCAAATGCAACATGTTTGGGTTTTGCATTGTTGTTTGTTTTTATTATTTTGTTTAAAATGATGCAAAAGACACCTGGCAGGAGCCATCTTTTTAAACTCCTACATGGGTTTGGGTCCTTCCCTGTTCAAAATTCCAGTGACCTGCTGCGATGCCTCCGCAACATGGGCTTTTATACAGCTTGGAGAGGTCTTTTTTTCTTGTATTCTGGACAAACACCAGTATTATCTGCCACATGTACTTGAAAGGCCTGTGTTCCAGCCCTCGGACAGGAAAAACTGCTACTGAGTCAGAATACTGAAGGTGTAAGTAAGTGATAGAGGTTTGAGGAGTGAAAGCATAAAATGCAGGAAAGCAGGAGGTGTGTATTCAAAACAGTGCAGAAAGAATGGGACTGAGAAAGGGGTATACAAGGAAGGGGAGAGAATGACTGTTGCATTAAGAAAGAAAATCTCGTCATAGGTTTCTTCAGGACAAGTATTCAGGCATTGACTTCAGAGTTTGTTTATACTGTGAAGCTAAATGTAAAAGGACCAAGGAATGAGCTTGACTGAACTTTTGTGTGTCCGTGCTTCTTAATTATTACTGCAGTCCCTGCTCTGCTTTGAACTGCTGTCACCAGCTTTCATTCAGACAAAGCTCTTGTAGAGGAAGTAGATCTTAGCAGCATAGGTGCAACTTGAGGCCAGGGTTTGATCTTCACTCTCATCTGCTATGCAGAATAGACATCCTCATAGAGCAGGAGGTTCCTTTAACCAGTCAGAAGAGACAGTGAAGTCTGGCAAGAGTCTCCAGACTGAACAACCCCAGTTCCCTCAGCTGCTCCGCATAAGACTTGTCTCAGCCTTCACCAGCTTTGTTGCCCTTCTTTGGACACATTCCCACACCTCATGTATAAAAAGAGGAAACGTCAAATCTGGAAGATCTTATGAAAGGGGTGGCAACAGACTTTTTGTATGATGAGTGGTAGATCTGAGTCAAAGTTGACACCCACATTAGAGCTCTGACTAACTAGCAGGGTGGATTTTAGGGTCCTTTGGTAAAAAAGGTGGAGGAGAGGTGGTTATGAAGGTGAATGACTCAGTTATGGCCGTGATGATTTGCGTGTCAGAATAGAATCAGATTTGTTTAGGAAAAGACCCTTAAGATCATTGAGTCCAACTGTAAACCTAACACTGCCAAAACCACCACTAAACCATGTCCCTAAGCGCTATGTCTACATGTCTTTAAATACCTCCAGGGGCGGTGACTTAACCACTTCCCTGGGCAGCCTGTTCCAATGCTTGACAAACCTTTTGGTGAAGAAATTTTTCCTTATATTCAATTTAAACCTCCCCTGGTGCAACTTGAGACCGTTTCCTTTTGTCCTATTGCTTGTTACTTGGGAGAAGAGACCGCCCCCCACCTTGCTACAACCTCCTTTCAGGTAGAGAGTGATGAGGTCTCCACTGAGCCTCCTTTTCTCCAGACTGAACAACCCCAGTTCCCTCAGCTGCTCCGCATAAGACTTGTCTCAGCCTTCACCAGCTTTGTTGCCCTTCTTTGGACACATTCCCACACCTCATGTATAAAAAGAGGAAACGTCAAATCTGGAAGATCTTATGAAAGGGGTGGCAACAGACTTTTTGTATGATGAGTGGTAGATCTGAGTCAAAGTTGACACCCACATTAGAGCTCTGACTAACTAGCAGGGTGGATTTTAGGGTCCTTTGGTAAAAAAGGTGGAGGAGAGGTGGTTATGAAGGTGAATGACTCAGTTATGGCCGTGATGATTTGCGTGTCAGAATAGAATCAGATTTGTTTAGGAAAAGACCCTTAAGATCATTGAGTCCAACTGTAAACCTAACACTGCCAAAACCACCACTAAACCATGTCCCTAAGCGCTATGTCTACATGTCTTTAAATACCTCCAGGGGCGGTGACTTAACCACTTCCCTGGGCAGCCTGTTCCAATGCTTGACAAACCTTTTGGTGAAGAAATTTTTCCTTATATTCAATTTAAACCTCCCCTGGTGCAACTTGAGACCGTTTCCTTTTGTCCTATTACTTGTTACTTGGGAGAAGAGACCGCCCCCCACCTTGCTACAACCTCCTTTCAGGTAGAGAGTGATGAGGTCTCCACTGAGCCTCCTTTTCTCCAGACTGAACAACCCCAGTTCCCTCAGCTGCTCCGCATAAGACTTGTCTCAGCCTTCACCAGCTTTGTTGCCCTTCTTTGGACACATTCCCGCACCTCAATGTCTTTCTTGTAGTGAGGGGCCCAAAACTGAACACAGTATTTGAGGTGTGACCTCACCGGTGCCCAGTACAGGGGGACAATTGCTTCCCTAGTCCTGCTGGCCATGTTATTTCTGATAAAAGCTGGGATGCTATTGACTGCCTTGGCCACCTGGGCACAGGTCCTTTTCTGCCAGGCAGCTTTCCAGCTACTCTTCCCCAAGCCTGTAGTGCTGCATGGAGCTGTTGTGACCCAAGTGCAGGACCTGGCACTTGGCCCTGTTGAACCCCATACTATTGGCCTCGGCCCATCGATCCAGCCTGTCCAGATCTCTCCGTAGAGCCTTCATACCCTCAAGCAGATCACTGCTCCCATCCAACTTGGTGTTTTCTGCAAACTTACTGAGGGTGCATTCGATCCCCTCATCCAGGTCATTGATAAAGATATTAAAGAGAACTGTCCCCAATACCCGAGCCCTGGGGAACACCATTTGTGACTGGCCACCAACTGGATTTAACTCCATTGACCACGACTCTTTGGGCCTGGCCATCCAGCCAGTTTTTTTACCCAGCAAAGAGTACGCCCATCCAAGCCATAAGCAGCTGGTTTCTCCAGGGAAACAGTGTCAAAGGCTTTACTAAAGTCTAGGTAGACAACGTCCACAGCCTTTCCCTCATCCACTAAGTGGGTCACCTTGTCATAGAAGGGCATCAGGTTAGTCAAGCAGGACCTGTCTTTCATAAACCTATGCTGACTGGGCCTGATCACCTGGTTGTCCTGTATATGCTCCGTAACCTTCCCTGGTACCGAGGTCAGACTGACAGGCCTGTAGTTCCCTGGATCCTCCTTCCAGCCCTTCTTGTAGGTAGGAATAGGTCAATAACAAAATGGATTTTGTATTTGCTATATATACACTGTGAGAGCAGTGCTGAGTTTTTGCCAGTGGGAGTGGATGCGCGTGTTTTTGAATGTAATAGAATTAATAAGATGAATGTAGTTCATATTTATGATTACCTTTATTTTCCTAGCATAATTGAACATAAGATTTTAGCCCAGGTCATAATGAAGTAAATGTGATAGTAAGGAGTTTAAGACTAGGCAACACGGTTGAACTGGTTTTTTTAGTTGCTCAATGTAGCTCTATTGATACTTGTCTCACAGTTTATATTATTTAATAATTTTGATTTTTCTAATGTTTAAAACCTGTAAGTATTAGTTTTTAACATACTGCTATAATATCTTTTCAATGATTGCATTGCAGATCTTTGTTTAATATTTAATATGTTAAATATAGATAAAGCTCCACACAATATTTTTGTGTCAGACCTCAGACACTCCATATCCCTCAATTGGTAAAATATACAGAGGTAAAATAATGGAGGGAATTATGCACTGAAATTTAGTGAAATGGCTACTAATCTAGATTTTTAGGCAGGTGAAATACCTTACTTATACAGCTGTTTCTGAGTCTTTAAACTCCCTCTGGAATTACTTGCATTAACTGTCTTGCTTTGTTTTAAGCTGGAATGGTGCGGCTGGCTATGCATAAAACTAATTTTTCATATGGTGTTTTTGGTGTGTTTCAGGGGAAGGTCCACCTCGAGCTGAGACTGAGTGAAGTCATAACAGACACTGGTGTCGTCTGCCATAAGCTTGCAACACGGTAGGATTTGAAACGTGACTGCAGAGTTATGAGAAATACAGTAATTACAGATGGTGTACAATGTTTCATTTAAAAATAGTTGGAGGAATCAAAACACTGATTGGACACTGAATGTTCTTCGTCAATGATATGAGTATATAGGATGTGAGATTTTTTTTCATTTTCTCTTTTCCTTCTCTCCACATAATCTACATATTTTTCTTCCTAATAGTCTTAAATGTTAATAAAGCACTTATCCAATTTAGTCATGGCATAAATACTAAAAAGATATCAAAGAATAATATTAATGTTCTTCTGATTTGCATTAAGGACCTTACCAGCTAAGCAAATTTCTAGCACAGCTTGTGTAGTGATGGTATGTTACAGAGCTGACTTGACAAACAAAAGTCTGCCATCAGTTATCAAAGCAGTTTCAGAATCAGCCATCCAGTCTCACTCAAATGAATTGAAATCTGGAAGCCACAGGACTCAGATGGGAGTCAAGATTTCGCCTTCCTCTGAGGAGGAGTGTGAAAGGTCACTGCTCTGTGACCACACCAAAGCCTTTCAGGTGGCTACTTCAGGAGCAGTGGCAGAGCTGGTTGGCGTCTGTCAGGAATCTGGCAATTGTGTCAATACGAAAAATGCTCTGCAAGGAAAGTTCTGACCAGCCTAATTTTCAGACCAGTATTTGACATCATTTTGTTACTGCCTTTGCTAAGGCTTTGTAAATAAGCTGTCATGGTAGTCTTTACATCTAGGACCTGTTAGCAAATGGAAGTGAGTCATGTGGTTGACCTCCATCCTTCTAGGCACACTGTTGATGTGGGAATGTGCTGGGTTATGTGATTTTTGCATGCCTATGCATATACTCTCTAGCCATCTAGGCCCTACCAGAGCTTTTTAAGTAGGCACATTTGACATTTTTCTCTCCATAGTCTGCTGTGATGAGGCAGAGTGAATCACAGGGATAGTGTGGTGCAAGTTGCTGTGTAGGCTCTGAGCTCCAGTGAACTTATTAACCAGGGCACCATGCCACTGGAACACAGCTGTACCTCTTTTAGAACAAAAGTTACTATGTCAGTATAGCTTTGCACCACCTGGAGGGCCCAGTCTTCCTTAAACTACTACCTGAGGACTCTCATCGTGTAATTTTCCCTTGTGCAATTTGAATATGACCAAGTGAAGATGATCACACGCATTCTGAAAAACCAGGGTTCGAATCTGCACCTACCAAGTTCTAGACTGGCATCTTTTGTTGAAGTGTTATTTGTATTGCTGTAGGTCCTAGGGCTTTGCAGTAAAGGGGGAAATAGAAGGGGGGAAAAGGCAGTTTCTTTTCTTTCTACCCCACTGTACCTCTGCTGTGTGAGAGGGTATATATGTGTGTGGGGGAGACGCAGGACAGTGGGCTTATCACTAAGATTGGTCTGTCCTCAGAGCAGGCCTGGAGGATACTGTGCCTAGAGAGGGAAAAGGAGCACGCTTGTCCTGAGTACTAGATTTTTTTCTTGCTTTGGCCTTTCTGGAAGTGTGTAGTGCACTCCTTAGCGGTGTGTTATAGCCGCAAAGGTCTCTGTCTATATCCTTCAAACCCTAATTGCGGGTTAAGACCCTGTGATATATGGGATTCTGCAAACATAGATTAACTGGAGCATCCTTGCACTTTCACTGTGGTCTGTTTTGAATAGTTAGGTGGTATAGTGAAGGACCTTCACAAGTGTTTGCCTTGCTTTGTTTTGTTCCAAGAGCGTATGCCATGCCACAGCCAGCTGTCTTTTAAAGGTTTTATCTTCAGTTAATTGACACCTGGTAACATTATAGTACCAATGGATTTTTCAGTGAAACTCCTGAAATGCTAGAAATAGATGTCTGAAAGGGTCCTTCTTAACATAGAACACATGCAGCTTCTTGCTTCATGAAAAACAATCAGGCAATGACAACTTTAACAATATGGCAGTGTGCAGCATGTGTTTCTAACTTACTATTCATTTGACCAGACAGGTTTTAAATCTTTATTAAAATTTTTGCCTATATGGCCTTGATTTGAAGACTATTTTGTTTACTTTCTACTGTGCAGAGAAAATACTTAGATTGGCTTGCAAAGCATTCTGTAACCGTGATTTGCAAGGTATTGTTCAGTAAATACAATCTATTAGCTGAAATGCATAGAAAAATCCTGAGGTTTTAACCACTGAATCATAACGTTCAGAGTTTATCTTGATTTAAATCCAGCCTCAATCAGAGCCTAAGCAAGCTTTTTTGTCTGCTGAAGCCATCTTTTCCCATTGCCATCTTCTCTTCTGTAGCTGACCTGGGCACTCTGGCTCTGACTGGTTTCCGTGGCTATTTGTTATTTGAGTGGTAAGTGAGAGTAGAGCTTAGCAGTTTAGATAAGGGAATTGAGAAATAAAAATATTTCTAGAGTATGTAGTTCGGTTGGTGCAGGTTTTCATGGCAATGTGTCTTACAAGTGAGAAAGAGAAAGGGAATGATGAAGTAAAAGAAAGGGAAATTATTACATTGGGGGCAAAAAAAGGCACTTCAGAATGTAGTCCAGCATTTTCTTCATGCCACACCCTTTACTTTAGGAAGGTATACAGCAAACTGCAGCTCTTAGCGTTTTCCCACATGATCTGAAATCTCGTTCAGGTTCATTCATAGTTTGGTTCTAGTGCATAGGCATATAAGAAAAGAGTGTGGTAACTAAGCAATGCTCAAGTAAATGTCTGTGTAGCCAGAATTTGCCAGTGGGAAGAGAAGCAAAGGTAGGGGAGGCAGAACCTTTGTTATAAGTAGTTCACGAGTGAAAAGCAGAGACTGGCTATATTAGGGGAGTGCAGCTTCTGATTGAGTTTTGTGAAGATAACTGATTTTCTTGTGGACAGCTCATGAATTTGTTGCAGTGAGCAAGTGAGACGAGGCTGTAAAACCATGAGCAAGAACCTAGAATCACTTCGTCTTAAAAACGGACTGTTCTGATGACTCTAGCACTTGTCTTGTGAACTTCCTTGACTTCCTTTTTTTAAGTTCTTAATTTTTATTTTTTTTTTAATGGAGCCCTTGGCTGCAGAGATAAACACTACCACACAAACGGCCTCATAAATATAATTGGTTAAACAATTTGGGTCTGCAAGGAGAACAAAAGCTGCTTCCAGTGGGCAGCTGTTTGAAAATACCTTAGAGATGCATGCTTTTTTAAGCCTCAGAATAGTGCTGATTTTCAAAGACGTGTATGCAGGCTGAGTGAAGACTAGGCCTAATTAGGAAACTTTTTTTCCTATCCAGAAAGTAAATAAAGATCAGTTTTCTTACAAGCCGACCCATAGGTCTTCACCGGTGTGCCCCCTGAGCCTGTGCGCATTGCTGCCACCTGTGCATTCCAGAAACACTCGGAAGCAGCTGAGACCTTGCTGACGCAGCCTGCAGTCCCATGGAGCACACTGTGAACTGTCGGCTGGGCAGGTGGATGGGAAAATTCATCAGAATGGAAGGGCAAATTAAAATTATTAAGTGCTGAGCTCTTCAACATTAAGTAGTAGATTATTTTGAAATGCAAAAGACGTGAGCTTCCCTAGCCTCTGCAGAGGAAGCAAAAAAATCAGTTTAAAAACTGTTACGTAACAGCTTCTCCTTAGGAAACATTCAATACTTTCATTTAGCCCTAAACCACTAAGCTATTGTGCTTCATCAGAGCCCTTCAGAGTCCCAAGTCTCTGCCAGCTGCTACAGCACAATCTCCTGGACTGAATCTCTGCAAAAGCGATTATAAGGAGAAGCATTAGCGGATTTAAAAGTTACATTGACAGTACAGATGCAGGCACCACACTCAGATTTCTTGTGTTCCCTCGCAGCTCCTGCTGTTGCCCTCTTTAAGGACCACAACTCTCACTTTTGCACACTCCTTCTGGGAACACTTTGCTACTTGTGGGGTCCCTCTGGGGAACTCTGTGAAACCTGATGGTCCTAGTGACTGGCTTGGACACAGTTGTCAGCTTGATCTCTGTAAGTCTCTTATGTCGCTGTTACAGGACTCGGGATGCAGGCTCTTGATGTGTCATATGTTTACGTCACACAGAGAGAGCAGACCTGCAGCCTGCTGGGCACAGACCTTTGCCCAAGTCCTTGTCAGATAAAAGACAACATATATGGACTTGGCGGCCTGGTACCTTCATGTAACTGCGTTTGTCCTAACTACTGTTGTGCCATGTAGTGAGTCCTCTTGAGTGCTAGGAAAAAGTAAGTCTTAATCAGTAGGTTCTGGCTTCTCCCCTCTCTGTCCTTCACTCACAAAAGACCTCATGTTGTTTTCCTCCATGCTGTTTACAACCACAGCCTTTCTGGCCCTCTGCACAGTCAGCTGCTGCTTTTTGTGGCTACCAACATCTGGCCTCACCTTCCATTGGCTGTGAAGGCCATCTCGTTTGTCAAGTGGTTTGTCATCTGCTAGAAATCTGTCCGTAATTTTATGAACATTTTAAGGTACTAAGACCATGGAAAGAAGTGGTCAAGACTTTCCCATGCTTCCTGCTGCTTATGTCCATACCCTCGACTCTGTTCTGACACACGGCTCCTCGCAGCTGCTTGAGCAATGGTGTATTTTTTTTTTTTTCCCCTCATGTTTTTTTAAGCTGAATCAGGCCTTAATCCTGTGTATCCTAGAAACTGCACTATTCTTTTTCTGTACTGCAGAGGAAGGAAAATAAGCAGCAGGGACCAGGGAAGGATGCTCTTCCTGTAGCCGTGCCAGGTTGGAGTGTTTGACTAAGTCATGAACGGAGTGTGTGTACCCATATTCCTTGAATACATCTGAAAAACAATGGCATGTGCTTCTCCCTAAATTTTTTCTGAGCCATCACTTTCCATATACAGGTATCCTTGCCGCTTCACAACAGAAGTACTTGGAAAGGAGTCCTATACCTTTTGTAAACCTTTCCCCACCATTGCTAGAGCAAATTCTGTGCAGCACATTTGTGTTTAGCACAGAAAGGTGGTTCCCCAGAGGTTTTAAGGCCTCTGGGCTGGTCCAGGCAACTTTCTCTCATCTCATAGAGCAACATAGCCTAGGACCAGCAGATACATGCATTCATATTTATTTAATAAAGAGGAGGACTCCTGCAGATAGCTTTGTAAAAGTCTGTAGGCTTCACTGTGGTTAAGCTACCAGAGGCAACATTTAGAAGCAGTGTTCTGTATTTAGCAAGATGACATCTGACTTCCAGCATGCCTGAAGGAACAGGCCACTGAACTCCTCTTGAAAGTCAGCGTGAGCTGGGAGCTTGGCTCCCTGATCTTCCTTTGAGAATTCCAGCATGTGTATGTAATTAGTCACATTTAAATGTCTGTATTTATTCAGTGTCCCCAGCTGCTCCTTCAAGTCTTGTCTTATGTCTTGTCTCTTAGGTTTAAAAAAGCTTGGAAACATCTGTTTTGGATAGCTTCCCTCTCCCCCCGCTCCTCCTTTTGTTGTGTCCCTTTCCCCCCTCCCCCTCCAGTAAATCTATACAGCTAGATAATAATGTATGTGATTTAGTAGCTACTGCTGTCTTTCATACAGAGTAACACAGTTTTCCAGTAAGCGTTGCATGAATCTACAAATACATTAGCAATGCTGAAATTTTATTTGGTAAATGAAGCATTTGTAGCCCTGGTGTAGAAGATGTGGTGGCTCTGCATTAATTTATGAATTAAACTTAAATGCTGTGTAACTCTTGAGATCTCTACAAGATGTGTTCTGACCATGTAGAACAAAGTTAAATGGGCTGTTTGCAAGAGTAAGCAGGAAAGGAAACAATAAGTAGATATGACATCCCTAAGATAAACACTTCAGGGGTCATTAAGAGAACAGTGACTGAGCTGTGAGCATTTAAGAGCTTTAAAAGCCCTTCTGAAGAGGAAGAGGGAGGTAAGGAGGAAGGTGTCATTTGTCAAGTGAGGTTAAAGCAGAAGGTCTCTGCCTAGGGATGGGAGTGTTGGGGCTTGGTGATGGTTCCCCAGCCTTCTCTGCCGTGTGAGTAGAGCACAGAGCATGCAGTGGGCAGCATCTGACCTTCCTCTCTGATTGCTCACGTTATAGATTTGAAATTCCGTGTCCATGAGCTTTACCAGAAAGTGACACGGGCAGCGGGTTGCTTGCAGGTTGGCAACCATTGCCCTAAATCAGTCTGACATTACGTAACTGTTTAAAATTCTGTTACACAATGTGATGTTTCTAATGTTAAGGTAAATGATGCTCCATTTTGAAAATTTTAGAGGGTCAGCCTCTATTTTTCCCTAGTCACAGCTCTTGAAGGGCAGAGCCACATATATCAAGTCTAGTTGGAAGGGCTGAGACAATGGCCATTCCTGCTTCTGGATCAGCAGTCTGTATCCTAATCTAAGAGTGAGAGGAAAACATGATCCCATCTTGTCTGGTGAAGGTTTGCTGTTGTCACCTGTGATTGCATTTGGTGACACCTTGAAAAACTACAGGAGCGCAGCTAGGCCTTCAGTCATGGAGTATATTTAAATGCTTCTGTGTTAAATTAAAACATACAGGCATCGTCTTTGAGTCATCTGAGGATTTTCCTTTACTAACTAGCTTGTTTCCTGCTTTTCTCCTTTACATTGGAGATAGTTTACTTTCCTGTAGGTAACTATCTTCATCAGATCCCAGAAATAGATAAAGAAACTGTCTAAAGGGCTGGATTAAAGAGAGAACTTCGCAATGTGTGGATATATGGTATCTATGATGCTGAAGACCAAATTTTGTCTGCTTTCTGTCATGGCTCTATCTCTGATGCTGGTTAAGAGTGGAAAGCGAACGTGCAGAAAGGGTAGCCAGCAAAGTTTTAGATAATGCTTTTCTGTGCTGTTTTGTGGTGGTTGTTTTTTTTTTCTGAATGCCATTTTAATGCAGAAAATGCTGGGACCCATTAGCTTGATGCAATTTCTTTAATCTCTCATAGTCTTCCAGTTTTTTTTGATAGGTCGCGCTGGTGCTGTGTGGACTCTGGGTATTTGTCAGTGGTGTAGAGCAGGGTTTGTTCCTCTCTTGAGTGTGGTGTGCCATTGTCTTTCCTTTTCCAAATTAGAGGTGATGTTCTGCAAGAAAGTCAACAGGAACCAGGAGGTGCTCCCTCATGGAGGCAGTGTGCTGATGACAGTATTTTGTTACTATGTGAGGCAGCCGCACTCAGTCTCAGGCTCTTTATGGTATGTTGGCCTGGTACAAGACTCCTGTTGAGTCTGGAAGTAGCCTGGGGCCAGAGCTGGCAGTATGTGCTCTTACTGTGATGTTACAGCTCTCAGCGCTCATTCCCTACATTCGAAACGGGTCCCTAAGCCACCCCGCCTCTTGGGTTTGTTGCTTCCAGGTTTACAGAACATACGTTTATGTGTTGCTTTAAAGTTTCTAGTCTGTTGCAGAGATGTACAGCATACAGCCAGCTTTGAACTCGCTGCAGGGTCAAATGAGGCTTATTTTCCTGCCTGAAATCTGAGCTGAATCAGTTAGGGGGAAAAAAAGGTATTGCTGACTACAAGCAGGCCAGTTTAATGTATGCATCAATCAGGTCACCTTATAGTATTTTCAAAAATTTCAACTTCTGTTTGCTGCTGGTAGGGAATGCTAATGAAAGCATAAAGTGGTTTCAAGGCTTCATTTTCAGTAAACTCATGTATCCATTAAAATGTGTCCCAGTCTCCTTTCTCTAGAGAGCATACCCTGCATCAAGCTACGCCTCTTTCTGCAGGATTGCATCTTGGTCATGCTTTTATTCTTGTATGTGTTTCATAACAAACTGATGGGGGAAAATTGCTCAGAGGTTAAATCACATAGTATCTGGTACTTTTATCATGTAGTGCTGCAGAACTGTGGGTTTTGGGGAGCAGGGAAGGGAAGAGAGAAGGAATGGATATGTATCTCTGTCCAAGGCTTTAGCATCATACATCTTTTTTTTTTTTTTTTTTCCCC
>VYXH01009525.1:197740-212856 GCA_013397275.1 Burhinus bistriatus
TTTTTCCCCTTCCACCTAACTCTGGTAGCATTCAGCTTACACAGCCTGCTATCTAAGTAGTTCTCTCCCCTTTGCTTCTGTGTCTCCACCAAAACTTCTCTTTACTATCTTGTAGCCTAAATCAAGTTTAAATTGCTCACTCTCCTTCAAACCTCCCCATATCTATAAATACCATCTCATCCTGCTGCCAGGTTTCCCACTAAATGAAGTTTCGTTTTCACCTCCTTTGGAGTTATATTCAGTGTTTCTTCAGTGCTTCTCCTCTGTTCATGAAATTCTTTGTTTACTCAAATCACAAACAAATATCTTCTTACCTGTAATCCTAATCAAGAGCAACTTCTTCAGTTAGACCCTTTGGCAGTAGTCCGCCTCCAGCACAACATGTTTTAAAGTGCTCTCCATTTTGAGATTGAATCATCATCGCATGACTCTGGAATATGTATAAAACTGAGTTCATAATTCAAGACTGGAATGTAACTCTTCTAGTCAGTCTGTTTCAACAGTAAGTGCCACTGTTTAAATAACATGAGAGTACTTCCTGTTTTACACAGAGTAAACATAGTCTGGGATTATAAATGGAGGCAAATTATTCAAGCATAAATCCTTTTGATAAGTGATTTTTAACTTCTAAATGTGCTTGAGGTCACAGCGTTAGGGTGCTTTGGTGGCATTAGAGAGCATTCTTGTAGTATCCGTATTTGTAAGAGACGTGTGGATTTTGAGAACTGTGAATTGTTAGCACCTTGGATATGCTGACGGTACCCCAAATGTCTGCAGTTTTTTACTTCACTGATGTCCTTTAATGGTGATCAGCTCAAACAGTTCAATTACATTTGAGGTAGGGCCCTAGGAAAAATTAGTTAGCTGTCTTTCAACATGACCTGTATCAAAAGGCTCTTTGAAGTACGCGGTATTTAGCATAATATGAAGGTAAATTTATATGCTGTTTCATTCTGAATAACTGTTGGAATTCCTACTGCTTCTGTGGCAGGCACCATCCAAAACCAGTGCTGGTGAAGCTTCTAAAGGAGCAATGTGATGGGAAACAACTTACAAATTGTGCTTTTCTCTCCCAAGTTTTTTTTTGTATATTGCTGCAAGAGGAACACTTGCCAAGGGGATATTTAGGTAGCAGAACCGGGAACTGGGGACATCAAGGTGTGATAGGAGTAGGGGAAGCTAGAGAGTAAAGGGGAAATCACAGGACCCTCGGTGTTGAAGTTGGGGTTTTTTACAAGTATAAGGAGAGTAAAGACGTGGTACACAAGGCATAGGAAATGCCCTTCATTAACTCTGTTGTTCACAGAACTATTTGTTGAGAGAAGGTGACTGCAAGAAGGCTGACAGTGTATGTGGCAATAATGAGAAAGTATCTCTTGCCCTGCTCCATCCGGATGAGCTGGAAATCATGTTCATGTTTCTGGGTACATTATTGTATTGGGAGTGCAACTGGTTATGTACAAGTTCTTTCCAGAGGCCACAGTGCTAAAATGACCAGGTGTCTACTGTACTCCCCACCCCCCTTCTTGGTGTAAACCTTTGACTTGGATGCCATAGTTGATTGTCAAATATTTCATCTGTGTTGCTAATTGTGTATTTGTAACATAGAAAACCACTTGTGAATGAGAAAGATAAAGTCTTTTAGTACACATTTTTAATTTCATAACACTTTGAGATCAGTCATTTTCAGTGTCTCACTCTTTTCCTCCTACTGTACAAGGTACTTTGCTATTTCCTCCTTTCATCATTTTGATTCTCTCAAATACAAAGAGAAAAGGGAAATATTTTGAAAGAAAATGGAAGATACCATTCTAATAAGCGTAGCAATTGGCAAGGAGGCTATGCTTTTGGAAGCAGTAGTGTCTGCAATTGATTTTAACTCATTTTACAACTCACTTGCTTCCAAGCTGATGGTTTTGTAATAATTTTATACAAGCTTCAAACAGAAGCAAGAATTCAGCTGGACTCTATACAACTGTGGTGTACTGACTACACATGATATTACCCCTTTTAGTTGTTTGACAATCACTGCTGTATTGTTCAGTTTCCTGCCCTGCTAGCCTAAACATCATGTTGGTAAGAGGTGCACAGTGTGATGGCCAGCTCTTGCTATTTATATACTGTTGAGTCAAAGACTACAGAGGATCGTTGAACGGCCATGCACAGCCCTTTCCTCCCTGGAGGTGTCCACTGGTGCTCTCTTCTCTATACAGCCGTTGGATTTAACAAAATTCATAGAACTGGAGTATCTTTTGAGATTTCTACCACTTTTTCAAATTTTGTGGAAATCACCAACTGATTAAAAAAAAAAAAAATCAGTGGGAGATTGATGGCCGAATGTAGACAGAAAGCATTTTCTCGTAAGCCTGTATCTTTAGGAGACCAGGCTAAAAAAGGATGCTGTTAAGCTCAGAAGTGTTCATAGGAGAGCTACAGGAAGAATTGAAGACCTGGTAAATGTGTCTTACTGTGAGTGTTTGATTCATGCAAGATGAAACCACAGTATGCGTGATATTCAGAGGAGAGTCCTTCTGATTGTATGGTTACTTACTCCTACCACAGTGATACCCAGTGGTTGGAAGGTAAAGGCTAATCTAGTGGGAAACAAGTTTGTTGGGGTTTTTTGTCCATTTTTGGTTGGTTGTTTTTTTCTGTTTTTGAGTCATGATCATTAATCAGTGAACAGTTTCCTGAGAACATTGTAAGAATATTTTAATCATTGTGAGTCCTTTCAGTTAAGCCTCGATTTCTTTCAAGAAGGTGCTCTGGAGATGCAGTAGACATCATGAACTTGTTACACAACTTGACTAGGTGAGAACTTTCACCACTGTCTTGAAAGAGGCCAGACTATGTGATCCCAGTGATCCCTTTTGGTCCCAAAATACGAGGAGGAACTTAATGCAAGTATGAACTGTTTGTGTAATAATTGGAATTATAAAGCTGATGTGGGCTACTAATTACAGCTGGTTATACCAGAATGTCTACCTGACCATGCCCTAATTTGCATCTTGTTTTTCCCTATAAAGATCTAAAGTGACAAGACACTAAAAATTTTTTTAAAGAGCGCTTACTTGTGCATTGTTTTTCATCACCAAGGATCTTAGTGCTGTACAAACAACAGTATAACCACTGTTCCATATATATAAGCAGAGCATTCTTTGGGATGGGATATCATAGGTTTTAGCTGAACCTAGGAAATGACTGACCTTTTCAGAGTAGAAAGAAAAATGGATAGGGTGCCAGCAGACTGTTTACAATATGTGTAATGCTTTGCTTCAGGTAGGGTACTGGTTTTACCTTTCTGGTGTGCTGTCTTTGTGCAGGAAATGTCACCTGGTGTTTTATCCCATCCAACTGGTCGAGATATTTTGTCTTCCATTAAAAGTCTGTGCTTTCCTCTCCAGACACCTTCTGGGTATTGCTTAGTGATGACTCAGTATTAGGCCATCACTCAGAAAAGTCTAAATCATTTAATTTTTTTTTTTTTTTTTCCTGAAATACTACCTATAAGACAGTATGTCTATACATTTTTACAGGAGAACCCATCAGGCAGGATCATTCCAGCTGGGTATTTTCCTAACGTCTTAAAAATTCTGGAGACTCTTAGAAGTCTGGTGCTTTACAGTTGTGGTGTTGCAGAGGATGATCCTTTATTAAGTTTTCACTGCTAATGGAACGTTTTGTCTGCAGGACCCACTTCCTTTGATGTTTCCACACAATGGCCCCAAAACATCCTTCCTGCAATTTCTGTATTATATTCGAAGTCTGTGCCTAGAGGATCACAATACTATAGCACGTCTCCAGGAGAGATGGTCCCTTTCTCTGCTGAGTAAGGGAATGCTAAGGGCACCAACAGTTTTAACAGCATACCCAATACTGATAAGAAGAAAGGACAGCAATTGATCACTGAAAGTGTTACACTAGCTCTGAAAAGCTGCATGTGTATTGCCTTACATGTGAGATGTTTCAGTATTCACTTCAGTGATTTTAGCATAATCAAGTGTCACAGTGAAGTAAGTGGCCTTGTAGGACCAGAGGAACGATACAAAGTAGGCAAGTCACTATCCTGTGACAACTGTTTTTTAAATAAATGGTTTATGAATCCTATTTGATCTCTCCTTTTGCCAAGTCAGAGAGATTGAGGAGGATTTTTTCGGTTAATTTCATTGGAAAGTCTATTACAAAATGTGCTTTGTGATGCTTATGATGTTTGTGCTTCATGAAATGAATAGCTCTTATATGCCTTAGTGTAAAAACTTTAGGTAAATGAAACTTAACAAGCCTGATCTGTATGTTGCTGTTTGGATAACTAAAGAAGACTCCATAGTTCTGCTTTCTGCCTTGCAAAAACTGGGTGTTATCTGAATGCTGATTTGGATTTAATATTTCTGTACTTTGTTTTTTTGTGAAACATAGTTTTTGAGGATATTATGCCTTCATTTTGCTTTAAAATACCTGATACTGTGTGATTTTTATTCTTTTTTTTTACCTCCCCTGCTTGATTACTGCATTGTCTGTGATCACAATGAGATGTGTTAACATCTTTCTCATTATGTAAATCTAGACAGCATCAAGTTATTAATATTATTTCTTGAATTCTAGTTGGAGAGCGTTTACATGTTAACTGTGACACAGTTTGTATAACCTTAGCTCAGTTTTCTTATCAAAATGAATTCAATGCATCAGCATTACTTTGGGACTCACTTCGCAACTTAACTGCCATCAGGTTTCATTAGTGGTGGTGAATCAGCTTAATTTTAGTTACTTAATGAAAGTATTACATGTGTAGGAAAAATCACTGTCTTTTAATAATAAGTATTGTTAATCGAGATCCCAGATCCTCTGATTATTCACATAAATGTAACCAAAAGTTGTTGTGAGTTGTTTCAAGTTATGTTTTTAAAGTATTAAAAGTTCCACCTACCTTAGGTGTGCCAAGGCATGCCCAATACAGAAGCTTGTAGCCTCCATGTAGTGTTGTCTTGTTTTCTAGGTCCACAAATAATTACTTCTTTTCTTTTTAAACTGTGAGCTGGTTTTTTTCTTATTTTTCATTTAGAAAGGTGTATTTGCTACTATAATACATCTAATTAAATATATGATGTGAGAATCTATGTGAAAGCGTCTTCAAGGATTTATTTGATACAGAAATCATTATACTTGAACTGGGTAGGGATCAGAAGAAGCTGGCTGGGTTTTTAATTCTGTTAGTGCCACTGCTTTCGTTAAACCATCTCATTCCCTTGCCTTCCCTTCCTGGGTGGACCACCTGTCACCCAAAAGTTGTTGAGATTTGATCCAAACTTTCAGCTGATGTATTCCCTTGGCCCAAGAGTTCTGAGTTATTGTGCCCTGTGGTACAAGTGTGTTGTGGCATGAGATTTAGATGCTTTCCTGCAATCTGCTGTACTTTGTGCTGTCCATCTATCTGTTCCGGTCGCTTACCAGCATATCTGAATTTTTATTTAAAATATTACCATCTATGGCCAAGCTGGGACAGTTGTTGAGTTGGCTATACTCAGCACTTTGGAGGAAACCCTTACTCACCAGTCAGGTAGGAAACCCCTAGGTAAGTTAAGGACATGCTGCTTCTGTTTTGCTGGTTTGTTTTTTGTAGGTGAATACCTACCCTCCCATGACCCAGGTACCTTATTTCCTTCTCTCTGTCATAAGTTCTTTAAAGCTTCTGGTCTTAGTCTCTTCCTCTCTTACCTTTTTACTTACTTCATAGTCAGATCCCTGCTAGTAGACTCCAAAGCTTTTTCTTTTGGGTGATTTCTTGGTAACTTTTGCCCTGCCAAGTATCACACTCCATCAATGGGATGAATTTCAGTCATTCCAAAACCAGCTTCTTCGTTTTGTCTTCCTTTTTGTCATATGGTTATCAGTCCATCTAATAGTTGCAGATGCTTTTGGCCCCCACTGGCTGGCAGAGGGTAAAAATCAGGATATGCTCATGCAGCTTATTTTATTTGCTTATCTGCTTATGCATGTATACAATGGCATACAGGCATGGCTGGCTTCGTTATATAGCCATAACTGCCTTTCTGTGTCTGACTCCCATGCTGTCTTTTGGTCTTTGGTCTTCTTTCTTTCCTTATCTGCCTGTACTGACAGTATCTCATTGCTTCCATATAATATTGCCTTAGGCCACAGTCAGCTCAGCTAAAGCTGTTGTCTAAGCTCTAACATTTGCTGCATATTGTAATTGTTGTTTTCTGCTTTGCTCCTTTACATTCCTCACCGTGCTACTTTAACAAAAATGCTTCTGCAGCTGCCTTGATATTCTGACCCATTCCTTGGCCTCCTGCTGTACTACAGCAAATTCAAATTTCTCCACTTCCCCTATAAAACCAAAATAGTTCTGTCATTTAGCAAATTCATCCTTTCCTGATTGTACCTCTTCTTTTGTGTTGCTATTCCCTTATAATTTTTACATACTTCTTGCTTTTCTGCAACTTGTATTTGAGTCTTCTGTCTCCTCTGAAAATCAATGTGTACTAGAAATAACTCCTCCTTACTTATCCTTTCTGTTTACTCTCTTGTCGTTCAGCTCTTGCTCCCTGTTAACAACTGGGGTTGCAAGTGCAAGACCCAGGCAGGAGGAAGTGATGATGTCAGTGCCGGTAACAGTCACTGAATCAGTGCAGTTCAAAATTTCAGCAAGCTTGTGTCTTTGTTCAAGGCCTCAGGACACTATCACAGAAAATAATTTAACCATTTTTTATATTAACTTAGCTAAAAACTGTTTTGAAGTGCCTTTTAGGAAGCTTGAAACCCTTCTGTAATTGACTCGTAAGATGGCTTAATTGCTAATGGATTAACGCCTTGTCCTGTAAGAACAGGATTGCTGACACCCAATTTTTAGTCTGTTCTCTTTATTTAGTACAGAGTACAGATGGTAAATGTGTGGTTGTAAAAGTCTTTCTAGAGCTGATATTGGGAGGCAAATTGGATGTTTCGAACTGTAGCATGGAGGACAGCTCCCATATTAATAGCAGAAAAAAGTCCATGTGATTTGAAACGATTAATAAATGTTTAGATATGGATTCACATGAGAAAATTTTGCAGTTTTTTAAGTGATAGTGGTTTTAGGATGCATATGTACTGACAGTATTTCTTCTTTATATTTAATGAAAGAATATTTACATTGTAGTTTTACTGTAATCTCTAATGGTATTTGATTTAGATAGGGGAAGCAGAGGTTGTGCTTATTAGCTTTCATATGCTTTCTGTATATTATTGGTTGTCTTTGTATGAATATTTGTTCCTGTTTAGCTGTAAAATATCTTCAGTAAGTACTTGGGAAAGCAGTTGTTGCTCAAACCCGAACATTAACAGTCAATTCCTCTTCCTCTGCTCTGTCCGAAGGAAATCAGCACTAACAGCCTTGTATTAACAAGAACTGTGCATGTATGACAGAAACGTTGCACATACAGAGCTTTCCAGTTAAGACCAAAAGCTAATCTGGGTGCTGCATGAGGCTGCAAAAACTGTTGTAGGTCAGCTCAGGAAGGAACCTTTGTTCAGGATAACATGAGTTTAAGAACACGTTTAAATATTTTGCTTCACTGCAGCTATTCTGAACCCAGCTGGGAATGGGGAACAAAAGGCAGTACTTATGTGGGGTTGCAGCTGTAATCTCAGAATTTCAAGCTTTCTGTTGTGCTTTGGGTGTGGAGGCTCTGGAGGGTATTTTAAAGAGAAAAATCAAAACAATTGCCTGCACAGCCTGATTCTCTGATCTGCATAAACTCTATCCAGATTTCAGAAGCTGAAATGGGGGTGGTTTTGAGTGTATAATCTACCTGGTATATAAATGTTTCAGAACCAATGCGTCAAATGCTGTAGAGCCATTATTTTACGGGAATACACATTGAGAGGAATACTGGTACCAGGTAAAGTTGTGCCATTTGTTTGAATGGGGCAGGATTTCATTTAGTGCCACAGATCTTTGTGGCAAAGTGAATTGTCACGTGAAGGGGAGGGAAAGTAGCTCTAGTTAAGCGTTAATCCTCTGAGAGGATTAAGGGGATGGCAAGAGTTTTCTTGTTTCTAAGCCAGAACATGTTTGTTCACCAGAAAAACCCAAAACAAAACAAACCCAACAAAAACTAACAAACCAAAACAAAACAAAAACACAAAAAAGGAGGAGGGTCTTATCCAAAGGGGATAGGGTACTGCTGGAGTTCCTAAAGGAGAGTGGTTTTCCTGGAGGGGCAGTAAAACAGGTGGAAGGATAGATTGGAGAGCAGCAGTGTGGCTGAGGATTGGATAAAGACTCTGATTTCAGGATTCCTGGAGACATCAATAGGTGAGAAGAATAGCAGGAAATTTTGATTTTATACAAGTAAATCACTTCCAAAAGTCAAGGAACAGGTACTTTTGAAATTTTTACCAAAGTTCACTTATTGGGAGTGAGCATGATCCTTTGGCTTCAAATGTTCATCCAGAGGACAAAGGCTTGACTCAATTCATGGATGCAGTATTGCTGCCTCCTTATTCCCTGTGGCAAGGCAGAGTCAGAGTATGAACTGGTAAAGAAGTTTTGAGGAGGTTGGAACATAATTATTTCAGTATTTTTGATGGTGGAGGCATAGTATAATTTAAAAGCAGGATTAAGTAATTTAGAAAATTTTTGCCTTATTTCAGAAGAAACAGGCCACTTGGTCAGCCTCTTGGCAAAAAAGGGTTGTGGGTTTATGTTAAGTCCTGAATGAAGATCGGTAGATTACTTTGTGGAAGTGAAGAGGAAGTGCAAGGTTTGTCTGAAGGTGCACTAACAGCAGTTCAGTTGTACCATTTGGGCAGACCAAAACCCAGGACTCTGTGTCTGAGCGTGTCCAGTAGGAGATGAAGAATTATGAGAGCATTCATATGGGATACACTCTTCTGGCCTCCAGAAATTTATGATTCGGGGAATTTCTGAGCTAGATGTAGTGCCTTTGTGCTTAGTAGTTGTGGCTGCAGGTACATCCAGGCAAAGCCCCTCTAAAACACATGACTATGACTGGTTTAGCAAGGCCCTGGTCACATGCAGACCAAGGGAATGAGAAGGTGGCCTGGGAACAGTTTCTGCTTGCAGTGGAAGACAAAAGTCAGTTCACTGGTTCGAGAGCAGCTACTGTGTGCCAGCACAGATGTGAGTTTGGCGAAGTTACACATGGAAATCTGTCATGCAGCATTACCTCAAAGTTCCTCTTATACCACTGGAAATGGGTAAGGAGCTCTGATCGTGATCCAAGGCTGCACTGAAAGAAAAGGGCATGAATGTAGCAAGGAAAGGGGAAGCACCACTTCTTTGCTGTCAGACCAGACGAAAAAACTACTCTATTATGGAGTTAAAGATTGAAGTCTGTTTTATGTGCCCTGAGAAGCCCATTCACAAAGGGAGGCTATTCAGAGGTGCTCCATTACTCCTGGAAGACAAGGTACTCGGGATGTTACAAGATGATCCTACAGTCAGTAGGTAAAAAGAAAAGAAAAAGAAAAAAAAAAAAAAATCCAGAGAGTCTTAAGAATTAAGTAAGTCACATACTGGGGAACATACCTTACTGAACAAGTATTTAGCATAAGCCAAAGATGCATTGTTTTGATGACAGTTCTGACAAAACTGTCACAAAGTTTGCTTTTAAGTTGATACTTCTCTGTCTGGTCAGGCTGAGTGTTCAAGTAATAATTAGATCACTAGAGCAAGCAAGGAGGAGGAAGTCTCTTGTGTTTGAAATGACACAGAGAAGAACTTGAGTATGGCCAAAAAAGATGCGTATGAGATGGGACAAAGCTTCAAGATTAGGAAACAGAAGAGACGCGGATCAAGTGGAGGTTGGAAATAGAAGATTAATATGATACATTGGTAAACTTGCCAAGTGTTAAGATTGATCCCAGGAACCCAATATGTATGTGAAAGCAATTAAGATACATTGATTAAGTACAGTGATAGAAAGCAAGATTGTGTAGAAAAAGGATGTATTTATTTTCTGTTGAGGAATCACAGTGAGAAAACAGTCCAATTTGAAAAAAAGAGAATGGGAACAGTGTGCTGTTCCCTACCCTAGGCTGAAACTGGGGGGAGAACTGAGCCTGACTATGTAAATTGGAAGTGATTTAGTCTGAAAAGAAGAGTAAATGTGGATACATGTTTTAAGAAGAGCTATGTCCCTTCTGTTTTTTTTTCTCTGTGTCTGTTTTTGTGTTGGTTGTCCGTTCTGGCGCACAAGGATGCTGACGACACATGTGCATCCTGAACTAATCAGAAAGCGTATAATTTTCAAATAATTTTTGCAATTCCAAGGAAGGGGTGTGGAACGCCCACAGGCTTGGATCATCCTGATATTGCTCGCCTGTGAAGCCTGGTTTTGAGTATGATTGTGTAGGGGCTGTCTCGGAGACTGCAGCCTACAGCTCTCGGTTGGCAGCCCAGAGGCAGAAGCAGAATGCCTGTACTGTCAAATGTGAGCTGCTTAGTCTTTGTTGAAAAATCTTTTCTTTTTTGAAAACCTCCTCTCCCTGCCTCTCTCTCAACTTCTGTAATCATTTAATTTAAAGGCAAGAGGGCATGCTCATGGTGTGTTTGGGTTTGAGGTTTTCTTTCGCCCTCTGGGAATTTTCCATAGCTTATTTACTCTTGTGAAGGTTTGGTCATGAACCACACTGAAAACTGAAATGTCTTGTTCCTTGAAACCTGTTAATTTTATAAACCACAAGCAAAATATAGTGAGGCAGCTGCATTGAGAGTTTTCCCATATGACCCAGCAATAACCTTAGCCCAGCCCAGTCAGGCTAGCTGTGAAGGATGGCTTGCCCTGCCCCAGCTGGGCTCAAGACAGCTAATGATCAGAAAAGATGGGCAGAAAACATTCTAGCAGCCACCAGACATTTTTCCTCTGGGGCCTGATGAGTCAACTTGTAATTCTTGAATAATCTTGATTGCCTAGGCTTTTTTTCATTATCCTACTACATGTATGTTAAATTAATTCTGCAGATGATTAGAGGAAAGGTGTTTCATTTTTACTGGCTTTATTCACTGCTTCCCAGTGTGGCCTCCCTCCCCAAGATTATACCTTTGTTACACATTTCTTTTTGTATGTTTTTTTATCTAATCCAAGTATGAACTGTCAGTCTTAATAATGTGATACCCATGTGAAAGAATTGAGGCTCCATTTTATTGTGTCTCTGAGTAGCTGTCATTTTATACTTCCTCTTTTCCTACTTGCCAATTAAAACCAGTATTTTGGTACCAGGTTGGGACAGGAGCAGTGTTAATTTACCTAGCAACTTTCCCATGAAACAAAAGCAGCTCTGGGATTACAGTTTCCTGCAACTAGTGAGGCTATACTAACATGAGTTGACCAGACTCGTGCCTTGTTGAATTTTATTCTCTCCCTACAGTGCTTAGTAAGATATAAGAACAAGAATGAGCACCTCTCCAGACATAGTCTTCCTTCCTCAAAATCTGAAGTTTTCAGTCTTTTGCCTGCTTTCTCCAGCATCCTTAAACAGTAACCTAAACTTGAACTTAAATTACCTGAAAGGCTTGGGAATACAGTTTATGTCTGCGTCTGTTTCCTGTTTTCCCACATTTTGTTTCTTTCAAGGTTGTTTTTGCTTTTCTTATTCCAACTGCACACAAAGAAATGTCTTACTCTTAAGTCATCGTGATTGTATGAGAACATCTGTGTATTTTGTTTTTTTTCTTTTGTTTTTTTTTTTTATTTTTATTTTTCCCCAGAGAACATAAAAACTACCCTACTGTGTTAAATGCCCCTCTAGTCTAGCCTAGCACTGTGTCTGATATTTGCTGGTGAGTGGTACTTCAAATATAGTATGATTGCTCCAGTGTTACACCCTTCTTGATTGGCAATTTGGGCTTTCCTGAACTGGAGGAGGCTTCTGGACCATTAAGCTTTAATAGCTGCCTACAAACTACACTCCATGAGTTCGTGTAGTTCTGGTTTGAATCCATGTATTCCTTTGGCCTCCACGACATCCCATGGCAATAAGTTTTACAATTTCATTATGCATTGTGTGGGAAAAGTAATTCCTTTTGTTTATTTTAAACCTGTTCTCTGGTAATTTCATTACGTGCCTCTTAATTCTTATTTTGTGAAGAAATGTTCTTCACACCATTCATGATTTTGTAAGCTGTTCATGAATGGATAACTTGTGTTTTCTGAGCTGGAGAGTACAAACCTGGGAGAGCCACAAGCAATTAGAAGTCATCATGTTGTCCTTCTCCGTATGTTGTAGAGCCTGCACAATTCAAGATGCAAGTGTCCAGGGATTTATGTTACTGGGTTCTCTCTGACCAGCTAATGATACTGTTTGTCTTTTTAACCGTTGCTGATCGTTGATGTGATGATAACAGAGGACTATCCACAAAAAACATGAAAAATTCTTCTATGTGGCAATATGAAAATAGATCCTGTCATTTTATGTGTTTATAGTTAGGGTATGCATATTTTTTTTGTGTGGATAACTTCACACTTTCCATCATTCAGATGCATCTGTGATTTTATTGTGTAGTGATTTATAACCCCTACACGTCCTCAAGTGTAAGGGGTTGAGGGGTTGACACTGACACTTAGTGTACTATTGTTCTGTTCAAACAGGAATGTGTTCAAACCACATCTCAATCTTCATGTACTTCCTAGGACTGTGTGAACCTATCTAGATTGTACCTCCTCTGGTACAAAAAATGATTCCTGTATTGATGCAGAATATTAAATTTTTTCCTCCTCTTATGAAGAGTAAGTAATAGGTCTGTAGTTAAACTGAATTTGAAGTCCACATCATGTTTTACCAAATAACTTCCTTTGTGGGTAAAATTGTGGGGCACTATCTGTTACTGAATTTTTCTCTACTGATTTTTTAAAATACTTTTTTTTAATCAAAGTTGCTGTCACTGAAAGCAGTAAAATGGATATTACTTTTCTTGCTGATTTTATAGGACTCAGAAGTTTGCAAGGTATTTTACACTGCAAGTATAGTACTACTCACCTGCCCGAAGAGCTTCAGAGTTTGTCTTCACTGAAATTTTTCAGTTACAATTGTGTAAATACATCAGCCCAACAGGCTTACCTGTTGGAAGCAGAACTTGTTTCAGGAGGGAGAGTCCTGACAACTGGCTTGTTTGCCTTTGTTTCCAATTGGTGCTGCATTCCTCAGTAGATTTTAACTTGTGAAACATGAAAGATTTTTTCACTGGTTTTTGGGGTTGTGTTGTTGTGTTTGTTTTTTTTTTTAGTTTTTTTCCAAAGAGTTGTTGAAATGAGAGTGCGAAAGTGCAGATTTCTCACCATTGCTTGCAGGAAAACACATTTTGTTCCATGTTGTCCCTCCAGTGTCTCTTTGAGTTCTTCAGTGCAGAGCTGCTGAATGTGTCTCTTCAGTTTTGCTATTTAAAAGTTTTATGGAGAAAGATGGCTGTTGTCATACTAACTCCTGGTCTGTAGTTAACTCACCTTTACAAATAAGCCCATGACAAATTTTGTCAAAAGCACACAGGCCTTCCTGAATGTGATTCTGAGAAATTACTTGACTACTGCTGGGATCTGTCTGTGTGGGTTTTTTTAATCTTTTGTTACAGAAGTAAATTCTTCTTTCTTTTTTTTTTTTGTGAATAAGTTGTCACAGAATTTTAAAGTGCTGACAGCTCCCATCTTGACAGCAGACTCTTATTTCATGAACCTTAAGTTGTTGTACTTGCATAATAATAATCCTTCGAGTTAAGGTTCCTCTGTAATTTAACTGTATTTTTGACCCTGTTAAAGTTAGCATTTAAGACCAAAATGTGTTTTCAACTTTAGGTATAAATTAAAGGCTTGTGCTTAGTGACATTTCAATTCCCTAGTGTAAAGTATTATGAAAAGGAACAGGATGAAAATACATTGCTTTTATTTTCACTCCAGTCTCTTCCCATTTCATTTGTTTGTTTGCATTTTCTTCTTTTCTAGAGTTCTAGAGTGCCAAGGGCTGCCCATTGTGAATGGGCAATGTGATCCCTACGCCACCGTTACCTTAGCAGGACCCTCCAGGCAAGTATGGCACATATAAGAGCTTCCATTTTTATAAGGATGGTTTCTGTTGCCTTTGTCTATTAGAAATTTGCATTCTCAGATGGACAGCTGGGAGTATTTAGACACCACTAGAATATGTCAGGTGTTGGTGTGTGCATGTATGAAGTACTGAATTATACTAGAGTAAGTAATTTGAGGCTTACTTCAGTTTTGATTTATGTAAAGGTCTGAATAATCCCTGAATAATTTGAATATCCTGAAGTATGTAATTTGTGGTTAGGCTTAATTTGTGCATCTTCTTACCTCACAGTTGGAGGACAGTTTTTGAGCAAATTTATTGCTTAATTTTGGGCAGGGGCAGAAGAGAAAGCTGACTACATCAACATCTTGCAGAGTATGTGCATTTGTAGGTGAATATATAGAGTTTTTTCACTTTCAAGGTGTGGCAAATTAATGTGTATGTCAAAAGCCCTAGGTGGCTCAATCCTATAATTTGATATATGTGGACATAATAGCATGGATAAAATTTGGAATTAGGTTTTAGTAATGAGGTTCTGCATAATACTCTTCAGTTAAAATTTGGGATTAAATTTTCCTGTTCTGTTACAAAAAAAATGCCCGTGCTGTTGGGTGTCACTATCTTGTTTCGCTTATCTAGAGTCATCTTTTATGTCTGTGCCATGTTAGAAACAAAACAGCTCTGCTATGACCTCAAAGAATCAGATTTGGTACTGTGGGTTATTCGTAATGTTTTACAATAATTTATTGAAAATACTATAAATAAGATGCATTCTTGACAAATACTTACCTTGCATGTAGAGGAGTCTGAGACTGGTCTGTATTCTTTGTCTTTGTCTAGGTGTGTTACGCCTTATCTCCATTAATGAGCTGTGTGTTTGAGCTGCATGCTTTGATGTTTTAAGCCCATAACTTGTTTCGTATGGTACTGGGTGGCTATTACGGAAACCATAAGGAGATTTTTTGACTAACCCTTGTTATCCTTGAATGTCCAAACTTACCTTTGTCTGCTTCCCTCTGCCCCCCAGTCCAGATAATATATGACAACTGATAATGTTATTTCCCTTCAGAATAAGGAAC